>JAGKPX010000028.1:0-359075 GCA_022609215.1 Alternaria triticina
ATATAAGTAATAATAACGCTAAGGTAGTTACTTTGTATACTTTACTTCTAACTTATATTACTATATATATAAAGTTATACTTTAAAACTATTACCTTTATTTTATAGTATACTTAATAACTTATTATAATAAGTAACTTATAACTTTTAAAATCTATATATACCTATATAATTAGGTCTTTTTAAAAAGAGAAGTATTGTTAACACAAGAGCTTGTACTTTACCTTCGGAGTAGGCAAGGGCGGAGCGCAACGGGGGCAATTGGGCGCGGAAGGCTTTTGCCAATCGGGCCACCACGTGTTCATACAGGTATCGCTGATGACCTTGGGATCGGATGTGTTCGTCCCATCCTTCGTCTGGATTTCTGCAAACTGTGCTGGTGGTCTTGACTTTCCTTCGCTCTTGGCCGACCTCCATGACTTGTTGACATCAACACCGGTGGCATCGTTGAGCTTCTGACGCTTCTTCCTCGTAGCATCATCCTGGCGCTTCTGTCGATGCAACTCTGTCGACTCTTTCCACTTGTCGCGATCCCTCTTCAACTGATCCTCGGCCGCATAGGCCTGATGTGTACGACCCAAGAGATTAATGCTGGGTAAAGACCAATTTCGAAAATCTGGCTGATAACGCCCATGTTCGTCAAACAGGGCATGATCGAGGTTGTCCTCCTCGATAGTGTCGTCGTCCGCGTCGTCCCAGGTCTCCTCGAAAGTATCGCCGGCATTGCTGCTCCATTCGCTGTCGCTATCATCGTCGTTCTCACTGTGGCTGGGGCTGGAATCTTCGTCTTCTAAGTCTTGCCACGTGTACTGAAGCTCATCACTCTTGAGATCGTCGCCAAACTTCGACTCAATCTTATCGTCGGTCGCTTCATCTTCGTCCTGGTCGCACCCCGCATCTCCGTTCTCGCTGCCACTGTCACTGTCGCTCGGGTAATCGTAACCGTTCATTGAATCACTGTTGCCAACGTCGACATTGGAGCTAGCGCCACTGGCACCATGAACGCTTACGCTATCCTCATTGTCGCGTTTGTCGCATGGACTGCAACGGACCGTGCGTGGGTTGATACCACCAACCTCGTCGACATGGTGCAAGCCGGCGGTAGAGCTGTCTCTCTCGTTTCGAGGGTTGTTGCTCTCATGTGACATGTTGATGTAAGGTGCGTGTTCCTTGGAGAATTGTTCCTTCGCTGCCCGATATCTTGCGCCGTCCGCCTCGCAAGCATCACGGGCATCCTTGACTTCGGGAGCAGGCTCAGGACCGCTTCCTGGGCGCAGTGGCTGACGGCTCGGGTAAAGCTTCGCGGCATTGCTGAGCACGGTGGAGAGGTCGTTGGCAAAATCTAGAACCTGTTCCTTCGTGTGGACTTCCCTTGAGCGAACATCCCAGGTTAGACCTGCCTCAACTTCACTGTAGATCTTCTCGTCGTCCCCTTTATCCCACAGCCTGCCGGCGGACGTCTCCTCTGCTACCTCGAGATTGAATGACATCTCAAAGAATTTGTGGTCCGACGTCGCATCAGTCACCCAATCCAACATCTTCCACTCCTTGAATCGTGAAAGATACTCAAGGCTGAACCAGGCTTGGTCGATCACGTCCTTGTAGCCGGCAGGGTATTGAGGTCGAGAGAAAGTACCACCGGCCGTATGGTCGGAGACTAGCTTCATATGCGGTTTCATCAATTGCACGAACTCGGTTCCCTGCGCATCGGGTCGTTGGGTCATGTTATCGCCGCCGGTTTCGTACGAATGCTGGTTGAAGTCTCCCACCATGATGTGCAGGCCTGGGATTTCGGTTCGAGCTTCCATGCATGCTGGTGGTAAGCATGACTGCCAGTTGTATACATTGTGAAGGTACACCGGTACAGGGAGATAGGCATCAACTCGTAGAGAGGAAATGAGTCGGTCGTGCAAAGCCTTCTTCTCACAACCGCAGCTCAAATTCGCCACCTTCCAGTGGTCCTTATCGACATCTTTGCGTACGTACCACCAAACTGGTTGCGAACCATCGTCCAGAGGCGCACATTCGACCTTCTCATAGCCCCGAGAGGATATCTCACTAGACTTAGCGCTTGCCTCTTGAAGTGCAATGAAATGCCAGCGCCCGCCCTCCCGCCCGGCCTTCTCAAACAAATCTTCTTGTCGTGGTCTTGACTTGTTGACGTTCCAATACGCCATTCGAATCACTTCGCGGAAAAAACGAAGTATTTCGCCTTGTAGCGCGTGCGGCCTGTCGCGTTCCTTGCTGTTGCGGAGATGTGCTGCAAAGAGCTGTCGTTCTGACCGGTGCGTGGTTGGTAGAAAAGACCGGTCTTCATATGGCGATGGTGCATGTTGGGCAAAAGCCCTCTTCATGACGCCCCTCGAGGCGTCGTGTGAGTCCATGGTTGTAATCCGATCAAAGTGTATCGACGTTCACGGAAGTGTCACTGCTGAGGATGACGGCGTCCGGGGGCCTGGTGGTAGCGTGGAACTAAAACTCCAACACCACACTGCGCCACGGGGCACGTTCATCGGAAGACGTTATGTTCGCAGCAAATCGATCACACAATTTAAACTGAAGATCGCAAAGTCATTCATCGCAAAGGGGCTGTTGAGCGTGCAGTACACGCCGCATACGCGAGCAGAGAAACAGATCGTAGTATTGCTAACAGACGCAAAAGCCCATAGTCCATCAAATGATGAAGATGTAGACTCACGTTCGCCACATCCGCAGCTACTGGACAGTGCGAAAACACAGATGTCCATATGTCGGGGTGAGCGTCTGACCCTGAGTGGTGTGCAGTCACGGCGCTTCTGAGCGTCATGAAGCACGCCACTTGATACCATGATTTAGTCTTTTCTGTTGTTATGATTTTTTGCATATCTCGACGCGTTGTTGTTGTTGTGAAGATTTCTACGCTAGTCGGATTCTGCGTCCAGTAGCTGAGAGCTCCACAGTCTAAAGCGTAGTGGTGGTGAGATCGACACTGCAGGCGTCTATGTTTGGGTCGCCGACCTGCGGCACGGGTCGTGGCAAATTTACTAAGCAGTCCAGACTAGACGAGTGGGGAGAATTTCCCTATCACTCAAAATGATGCCGATGAACTCTGGTACGCTATGATCGGCCAATGCTTGGATGTGTACGCACTATCGTCCGCCAGTCTAGAAGCGCAAAGTTACTTTTTGCACCAGGTGTCGCTCCAGCATGTCTGCCACCATGCGAGGTGACGGATCAAGCGATTTCAACACTGCGAATATTCATTTTCAACTTCCAAGTCTAAAACTTTCATATTACACAGTGTCATAATGAACCCCCCGAAACGGCTCAAGACAGATGCTGGCCCTTCCACTCTGCTGTCATCTGCTACGGACACTACTTTAGTGCCAGGTACATCCGTATCCGCGGATCAATCGGGCCCGACTTCAGGTCCACCGTCCAACTCCGCAGCGCCCCAGCTGCATTCCGTTTTCGAAGTGAAGTCGACAAACCAAGCTCCACCCGAGACACCGCACTACCGTAGTTGCGATGCGGAGACCAAAGGCTCTTCTGAGTGTAAGTACATACAGTAATTGAGATGGTAATGAGGCTGATTTATCAGGCGGCTGCCTTGCGAGGTGGAAGAGCGAAAGAGGGGAGACAAATCCCACTTTATGTAAGTCATCCTAGTGTCTGCCATCGTTGTAGCAAAGCTGACACTCATCACAGCCTCCAACCCAGCTCAAGCTGGCAGGCTGAATCACGCGACCGCTGGACTGAGTGCCTCGCAAGCCGAAGTCCCAGACCAAGTCAGCGGACAGCGCCACGCCCATCCTCCTCCTCGAGCCAACGCGGCTTACGCAGCCGCGAGTAACAACACTTCCCTTCCACCCAACGCGATGGCCATGAGCCACGGCGTCAAGCGACCAGCTCCCGAGAGTGTCAGCAATGATACCGCACCAGCTCCCGAGAGTGTCAGTAATGACACAGCACCAGCCTCGCTTCCCTCAACCCAGACTCAGACCGGCCCCGTCAACGAGCTTTACGACCCTATTACCGTTTCAAAAGCGAAACATAGCACCATGAGTGGCGACAAACAATCCTCGGAGTACTGGGCCCTAATCATAGCTCGGCGTCAAGGCATATATCATGGCCGCTATTATGATGTGGAGCCATGCTTCATTTTCTTCAGTAATAAGATTAAGAGTTTTCCTACCGAGGCACAAGCTCGAAAACATTACGAGGATGTTGCTAAGCGCAATGCACCCGCGACCATATACGTCAAGCCTGATGAAGAAATCATTTCCAACCAGGAGTTTCTGTCCACGGGCTCACGTAAACTATTCCGACGTTTGGAGGAACAGAGGTCTACAGCCTCTGACGCAGCCCACATTCCCACGGCCCCTTCTGTAGCCCAAACCACCGCGGCTTCTACCTCTACGATAGGCGCAGCTCCTCCTTCTGCACGCCTTCCTACTGCAGCTCCAGCTGCTAGCGCTCCAACAACCACGGGTTCAGCTGCTGCTACTACTTCGGCTGCTAAGGCTCCGACTGCTAGAGCTACGACTGCTACGGCTCCGACCGCTACGGCTCCGACCGCTACGGCTCCGACTGCTACGGCTCCGACTGCTACGGCTCCGACTGCTACAGCCCCTGTTACCACCGTTCCAACCACTGCGGCCCCCCATGTGCCTGACCAGCGTGTACATCTACCTGCTCAAACCTCCATCGACCCTCCTGTCAGCGAACTAGTCAGGAATCTCCAACAGTCCCTCCCGAAGTCGCTATCGTCAATAACCAGACAGCAGGTAGTAGAGCAGTTCGTGGCGGGTTTAGCATGACCTTTTCTGGTACAATGTGCCTTTGACCTTACTGTTTGTATCCTACGTTGGTGGGGTTGAAGGCAAGGATGGGCTGTTAGGTTGAAGTGAACGGCCGTGGACGAGAGAGGGGTTCTTTTGCAATTTCTCGGCATGTTGATCTCACACTTATCCATACGGAAATATATGTACAGTAACGATCACACGAATGAAACAACGATCTAGCTTGCGATACACTCTCATCTCGTAACCCCATGAACCAAAGTCTACCCGTACACATACACAGTATCAAAGGTTCTCTCATGCGTCCGCGGAAATTATGTGGCAGCAACAAGGGCTCTCATGCTCCACGTGCTGATACATGATCTGTAACTGTTTGAGTCCTGTGCGTCCGCATTGATGATGTGTGCAGACCATGCCTGAGTAACAGCCGTGGATGGAGATTGTAGAATCCGCACAGATTATCAAGAACTATGTGGCGGTGCTGAGTGGCGTCAATTGAACTCCGCGGCTTCTTGCCCGTCACGTGCATCGCTGCTCGGTACGTCACCAGCCGCCGGTCCGATCAATACCTGGATAGCGTCATCAACGGCGGAATAACGGCCAAGCTGTCTATCGACAGTCATCATTCGAGCTGCTTGGTAATATCGCTACGATCTCTCCAACTACATACCTAGCTTAATAGTTGAGCTGCACAGCTCTCAAGGTGATTGAGCCACGCCTTCCGAGAAGACGGAGATGATGAAGTCTGCCAAGAGCGGACCAGGAGCCCAGGAATAGCATTGTACTCAGAAGGTAAAGGTACTGCTTCGGCTGCCGTGATTATACGTCATGTAGTAGGCGGTCTTGTTCACTAATACGGCCTCGATGGAGTTGGAAAGCTAGAATGACTATCTTGATAATTGACAAGAATAAAGGCATGTTGTCTTTCACATTGCACTAGAAGTTCTTATGACTTTGAACGAATGAAATGTGAGTACGTGACCGTGTGATTGAATGCACAGCATGTGTCATTTTTGAAGACTGTTCTGGACTATGTGTTGGGTGGTACGAATACATAACGTGATCATGAGGTATGTTCATCGATTCGCGCACGTTTCGGAGGAGTGGTAGGTGCCAGCTCCATGGTACCCACATTTCCCGGAAACGCCCCGAATACGTCCGTCTCATCCACCTCTCGAGGACGCTTGCGATAGCCATCAACTTGCCCGTTCCATCCTGAGGCACCATAGTGACCTGATATCTGGCTGTGCGCAGGTGCGGCAGTGACTGGCATTGATGCTTCGTGTGGGTCAACACCACCCTGTCCAAAAGAAGAACTCGGGTCGAAATCAAAAGAGTAAGCGCTGTTCGGCACCACTGACGTGATGAAGTCAGAAGGAAGGTCACCAGAAGTCCACGAGTTTGGTTCTGAGTCAGCATACGGGCTCCCGCTGTAATAGGGAGGAGGAACCGAACCCCCGTTCATGGGAGGAAGCGGAGAGTGATGGGGAGGACGCGAAATGTTCAAGTCCATAGAATGATCTGAGTTATGAGTAGGAGGCGGAGGCATGCTCTGATCACTAGGAACGTGCGGGCCAGGAGTGAAGAGATGTACACCGCTCGGTTCGGTGGAAGGAGGTGGGCCAGGAGGTTGAGTAACAGACGTGTCTTGGCGTCTGCGAGGATCTGAGTGAGACTGGGTACTGCTCGGTTGTATGGAAAAGTGTTGGCCAAGATCTTGAGCGTCAACTGCGTTGGGCCTTGCAGAAACAGCTGGTGGGACGGACTGGAGAGGAGTATCGTTCGGTCCGGTATGGGCGCTTGACGACTGCTGAGCCGAGACTTCATCGAGAGACTGGTCGACTGGGCGAGGGGCTATATGAGCTAGTTGACTGTTCGGAATGTTGGTCGGGTAGTCGCTACCGCCGCTCGCTAGCTGGCCGGACATCGGGATGTTCTCAGGCGTCGTTTCAGCAGCTATGCTCGTCTGGTTGTCAATCGTAGGTGGAGCATGTGGATGGTCAATTGCATCAGAGCCGCCATTATTGCCATGTTCCTGTAAGCTGCCTTCGTTTTGCGTCTCTGCCGCAGCAGCAGCTGCCGCGGCAGCTGCCTCCCTCTTTTCTCTACGACGGCGCTTCTTTATGGCCTTTGCAGACATGCCTTGACCAGGAAGATTCTGAACTGAAGGAACGATTGAATTGCCGGCGTGATTGTTGGCTAGAGCGTTGTCTTGACCCCTTCTCGTTACACCTCCGTCGTAAATCGGCTTTCTGCTGTCGGCACCTGCATGGCTGAGCGGCCGCATACTTGTCTTGAAGTGGTATGGCAGCCCGGGAACACCTTCGCGACGCTGCAGTACTGCCAACCGCTCTAGAACAGTGGGTTTGTGAGTGCATTCTCGCTCCCAGGCTGCATGATCGGTAGGAACCGCTGGGGATAATTTCGTGTTGTCGTCCGTGCAGTTGGGGCATTGTTTGTCAGTCTTCAGCTTCTTTTTTGGGCAATCTTCAACTGTATGGCCGCCCACCCCAGAGGCACCACACCATCCGCATCTAGGCCCGGGACATTTTGGATCCGACTTGACATGTCCGATACCGTAGCAACCGTAACAGAATTGGAGATCGTGAAAGTTACTCCAAGGGAATATGCTGACTGTATGGCCATAAAGGGAGGAAACACCCGTTCCTAGCATATGGGATAGCTCATTACAGCGCGCTATTTCGGCAACGATCTTGTCGTCTCGGATTTTGAACTGATAGCATTGCATACCGTGTGTTGCCGTGAACCATTCTGACATCTGTTCTGCTTCCTCTATTCTCTCTTCCTCGGTCTGCTCAACTTTTGGTCGTTGGAAGTTGGTGAAGACAACGGTAGTGGTTGGCACCTGCTCAAGGCATTCGTACGTGCCATCTTGACGAAGCTCAACTCGGTCCTGAAATCCGAGAATCTCCAGAATCTTTTCCGGCTGACAGTTTCGAAGCTTTGGAAAGTCTCTTTCATTCAAGACATAGACGTAGAGTCTGCTGAGCTTCTTGTTAAGTCTGTACTTGGAAGTCTTGTTGAAAGCGACTACGCCACCAAGATTAAGACTGGACTTGAGCTGGCCTGCCGCATGGTTCGTGTTCAACGGCTTGTTGAACACGTCTCTATAGTGTTCGATGCCTTCCGCATTCAGAAGAAAAGATATACCCTTCAAGTTGGAGAGAGGGTCGACGAAACGTTCGGGGTGTGGAGCTGGAAGACCCCTGGTACCAGAGGCTTGCATGTGTTGCAGAGCGGCCGTGAAGTGTACTACATTCTTCTCCAGTGAGTCTTTGATCTTCTCGAGGTCGTTACGTTGTTGCTTGATGGACCCGACTTCCGTTTGTAGATCCATCATGCTAGTCGTCAATGTCGTAAACATTTCCTCAAGGCGGTTGCCCTCGACGAGCGAATCGGAGGTCGATCCCGGAGAGGCCATGCTGCTGGAGAGGATTGTGAGGTTGATCCTATCTTGGAGTAGAGGACATCCAGACGTTGTTGGAATAAGAAGACGTTCAGCCGTGTAGGATATGCGATGAAGTGTGGAAGCAAGCGCGTTGCTTAGTCAAGTGCTCAGATAGTTAGGTAGGATGGTAAAACTCGTGGGAAGCTCTGGTCGACATGCAAGGTCAGACAAAACCGATCTGCGGTGCGAACGACACCAGGCAGATGAGCTAGTCTGCTCTGCGTCGTCATCTTGCCTGCGCTCGATTACAGCGGTCGCGCATCAGCATCATCCCTGCGCCATCACACTTGACCTCTGGATCTTAGTGTAGACGCTAGCTCCAGAAATCGCAACGGTGGCAAGCCACATTGTTACGCGCTATCGAACTGACTACGTCGTTTCCAGCGACGCGTCGGACAATTTCGCCGCCTATGCAAAGCAGTGACAAAGATCGCGAGACGTCCTAGACACAGTTTCATAGCACGTTGATTAGAAGATTTGACATGTTACCATGGCCAAGCTTATGTTATTGGCAACTCAAGGTGATTACGCATACCGGCAAGCACCTCCTCTTCGTCAATTGAGCCAACGTGAGGTGGGCCTCAATTCTGCTCTCTGAACCTTTCCCTGCCGTACCTTCCCAAAGGTCTCCATCTACTGTTGTCCTGCCATGGATACGGGCGGGCATGGGGAAATGTTGAGTTAGTGGAATTGGTCCAGATCCCTTGTTCTCGTAGGTCACCTCTTAGCTTGTATATGTGCTCAGGCGACTCGCGACACAAAGTTTCCATGTTTTCGACGGCGCAAAACTCCATTGACCGTATGGCAAGTCCATCAGGAAACCCCTCACCACATGTCTCAGTGTAGCGCAAGCGTGGAAGAATATGTGGATCAGACGCCAGTATCAGCAAAGGGTGTGAGCAGCCCCTTGTCATCCCATGTACCCCAAATTGCATTTCCATCGAGGCCATGTAACCGCAGTGTCTCTAGGCATGCTGGCACCAGATCTTGAAGATGAAGATGTTACCAACCGTCGGAGAGAGCCTGCGCCGAGATCGCTAGGAACTTGAGCTGGGAGGACGGCATCAAATCATGGAATGATGGCCCGGGCGTGAATCTGGTCCAAATCGCAACTTCCTCGAGCTAGTTTCGCAATCGTGCTGGCAGCTGCCATACCCGCAGGTTCTTCGAAAGAAGAATGCGCAGAAATGGGCATGGATGGCATCGTGCTTCCCATCGATTTACGAAGCTAAGACTACGGTTCTTCCAATATGTCTCAAACCGGTGATCAATGTGTGTGTTCAATGGTAGTGAAAGGCAGCTGTGCCATGAGCGCGAGAACGTACTCTAACGATCTTTCCCCGAACCTGAGTTTTGGCAGGAAGACTGGAGCCAGTAAAGCGGCGTCCCGTAGAACCAGAAACAAAGTAGCCCCCAATAACAGGCAAGTGACGTTCAAGTCAGACACCTGGCCTGACCGACGCACGTCTCGATCGATCTGTCGACTTCCAGAATGTCGCGAGTCAATGACTAGTGTGAATGCCTTTGATGTGCTCCTCGTGTCTGTTGTGCATTAGCTTCTACTTGTAGCTTGAGGTTGTGGCGGTGATAGCTACTGCACAAAAAGCAACGTGCGCCCTGTGTCAGGGGTGGCAGCCGCGGAAACGGCTGGGGGCAGCCCCGCATCCGACGCTCGCATTTGAGAACGCGCATCCATGCTAGCTCAAGCCCTATCTTGAATGCGACTTCACTTAATTTTGTTTACATATTTTCTGTCTTCTACAGCCGAAATCTGGATCCAGATGCATGACGCGCTTTGCGGTATTTGTTTCACCCTTCCATTGTTGAACCCAATGCGACTAGCTTCTCTACAGACTGACGGGAGGACATCCTGATGTCACGTCCGGGGCCGTCTCGGGGTCTGAGGGCATCCCCCTTCCGCGCAAAGACCTCGTTATTATCTCGTTCCCTTTCGTCCCACCAGACGCCACTTGAAGCCATTGTGCCGTTGCTGGGCGTGGAGTCGACTGCCCGCGATGACTACCTAGGTAGCTCGCGCATCACTTTTGTACATGCAGTCGAGATCGGTAAAAATATTGAAGGCTTTGATTTCGAAGGCCTTTTACAGCCTACCCTTCGTCTCGCTGCCCGACGCTCAACTGCGAGCAGTCTTGTACCCAGTTTGGTGGCTGAAGAAGTCACGAATGACGCCAGGGACGGAGTCCCCGTAGCTTCAGCCACATCGATCATTGGCTAGGCTTGCGTACCAAACCACTCCATATCGAGCTTCACAGACGGTAGCGGGGTATGTCTCTCACATAAGCATTCGCATGACGGGCTTGCACGATATCGCCGTCAACACGTGAACAGTGAGCTCATCACAGATTCCTAAGCCAAGAACAAACGTGGTTGAAGGTGGTGCGCGCATGACATATGTTGATACCCAGAGGAGCTCAGAGTTGCAATGTTGAGGGCCGCATATATTTTCTCGGTGAATACATGTGATGTTGCCGCGTCTTCTAGCGTCTGTCAATTGCGCACCTCAAACTTCGATCTCATCACTCGTCCTTTTGCCCCAGCAACATCTCAACTCTATTGAAACCACAATGGGTAACGCTACGTCTGTTGAGGTTGAAGTGCCTCAAGACATTGTCTTGGAGTGCTTTAAGCACATCGATAGCGAAGATCTCCACCCGCTCGCTCTTACCTGCAAACAATTCCTTTATCTCGCTATACCTCGGATGTACGAGAGTGTTAGCATAACGAAAGAGAACGCAGGCCATTTTCTACGAACCGTTACTGAATCAAAAAATTGTCGGCCTTTGGTCAAATCCTTGGCGTTGTTCAGCTTCGAGGAACCTCCGGAAGACACCAGACGCAAATTGAACGCGCGCGACCGCGCTCGGATGATTTGTCAACTCCAATCTGAGCTGTCAGCAGAAGAGTTGGCGTTCGATTACTTTCGTTCCATCATCCAACTCGTCAACTACAAGCGCGACTTTATTGCGATGGGCTCACTGATACTTCGTCTTCTTCCACATGTCCAATGGGTCAATCTTGGAGATGATGAGTACTCGTACACGAAGCGTTTGGAGTTTCCTTGGTGGGCCTTACCACTACGACACGGTCATTACGATGATCTTTCCGAACTCGTTATCAACATGCAAACCGTCACCGACCTGAACCATTTACAATTCATACCTCCATCTGTCAAAACCCTTAGGCTGTGGAACTTTGTACGCATCCCTCCGGGCAGATCTCCACCGGCCTTGCTGGATTTGGCCTCCAAGGCGCGTCTCGAGGATATTGAGATCTTGGAGATCATGCCCGGCACAGCAGGTATCGAGGACTACGACGACATGATACCACTGATCGAAGCTTGCGGGCCGTTGAAGAAGCTATCCTTTGGGCTGAGCGACGGATCCGGCAGTGTTCCTCCTATCAACACAAGGGAGCTTTGGCCAGCGATCTTGGCCAAGCGCGAAAGTCTAGAAGAGATTGCACTTTGGTACATCTTTGTAAACGACTGGAACTCAGGCTATGTGATACGCCCTCAGCATTTTTACAAGCTCAAAGCGCTTACGCTCCCGAAGGGAATGCTTCCCCCACATTGGTATGAGTCCGATCTCCAAGCGATCCTGCCCCCTAGCATCGAGGCATTCATAGTACATGGACTTGAGCTCGAGGAAAGGGATGGAATCTGGTTACCACATGGAATTCTCCAACGGTTCATCGAGGCAAGACGCTCAAACCCCGAAATACTTCCCCGACTTTGCTACCTGGGATTTGCAATTTGCGATTGGGAATTCAGTATACCCAATGGATTTGATAAGGATACCAACCAGTTCTTCGGCCCTGACCAGGTGTCTGCACAAATTGAGAACCTGTATGGCGATCTTTTGGAGGCCGGTGTCGAAACAAGTCTTTGGATCCGCACCCGTCCTGAAGCCGTTCCACACATATGGCCTCGCACCAGTCGGTGGTATGTACCCCAGGAGAAGAGGTTGGAGATTTCCGAGACATATCAAGCACAGCTCAGGGAAGTTGGGGAGCGTTGGGGCTCAGGGTTCTCGTCCGGTTTTGTTGAGGAAACCAAGATTGACGCTGATTGGAAGTCGTATCGCGATGAGAATTATTTTGGAACACGCTCATCCGATCTTGAGGGCCAAGTTGGTGGATCTGATGTCTGATTGGTGGTTGGCGACTCGCTGCTCTCATCTCGGTACCGAGCGAACCGAGGATTTTCTGGCACTGTTGAACACACTACACGCACGCGATATGACTCTGGAACTGCGATGGGAGAGGAGCTGGTGCTGGGTGGGAGACGATTGGCCTCCAGGCGATAGTGGCGGTGGGATGGCCGTCGAGATTGTTGTAACGAAATGATTTTTTTAGTCCGATATTTGTCTTGGAGCACGTGACACCCCCAAAAGCATGCGCACGTACATTCGCCGTCTACCAAATGGTAACCGGCTCATCCACCCATCACAAACATGCACATAAGCTACCTACATACATTGTACAGCAATTGTTTCTCTCTTCCCACACCAACCCCTCACTTCCCCCTCCGCAACCCCCTCAAAGTCCCCGCAAACCTCCTCCGAGTCACATACACAAACCCCATAAACACCACCGCAAACACCACACTCCCCGCTCCCGTCCTCTGATTCATCACCGCCTGCTTCTTCGCCTCCTCATAATACCCCTTCACCTTCTCCGTGACACCGTCATCCTTCTCCAAATCAGGCATAGCCATGACCTTGACCACCAACGCCGACCAACCCGTGAAGTGCTGGGTATGTTGTCCAGCGCCTTTGACAGGGTCGTATTGTTCCCAGATGTAGCCCGTTTGGAGGTACGAATTGAACACGGTGTGGACGATGTTGCTGCGGAGTTCGATGTAGATTTCGCGGCAGCGTTGTTGTGAGGGGCCGGGGATTTGGGCGAGGTCGAGAAGGTTGGTGAGGATGAGGTAGTTTATGTTTATCCAGATAGGGGAGCGCCAGTAGTTGTCGTCTTTGCCGTAGGCGTCGTCTTCGGGGCTTAGACTGCGGACGCCGAAGTCGGTCCAGAGGTGGTTGGGGTCGCGGAGGAGAGTTAGCATGGCGGGGAGATGTGGGTGTGAGGGGTCGGTGAAGCCGGTGAGGAGCGGGAAGATGGAGATGTAGCCTTTGTGGCAGGCGTGGGTGTGTAGGTCGTTGCGGACTACGGCGTCGCAGTAGGTGTTTGGTTCTTTGGACCAGTGTATGGTGTCGATGTTGGTTTTGACGCCGCGGATGTGGTTTTGGTATGTGAGTGCATCGTGGGCGTTTTCGGTGAAGAACGCGATGCGTTCTAGTGTTCGTGCCATTACGCCCACCCAACACAAGGCGTCCAAATGTAACTCGGTGATGTCGGGAGGCTCCGCTCGGGGGTAATCATCCAATCCGCTTGCAAGGTTGGTGCCTGGTGTCCGGCCACGCCATCGGTAGCCCTCATTTAAGTTGGCCGAAGGAATGGAATGGGCCTCCACATCTCCAGATTGCGACTTCCTGAACCAGTCGTAGTGCTTCTTGAGGTACGGATACATCTTCGTCACCAAAGCTTTCCCAGTCTCTGCTTTGGCGAGGTACAGGGAGTCGTGACCATGATATTTTGTCGTCCCTTTCAGCATATCGATGAACTTTGAGATGACCATAAACATCGTTGGTGGGTTCGCAATGTGTGGGAATTGGGTGACGAATTCAGCAGGCGTGGCACCCTCGGCTTCCGCTCCTAGAATCTGCTCTCTTGCTATCCAGCCATCATCATCCATGAGGTTTAAGAGCCAGTCACGTATCACCTCGAGAGCGAGATCAGCATCCCAATCGATGACAAGAAGAAGATGAAACCCTTCATCCCATAAAAAGCCCCTTGGAAAGGCTGCACGAGATGGCGTATGGGTGAGAAGCTCGTACGGGCCTTTCGTCTCCGGTGTTGTATGCTTCTTCGCATCGACCGACTTCTGCCAGAAGTTTGCAGTGGTCTCAGCGTATATGGCCTTCTTCGACGTGTCGACCTTGGCAGTGCCGGTGAAGTAACCTAGTCCACCTAGCAGGTTGGAGAAAGTATTCCGAGAGAAGGCGCGGTGCATGACGGTGGTGAAGGGGGTTTTCGGGGTGAACACTGCGTCGAAGTTCTTGGCGAAGGATGCGAGGGTTTCCTCTAGACTGGTGGTAAGACCGGCGGCTGGAAAGCGTTAGCATATCTGGTTCATGGACGCACTCTCTGTATAGTATGGCGGAGGTGAGCACTCACAGGTCATGGCTCGCTTCGCAGTATCACTCGAGTACAGGATGTCGAACTGCTTGAGGTTAGTCTCAGTATAAAGACATGATCGTGGTGCTGACCTCGAATTCCCCATGGCACACCATCTGCACTAACTGCAAATTGCCGTTGCCCGGAGCGTTGCGCAGTACGATATCATTTGGTCCTGGCTCGGTACGGTCTTTCGTTTGGTCTTTTAGCGACTCCAAGAAGGTGGCTTCTTGCACATGCTCATCAGCTGGTTGTTCATGATGACGAAGGAGTTTTATCACAGGTGGCTCGAACGAAAACAGATATGGCATTCATCGTACTTACATTTGCCCTGCCACAGCCTATCTTCTGTGACATTCAACGTCTTGATGTACGCGATTTCACGTTTCTCATCTGCATTGATGGGTACGGGGATATGAATACCCGCATTACCCAACTTCGGATGCGCAATATTCATGTTCACGGCTTGAACCGTCTTCTCATCGGCCTCAAACTGTTGACGCGCCTCGAGCTTGCAGTCGGCACAGGCTTCCATGGCCTCCATGCCAATGTAGAAGACCACGGTAGTCTTGAGGTCTTTGGGCGCATCAGGTCTGGGCATACCCTTGATGCGCAAACCCCAATTCCCCTGGCTCTGGCCTTCAGAGTGCTTTATGAACTCGGTTATGAGGTTTATCTTGTTCCCAACGTCTTCTATCATTTGCCGGCCGCCTTCTCGTGTATCGTATGAGATCCAACCGTATTTGGCCATGCCATCGCTCTGGTTCACGTCGTGTCGGAGTGCTATAGAACTAATTAGCGATGTACGCATATACTCAAAGTGCCTACTTACTCGTCTCTACATCTTCCAGCTTTCCCCACATGACGCCCGCGATGAGACTTTTGGGCATGCGGGCGCGCAAGCCCAGATACAAATTCGGACGATAAGGGCCCCATAGCAGCGATTCGTTGCTAGTCGGCACCTTGTGGTCGACGGCGGACGCGTGTGGGAGAAGCGTGAAGAGGAGCGCGAGGAGGGCTGGCGGGAGCATGATGACGTCGAACGGGTGCGACGCGTTTCACGACGCGTTGACCAATTGCTCTCAAGCTCTTTGGGACGGCTGCGGTGGCGCGAGGCTTCGGGGCATATCTCTGCTACGTTGACTTAGCTCTTAGCTGACAGCGACAGCAATGCGCCGGCTATATCGGACATATTTGCCCAGGCAGAGCGGCCTTGGTTCCTGCTGCGTTGTGATTGGATGACGCGCTACGCCATGGCCAAAAGAACTCTACTTCCATCTTCAATCAGTCGCACGCGATAAGAATCACAATTCGCTTTACTCATCATCCGAAAGATCTACAGATGTATTCGCCTGTGATGGGTTTCGGGTCAGTAACAGCGACTGGTTGTCCGCATGTTACTACGAGTGCATTCATTCGGTACCTCTCATGCCACAGAAACTTCAACCTTTCCAGGATGCATTTCGAAGCATACCTAGGTAGTACACATTACACAGAATAACACCAACTGTTGACGCCAAAACATGATACAGGGCTGAAAGGATAACAAGGATGCCAGCTATTCCAACCCGCCAACCTCCCGCGCGACGTCAGCGGTCCACTCACGCCGCCGAGCCCCCACAATCTGCAAATGCGGATGAGCGAACTAAAAGCCAGCCATCCCGCCTTGGACGCTGGCGATCCCGATCGACTCCAGGATAGCAAGATATAAAGACTTTTATGCGATTTCTAACACAGGACAGCTTTTGGGGGCATTTCAAGATTACATCAATATGGAAGAGCAAGTAGAGCGCCTAGTAAACAAGGTCTGGGGTATGTGATATTACGAGTTGGAATAAAGACACGTATTGACGAGACCGCAGACCAATATCAAGATGTCCCTGCATCAAAGCGCTTGCTAATCGCCGTATCCGGTATTCCAGGGTCCGGTACGTACTGCACATGCACGAACCTCAACCCTCCAACCCGCTGACCACGACCAGGCAAAACAACACTAGCAGCCATCGTCTCAACCAAACTCAACGAGAAACATGCACAGCAATCCCCTGGTACCGCCAATAGCAACCCACTCTCAGCCTTCATACCAATGGACGGCTTCCACCTCTCGCGTCAACAACTCGACGCAATGCCCGATCCAGACAGCGCCCACGCGAGAAGAGGCGCGGCATTCACATTCGACGGCGACTCCTTTTACAGCCTTGTGAAGAAACTGCGAGACCCCATATGTCCAGAGAGCTCAACACTCTACGCCCCCAGTTTCGACCACGCGCTCAAAGACCCCGTTGAAAATGACATCGCCATCGCGCCATCCGTCCGCATCGTCATTTTCGAGGGTAACTATTGTTCTTTGAACAAGGCGCCTTGGAATGAAGCTGCAAAGCTGATGGATGAACTTTGGTTCGTGGATGTGGACTTTGATGTTGCGAGGAAGAGGTTGGTACATCGGCATGTTAAGGCGGGGATTGCCAAGAACGAGGAGGAAGCGCGCAAGAGGGCGGATGAGAACGATCTTGTTAATGGGAGGGAGATTGTAGATTTGAGGCTTGATGTACATGAGTTGATTAAGAGTGTAGAGGATAGCGAGTGGGCGCCTGAACAGCAGGGTGTGGGGGATGGGGCGGACGAGGGGAGTAAAGGGGGGATGGCGGGACGGGTATGATGATGTATTTGCTGATATTTAGCATTGGCAGTGGATAGCCTGGCTTTCTTCGCTTTCTCGGCCCCCGAATCTAGACGCTGCACTACCGCGCATTCATGATTTCTGCCTGCAAACCCTGATTGTCCTGAACATTGGTTTCCTAACATGTTGGCTCTCATACCTCCATTCCTCGCGCACGTGCGCCTCTGCATCCGTACCAACGATAGTCTTCGCCCACACCTCCACCGGTGCATCTGCCTCAACGAGTGGTTCAGAGCAGTCCAGTTCGCAGTGTCCGCACGCGTCAGTGTCAACTTTAAAAATGAGGTTTCTGCAGCACCCACGAAGCCCTTCTAGCCTGCCGTTCAGTCTCTTTTTCCCTTTGCCCTTTCGTGTTCCCATGCCTTCGATTGTGTTTTCATTGAAGCATGATGGACACAGAAATGTTAAATCGCAGGTTAAGCGGACGTCTTTGAGATCGACTCGGAATCGCTGCAGGTATCGCAGGAACATGCTGTGGACCTTGTTCGGCGAGAAGTACAGATTTGACTGCGGAGCTCCAATGGCTCCTGGCCAAACCAAATCGGTTGCCAATGGGATTCCAACATTCTTGATGTTTTTGTTGAAAATGAGCGTGTTCTTGTACTCGCTGCGATCTATCGGGTTTCGGGGTATTCGGCGACAACAGGATTTTCCACCGAGCTGCCTGCGTTTACCTCCCATTATTGGCATTGGTCTAGGTCTTGATCTTAGGTAATCTGTGGCTGGAGCATATGTCTGCGTCGAATAGAACACTTCGAGCGCTTCTCCAAGAATCGTTTTGCACAAGAGTAGCCAGTCCGGGAGACCCTGGAGATGTCTGTCACAGTAATCGTAGTTTTGATTACTGGCGATGATTGCTAGATTACGGTAATGAAAGGTGGTTTCATCGGAGCCGAATGCGTGCTCCCAGATCATGTCGCGCAATTCGCGAGGCAGGCGGGTAAAGAGTGGTGACTGCTCATTTTGAGTGGTGATGAGTCTTACTCGGTCAAGATCTTCTTTGGTGCTGAGTTGGCGACGCTTACGGGGGATGTAGGGTCCGTCGTCAGGTGAGTAGCGCTTTTCGTTGCGGAGACGCATGTTCAGAGGTATTGCTATCTGGCGAAGACCTGGCAGGAAGGGGCGAGATGAAAGTACGCCGCGTTGAAGGCGATGGGAGATCGTTGTAGAGAGAAGAAAACATGGCTTCACAAGTGGGATCGAAGTTTAAGGAGCCGTCGTATTGGTATAGAGCTAACTGGTTGTGGCTAGCGTCGCATCTCCAATGAAGAGCGAGGCCTCGATATGGACGACGACATTTGCTGGAACTGCAGCCGATATCTCTCCACTACTCAGATCGGTTTACTGACTATTTTGGATCAAGATGGGGCAATAAGGTAGCAAAACCAGCTCCGTGTTCTTCCTGGATGCGTTTGCTTGCCTACACCTTCCGCTCCACGGTGACATGTCGCACCCACGCCGTTGTGTGGTACGACCTCCACCCCCAGGACCCTCGAACCATATCGGTGCGATCCTCCCAGGACAAAGTTCCACCCTCACCGACTAGCCTCAGTGCACACTTCTCCGCCTCATCCATAACGAACAAGGGTGTGGTGTTCTTCTCAGGACCCGAGACAACCGCGACACTGATCTTGACTTTGCGAAACTTGCCTCCCCAGTCTTCTCCCCATTCATTAGTAAGCTTAGCGGGTTCATTCTGCTTCCAGACTCGGCGGGCGTTCTGGTAGTCGTATTGCCAAACCATCCCCAAATCCGCGTCCTTGAGGGATACGCTGTCCATTAACTTCAAGAAAGCAACAGACTGATCGCCAGCGGAACCAGTGCTCACTGCGGTACGAGGGAACATAGGAAACATCCGGATGTTTCGTACGCCGCCGTCGGTGAAGATCAGCGTATTCGGGACTCCTTCGTAGATTTCGCTTTCTTCAAGCTTTGGGCGCCCACAAGGTTGGAAAGTGTAGGTACGTGCGATCAAGTCCAAGATTTCATATAAAATCTGTTGGCTTGACAGTGACCATAGCGGGAGGCCACGTTTAGTCAGTTTCGAGCGCCGAAAGTAGCCTTCTGAGTTCCGTCTCGCAGCAACGATCATCTTGTCCACGCGGAATGTAAGATCCAGTCCCTCAAGCAACTCCATGTAGACTTGGTTTCTGATCTCACGCGGCAGATTCAGGAACGCGCATCCGTCCTGAGTGGGAATAGTCGAGATCGTAGGCCGAGCCTTTGGCGTCTGCGCCTTCAAGCGCTTGGAGGAGCGAGTGCCTTTTGCCGGCGACAAATCACGTTTCTTGGATGGCGCCTTCTTAGTAGGAGCCATATCGTCGTCTAGGTGATATGTGGGCAGTGATTTTGAGTGGGGAGGAGCGATTGTGGCAGCCAGGGTGGTGGGTGCAAGGTAAATGCTCGAGTGTCGACCGTCGATTGTTTGACCTGGAAAAGAAGAGACAGGAACACTCGTAGTTATATGCGAAAGTGCTCGTGTTATTTGGCGCTAGAAATGCTCGTGATCGCGGGCACGGCCCTCTTCTGGTAGTGAAGGAAGGCACGACGAAGGGTTCCCGCCTTCACCTTGAAATGCTGCCTGGAGTATTCGCCTGGCCTTATTCGAATATCGAGAGCTTTCCCATTACACCGATGGCCCCGGGTTCCTCAGATCAAATTATTGCCAACTCGGAAGCCGCGATGAACTCAGCATGCACAAACCGCGCGAGCATCGAGGACATCTCAAACCTCGACCACCTCGAAACATCCAAGTCCACCGCGTCGGCTAAATCAGCCCTCATCTCATCACATAGCCTCCTTCTCGACCTCCCAGCCGAGCTTCGAGAAAAGATATACGCCTATGTCTTCGGCCCTTGTCACCGCACATTCACCGCAGCTTCAGTGCGCGGCTTCACGACTCCTTCCCGCTACTATCCCGGATATGCAATCACTGGTCTACCCAAATGGTTGCTGGCCAACAAACAGATCCACGCTGAAGCGATGGACGTGTTCCGCCGATGGCGTACGTTCGTGTTCGATGACCCGGTTCCGATGATAGGAGATGTAGCTTTGTTACACGGTACGCCGGCACGGTCTGCTTTCAACAGTCTGACTTACGGTGGAAGCGGCAATATCGCCAGCGTTGTGTTTCAGCCTAGTCGTACTGTACAGCCCAAGGTGCCCACACCTTTTCGTCTCGATTACACTCCAGGCGAAGCTGCACGTTTCCTCGCGAAAGCGAAAGAGGACGACACCAAGCTTCTCGATTGTGTCTATCATGGACTTGGAGAGAACGCGTGTTTGGAATTGTATTGGGATCGTATGTGGTGTAGAAGTTCATTTATCCACTATTATGGTGGAGAGTGGCTGGAGGGCGAAGAAGAGATGATGGATTGTTTTGACGAGAGGTGGACCGGGCGGTTCCGTAAGGTTTGCGTCCATGTTAGGTATGGAGGATCGGAGTGGCTATTTGCGCAAAAGATGATGACGGCTGCTCGAAAATGCTCACGGCGACTCGTGGGTATTACTGCAGGAGAAGACGTAGGCGTGCGTTGGACTAAGAAGAAGGTGGCTCCGGCGGTTAGGCCTACCCACCTCAGCTATTGGGAGTCGACGTTGGTGATCGAGCGGAAGATCGGAGATGCTGGCTTGACTGCGCGAGATAGATAGTTGGGAGGCTTTGGTGGCCGCCACGAGAACTTACTCCCGAAGTATATTTACTTCGTGAACAATCTCCCTCATACAGCTGACCTTTCAACCGTAACATACCTCTTGATGCGACCATAACCAAACGGTCTATCGCGAAGATCCCTCACCTCTTCCGTCCATCTCACGCTCGACCCATCCTCCACCGTCCCTCCGTCTCCATCACACCCCCCGCCTCCCCTAACAACGAGTCTCTTCGCAGCCCGTTCTCCCAATCCCGCCACTATCTCTTTCGCCATCAACTCATTCACCCTACTATCCACTCTAATCCGCACACGTTCCAACCTGCCCACCCAGCGCTCCAACGCCTCATTCCTAAGAACCACTTCATCACCCGGCAACACGCCAAAAACGGTGTAAGTCCAGTGCAAGCGCAGCTCTTTAACAGCTGCACCAGCTTCGTGCAGGATGTTCAACATGTTCTCATCCCAAGGCCCAAGTTTAACCACCACCGTCCTCTGCCGTTGCCCCCTGCGCGCTCCCGATGTAGCCATCTGTCCGCCCAGTGTAGGGTCTACAAGCCACCGCGCAAGCCCTAATTCAGTCGTGACTTCGGTCTCTGAATCTTGTGCTAGCTCGTCCGGGTGCACGTCTTTGATATAGCTTCTCGTCCTTACATTGAACACTACTGTCTTGACAGCCGCAAAGACAAGCCTGTTCAACACGTCATCTGCGGATAGTTCCCTGAGACGTGAATTCCGGACGAGGCCGAGGGCGGGGTGGTATGAGGTGAATGCGTACTCTCTTGACAGTACGTTCATGCCTTCTCTCAAAATTTGTGTGCATGTCATCAACCAGATCGGCAGGCCCTTTTTTCGGGGTTGTGATATGGCGTTACCTTTGTGCACGATTGTCTTGGGGATCGCGTAGAAGGACTGAATGCGAGGAGTGCTCGTGAGTGAGGCTTCGATTGTGAGTGAGTTATATGAGAAGGTGTAGATAAAGTTTCGTAGTTCGGCGGGCAGGTTGAAGAAGAGACATAGTGTTGGTGAGGTGTTTGGAGAGCTGTGGGCAGTATGTAGTTCCGTGTTTAAAGTTTTGTTTAGCATCCTAAGGAATTGCCCTCAAATCGGGCCAGGATAGGCGCGGCCTGGTAGTAGTAGTGTTACTGAGGGCTGCGGCTGCTGTGGGACAGCGGCTTGTGATTAATCTTGGAAGCGAGGAGGTTTAAGTAGAAACAGTACGTCGGAGCTTTGGAGAAGAAGCTTGTGAGGTGCTGAGAAGCTTTCGTTGTGGGTGCGCTTACTGAGATGTCCATGGATCTTGATGGGGCAGGCGTCAGCGAGTCACGTGCTCCAATATCCACTAGCGCATCCTCCTTTCAGACACGCGCAACTCATCATCATGCAATTAAACAGCCAAAACTGAGTTTTCCAGTAATCATATTGCTACGATAGTCTTCTACTCAAACAAGCATACACGCTCGCGGCCGTGAAAGATCCGAGTCTGGCAACCTTGCAAGAGCAGCCGGAACATGCTCCGGTCTCTGCAAAACCCACTCATCCCCTATCAAACATACTACACAAAGAAGTGAAGAACGTGCCTGTGCTCCCCAACTTCATATGCAAAGGAAACAAATTGTTTAGCCATAAGGCGTTTGTGATTGCCGATGCAAAAAGGTGCTCGGCCGGCCATGTGTGATGGAAAAGCTCGCTTCATCCGGGAACGCCGCATCCGACTCCGTAAATGACGATGAGAACCGGGTTCAGGCCGTTCGAAAAAGGGTGGGTGCGTATGTATACATTTTGGGCACCCGTCATCCAAGGTTGCGCCAAGTGAGTGCAGCAAAAGGAAGGCAAAGGGGGAGCGGGCAGAAGGGCTAGCGACAAACGGGTGTATGTCGTCTATGCCTTGACTGCGCCGCCCTCCTCAACGTTCTCGTTGTTCTCAAAGTCTGACGCGGAGGTCTCGCGGTTCAGGCTCGTCTCGCGGTGCAGGAAGGTGTGTTCCTTGACGGGGCTGCCTGCCAACTCGCCTTGACCGTTGGCGGTGACGCTGTCTCTGTGGGGGTGGCCGTTGCCATTGCCGTTGCCGTTCTGGCCGGTGGGCGTGGGCGGGGCGATGTGTGGGATCTTTTCGGGGTTGGGGTGCTCGCGGCCAACTTGGGTGACGCCGACGTCACCAGCTTTGCCGGCCTTGGAGAGGGCGTAGTCGCCGCTGTCGAAGTACTTGCGCTCCTGTGACCGTTCTTAGCAGGGCTCTGCATGTCTCGCAGGCTGTCATACCTTCAGCTTGTTCTGGAGCAAGTCCTTCTTGTTGGGCAGCTTGCCATAGAGACGGAAGAGCTTGGCCTCCTGCTCCGACATTTTCTAAATCGCTGTTAGCTAGACAAATTCCCAGAGGGCGCGCATGGCTTCTGTGCGGCTATGACGTACGCTGACATCGACCTTGTTCTGCTGGTGCGGGTTCATGGTTGCGGTGGTGGTGATTGTGGTGTTGCGGATCGCAAGTGACGTTCGTCAGAGGGGCAGCTGCTCGCGAAAGGCGCAGAGTGTCTGGCGTGTGGATTCTTTGTTGAATGGTCGACACAGAAAAGGGTCAAGGGTCGCAATTTGTTTAAAAGTTGCTGTCGTTGGCTCGCGCTGACCACTTTGGGCGAGTACCGTTACCCGTTATGTGACAGGGACAGGGTGAATAGATGTGATTGATCCGGCTTCCAGCGCTGACGATTGGGTGCCGACAAAGCTCGGGCGTGTGTCTTTGCTGCTGCCTGACAACACAACAACGTCGACGTGTTATGACTCGCTTGGTTTGTGGTTCTGCTGCTGTTGAAGCGACGATGTTTGGGTGGGAGTGGGAGGAGTGCCCCTCTATCCAGCTCGACTATGCGATAAGCCTGGATCGCCCGAGGTTCCAGATGCTCGGAATGCTGCACGAGGTCAATCGAGCAACAAAGTAAAAAACAAAAGTAGTGATGCTGAGAGTTGCAGAAGTTCCAGTGCGCTCAGTAGAGGCAGAAGGAAGAACAGTTTGGGTGATGTAATAGACTTGGTTGTTGCTGTCTCTTCAATTGCTTCGCTCGAGGTTGTCACTCAAAGAGGGGCAGATGCAGCACATATGTAGGCGACGAGTGGGCCAACGTGAACAATCCCCAAAACGTGGCTTACTTGACGGATGAATTGACGCAACTCGCACAAAGACACCAAGGCAAAGCAGCCGTTTCCGCGAAAAGTGTAACCGTTAGCTCTTACGCGTGTTGGTCGGATGCACGCTGCACGCTGGATTGCCGTAGACCTTACCAGACGCGGCACCTTCACAACGTCACGCGTGCACACCATTGGCCTCTGAACCCACCATGATCGCCAGGGCCCAGCTCGATAGAGCTTGCCGTGTCGGTATTTTGTACCATTGGAGTTTGGGTGCGGCGACGTCACATGGAACACTGCTTGGACTGAATCACGATGCACTTTTTTTGTCTTGCAACTACGAAAGCATGCTTCCCCGCTTACCACCATAAACGGTTTGCTTGAGCGTGATAGGCTGCTTCGATGCGCTAACTCTAGACTCTATCAAACCCTGAAGGTCAGCCATGCTCCCCACTACCACCTACTCTGATTAGCGAGATACTACTGCAGGGCTTCAAGGTTCTCACCATCGATCCAGAACACAGGAAGCAAGACACGACGTCGAGCCTGAGAACATCGTACAGAGCCCCGCCTGTTGAGTAATTCGCTTAACCACTGCAGTAAAATATCACGCCAAAAAATACACAGGACCGGGAGCGCATCCCACCTCCAATCACAGAGATTCCGAAAATGGCTGGCACCGGCAAGACCTTTGTGGTGGAACATCTGGACCCTGAGCTTGAGGAATGGTCATCTCTCGAGTACTCCAGTATCGCGGCGGAGTCACATGCATCCGGCGCACAGTTCCTGCTGTCTTCAGTGCCAGCTTCGTTGAAGCTGCCAGCCAACCTACAGGGCGCCAAGGGACTCAATGTCGAGACAAGAGGGATTGAAGAAATCTATGCCGATAAGAAAGACAAGGTGTGTCTACTGGATCCTGCCGCAGCCAAGGACTTGAGCCCGGAAGATGGCGAGACTTTTGACATTTTCTTGTTCGGCGGTATACTTGGTAAGCATCTGCTCTCATCCAGAGAAGAAATACAATGAAAAGAGCTGACTCTTGCGTAGGAGACGACCCACCACGAGGTGTGTAATGCTGTCACCATTTTCCAAACGTGTACAGTCGACTAATTTTCTCTCAGACCGTACGTCAGAGCTGCGCAAGAAAGGATATCAAGGACGCCGCCTGGGACCTGTACAGATGACGACCGACACAGCAGTACGTGTCACGAGGATTTGCGTGCAAGACAAGGGTATGCCGTACAGTTCGACGCTGATGCAAGTTGCTGACGAGGCGCAGTACCCGTCGACAAGATCCCGTACATCGACCACCCTGATCTGAAGATCAACAAGAACGAGAGCACGCAAATGCCGTTCCGCTACGTCAAGGACGATAACGGGGAACCTATTATGCCCAAGGTAAGCGTGCCCAACATCGTCATGCCTCAATACGCGATATTAATCGGATGCACAGGGAATGCGTGAGCTGATCGTCAAAGACTCAGCCAAGAGCTTGAATGATCTCTTCTGAACACGGGCTGCCTTCGCATCTCGGGCGCGCATCTTCGCGTACCAACAGCACGGAAGATGAGCATGCGCCACTGTGGCACACAGTCATCAACGATCATCGACATGTACCGCTTGCGGGAATTCCAAAAAAGCATATTGAAGATTGGAAAGGGGTCCGCGGTGTAGTACTAGGCGGGACTCTAGCTCTCTGTCGGGGCATCGACCAGACGGACCGAATCGGATGCTGTGGTGCTCTAGAACGTCTTTCACGCTGGCGCGGAATGACGGCATAACGAGTTGGTGCTAGAGGATAGTAGTCTACGTAGTCCAAAGAGTTATTGTCAGCCCGGCGAACCTTGGGATATGAGATTGACAACTGCATGCGAACATCGGCGGCGAGGGACGCGTGTACATTTTATTTGGGGGTCGCATTCGGAAGATTTGCGGCCTGAGGACGGAGCTGACACATGTGTGAAGCATGAGTGAACGCTGCATCGTGTCAGATGCTGGGGCGCGATGCGCGTTCTCGAGACGCGGAGATGGCAGTAGCCGGAATGGGCGCTGTGGCGTGTGATTGGCCGTGGGACGACGCTTGGACGGTACCCCAAAGATGTACCTCAACAGGCATCTCGCTATAATATTGATATCAGTTAACTTTCCTCGCTCGTTCGCGACTGTTGAAGAAATAAGTTCATTCGTTGAAATTGCCAGTCTCCTTGTGGATCGCTCGCGTGTCTTGCGTCTCACGATCTACATTGACAGGCCCCTGTTCTGGATCCCAACTCGGACTCGTCAGCCGCCGCCGCAGTAGCCACCTAAGCTGTACTCTGGAGTCCGCTCTTCTCGCATCTCAGCGCCTATACCCTACACTGTGCCAGGCTGCGCATTCGCCTATCACTACTCTGCCTCCACTCGCTGTTCCCTATTTCCCTTCACTTCCCATGATATAGCGACTGCGCACCGCAACCTCCGCGGCCTCAACTCCGAAACGCGGCCTCACTATGGCCTCCTCACATTTTCCGCTGCGATGGCGGACGGCGCTCCTGGGTGGCCTCCTGGCGACAGTATCGTGGCTACCGAGCATAATGGCACAGGAGAAGACGCAGGCCGACTACTTCATACACGACCTGCCCGGTGCGCCGAAGCCGTTGCTTAAGATGCACGCAGGGTAAGCAGAACTGGCAGAGGCATGCGCGCGTACAGAGCAATACTAACCCCATCAAACAGACACATCGAAGTCGATGCAGAGAACAACGGCAACCTGTTCTTCTGGCACTACGAGAACCGCCACATTGCAGACAAACAGCGAACTGTACTATGGCTGAACGGCGGCCCGGGCTGCTCCTCGATGGACGGCGCCATGATGGAAGTCGGTCCATACAGAGTGCGCGAAGGCGGCAATCTCGAATACAACAACGGTTCATGGGACGAGTTCGCAAACCTGCTCTTCGTGGACCAGCCCGTCGGCACTGGCTTCAGCTATGTCAACACCAACAGCTACCTCACGGAACTGGACCAAATGGCCGACCACATGATTATCTTCTTGGAGAAGTGGTTTGCGCTATTTCCCGAATACGAGCATGACGATGTGAGTGGCTTGACTAAGTGGACCCGCGGGATACTGACATCTGGTAGTTTTACATTGCCGGTGAATCTTACGCTGGACAACACATTCCCTACATCGCTCGCGCTATCCTCAAACGAAACAAAGAAAACCTCTCCAAAACACCATGGGCGCTCAAGGGTCTCATGATCGGAAACGGCTGGATATCGCCAGTCGATCAGTATCTCGCCTACATACCCTTTGCCTATCAAAACGGTCTCATGCGCGCTGATACCGACTCGGCAAGGCGCGTTGAAGAGCAACAGAGAATATGTGTCAAGAAGCTCGAAGAAGGCGGGATGAACACCGTCGACACGAGCGAGTGTGAGCAAATCATGGTCAGGATCCTGGAAGAGACCAAGAACAAGAAAGCCGATACGATGAACCAGTGTCTCAACATGTACGACATCCGTCTCCGTGACGACTCATCTTGTGGAATGAACTGGCCCCCGGATCTTGCGCAGGTCACTCCTTACCTCCGCCGCCCAGATGTCATTCAGGCTCTCCACATCAACCCCGACAAGAAGACCGGCTGGCAGGAGTGCAACGGGGCTGTTTCTGGCCATTTCCGTGCCAGGAAGAGCGAGCCTGCCGTCAAATTCTTACCTGAACTCATCGAGCAGGTTCCAACTCTCCTTTTCTCTGGTGACAAGGACTTCATTTGCAACCACGTTGGCACAGAGGCCATGATAGGCAACATGAAGTGGAACGGCGGAAAGGGTTTCGAAGCATCCCCTGGTGTGCAGAACGCAAAGCAAGACTGGATGTTCGAAGGCGAAGCTGCTGGAACATGGCAGGAGGCCCGTAACCTCACATATGTTGTCTTCTACAACTCCAGCCACATGGTTCCTTTCGACTACCCCAGGCGCACTCGGGACATGCTCGATCGCTTCATGGGCGTGAACATTGAGGCTATCGGTGGTGCTCCTGCCGACAGCCTCATCGATGGCGAGAAGGGTCCGTTGACCAGCGTTGGTGACCACCCCAACTCGACGCAAGCCGAAGAAGACAAGACCAAGGAGCTCAAGGCCGCAGAGTGGAAGGCCTACGCTCGCTCCGGCCAGGTCGCACTCGTCGTTGTCATCATCGTCGCCTGCCTCTGCGGCTTCTTGTGGTGGCGCAGCAGGCGCACAACTAGCGAATACAAGGGCACCGACAATGACGAAGGACGCGAGTCTCTTCTCACCGGTATGGGCCTCGACAACTTCCGGAGGAAAGAACGCAGGCAGGATCTTGAAGCTGCCGACTTTGACGAGAGGGAGCTTGACGATCTCGATGATGTGCCAAAGAAGCCGGGCAATGGCTATGCGAGCGTGGGCACGGAGAAGGGGCGAGAGTCGCACAATGACTCTACGTTTTCTTTGGGCGTTGATAGTGACGATGAGGAGGCTAGCTCGAGCGATCGGGGCAGGAGAAAGGAAGCATCGTGATAGATTAGGATGTTTGTAACGGCGCTTCACAAATATATAAGGATAGGATTATAGCATTGCAGGCGTATTGGGATGCCAAATTATATCACTTTGTCTTGCTAGCATATACTTCGTGTACGATGGTTGGATCAATCATAGTGACGCGCATACCCAGCTATTGTCCCTTCTCACGTGGGCCTCCATATACTCAGTATATGGAGGCTTCCATTTACTTGAGTATGTGGAGACTCCGGGCAGCTGAAGCCTGGTTGAGGTTTGCTAGTGCTGCACTCGGGTGTGGGTCTGGTCGATGCTGCCTTGAGAGCACGTGAGTGCGGGACTAGCGCGACCGCGTTCCTGCCGTCCCAAGGCGCGTCATCTTCAGCCACGACGCCTCGACTTCAGCAAAGCGGCGACCCATGCGCACCACATCGTAACAACAACAATGCCTGCGTACGTACAGAGTTTCTACGCGTTCCTCACGCACCGTTCCCCGACATCGACAAAGTCCACTAACAACGATGCAGGCCAGGCGACCAATACAACGGCGGCAACGTCAAGAACCCCTTCGAAGAACGCGTCGTAAACGGCTTCACGGCAAAGGAAATCGCGACATTACAGAGTCGGCTGAACAAACAACTCGGTCCGGAATACATTTCGCAACGGCCGGGTAATGGCGGTGGTAAGGTGGCGTACCTGGAGGGGAACAAGGCGATAGCGCTTGCGAACGAAGTCTTTGGGTTCAATGGCTGGTCAAGCTCGCTGGGACAGGTGCAGATCGACTACGTATGTTCTCGTGTATCTGAGGGGACAGTGCATACTGACAAAGACAGGTCGATGAGCACCAGAATGGCAAAGTCAGCTTGGGTCTCTCGATAGTAGTGAGGATCACGCTGAAGGACGGCACATATCACGAGGTAATGCGGTCGCTCTCTATATCTCACTCTTGCTAATACCGCGTCAGGACATTGGCTACGGCTCAATAGAGAACGGCAAAGGCAAAGCAGCATCATTCGAAAAGGCCAAGAAAGAGGCGGCAACAGATGGCTTGAAGCGCTCATTACGCACGTTCGGCAATGTCCTCGGCAACTGCTTGTACGACAAAGAGTATCTCAAGAAGGTCCAGGTTATGAAGGTCAAACCGATCAAGTTCCAGGAGGACAACCTCTACCGACATAATGATTTCAAACCGCCACCCCAACCTGAGGAGCAAGCTGTGGTCAAGCAGGAGCCGCACAAGACACCGGTTCGACCCAACCAGGTCCTTCGCACGCGTACAGATCACCTGAACAACGAGTCGTTCGGCGCTGACTTTGACGATGATGCGGACGAGAACTTATTCGATGGAGTTGACGTCTCAGAGGGCCATGGTGACGAGTTCTCATTGTCAGAGACATTGTCCGCTCCGGAGACCGCAGGACCGCGTGCTATACAGCCAGCAAAAACAAACGGTGTATCGTCTGGTCGCACTTCACCCGTCCGCAATACAGGACCCCCTCGCCAGCCCAACGGCAGACCTCCACAAGCCGGACGTGGCCAACCTGGTGTGCAACAGCAGCAACCAAACCAGGCACCCGGTAGACCTGCCCCTCACATGCAGAACGGAAGACAGCCACAAACCCCTGTTCAACAGCAGCCTCGACCTGTGCAGAACGGCGGTCGCATGGCCCCACCAGCCATAGACAACGGTGCTGCCTCGAGACCCGTAGGACAGCAGCCACCCAACCAACAAACCGCTCCGAACAACCAACCTCTCCGACCAACCCCACCTCAAGCACAACAACCACCGAACCAAGCACGACCAGTACCACAAGCCCAAGAAACGACCGCACCCGCTCAAAACGCACCTCCACCCAACCACCGACCACCCGTAGGCTTCGTAACCTCCCGCGCCGCCGAGCTCCTCCAAGCCTCAGACTCCGCCTCCTTGACAAACCTCCCGTCCTTCAACCCCAATGCCGACTCGCCCATACCGAAAGACAAACGCACCCCCGGCGTCGACCACGCACGTAGCATCCCCATCAAACGCGACGCCGTCGGCGCACCCCCCGCCCCTCAACCACCACCACAGCGACCCGGCGTAACATCAAACGGCTCCTTCAACCGCCCCAACGTGGTAAACCCACATATGCAACCCGATCGCCGCATCGGCATGCCAGGCGCGCCCAACTACGCCATGAGTCCTAGTGCGAATCGTGGCCAGTACAAGCCGCCTACATTCAACAGTGCGGGTCCTGGTAATGGCAATCCTGCTGCTGGTGCTGGTGGCCCCGGGGGTGTCAAGAGAGAAAGAGCCGCATTGCAGGATGTTAGCAATGTGGGTGTCAATGGGAATGGGGGCGTGGGGAGTGAAGGGCCGGATGCTAAGAAACAGAAGGTTGACGCGCCAGCTGGTGTTGAGAACAACGGTGTTGCTAGTACATGAGATGCCAATGAAGATCAATGGGCTGCTTTCGTACTGCTGTGTTGGCTGGTAGGGCGTTATTCTGGTGGTAAGGCGAGGGTGTTTTGGCGTTATGAAAAGGGTGATGAGCCGGTACTGTTTTAGCTGGGATATGTGTTTCAGAGTTATCGTTGTCTTTTTCGGGGTGGGTAGTGTGAATGAGCGTTTCTGTTGCGAAAAGAGTGGAGGCAATCGATACATTGATACCGACCATCACAGAGACATGATTGTGTTCAAGGTTGCTGCTTCTCGGGCTTCATTGGGAATACACTGGTATAGATATGCTTTGACTCTGCGCAGAGGGAGCATCTAAGTGAAGAACTTGAGAGTCATTGACTTCATTAAGCTCGGTGGTACTATCGCACACTTCTCCATACTCAGCTGCCAGTTATCTTGGACGGTATTTCGCCACGCCATTGCATGAAACACGCTTTATCTTCATCTCATCGTCTTTCAGAGCTTGGCGGCAGAGCACTCATATCCCCTCTCTCCAACGCCTATTGGTATCGAGGCTTTTCGCTCAACCAGCAGCTTCACGGTAGAAGCTAATCGAGTTATTCCCGCCCGCCAACGAAAACATCTCGCTCTTGCCAGGCGCTTTCGGCAACCACTTTGCGCTCCAGAGCGGTTTATCGCCGTGGGAATGCGTGGCTACGCAGGACCTTGTTTCTATGCGCCAGACTTTTGCTTTGGAGTCGTGGGATCTGTGGGTTGTTGTGTCAGCAAAGTGTCCAGATCTACACGTTGCCAGATCAATGTAGATGGCATGATGTTATGTTGGTATGATGTCGGAAAATTGGGGATGACTTACCCGCTCAGCAGATACTCGCCTGTATCACTCCAGTCCAAACTCAACACCCATCCGCCGTGACCGGTGAAGTTTGCGACTTGCTCCCCGGATGTGACGTCGTAGAGAGCGATGATGCGTGCGTCGCCGCCTGCTGCTAGTAGTTTTGACGCGGGAGAGAAGGATACGGCGCGCACGGGGTGGACGAGACCGGAGAGGGAGTGTGCGAGGCGCCCGGTCTCGTTGTTGAAGACGTAGATGGAGCCGTTTTCGTGACCGGAGGCTGTGTACGTGCCATTGCGGGACTGTGAGTGGGTTAGTGGGATGTCTGGTAGGAGCGAGAAAGAAGGGTTGTACCAAGTCTACAGACAGACCGAAGCTGCCTTTTGTTTCGTACTCGCGTATCCGGGGCATACCCTCATCTTTGTTGAGGCTCCAAACGTTGATCTTGCCGTTGATACTGGTGCTGGCTAGATACTGGCCATCTGCACTCAGCGCAATGGCCCATATCTCACCTGGCTTGTTCTGGTCTGTTGGAGCTGTCAGTTCCTTCCTCTTTCTACAGCACCCTTTCCTGCGATCCCAAAGAAAGCATGGAGGCGTACCCACCAACAATCTCCCCGTCCTCGCTCCATACGCCATCTTCATTCTGACTCCATATTTTGACTTTGCCCTCGAAGCCTGCGCTCGCGGCCCGTCGTGCCTTCTCCTCCCGTGCGGTTACTAGGTGGTGTATGCCTAGTGGATGCGCCTTGTCGAGGGTTTGTATTACGGGAAATTCGGCTTGTGTGGTGTCGTAGACATTGATACTGCTTGAGCCCGAGGCGGAGAGGAGTTGGGTGCTGGTTGGCGCTACGGCGAAGATGTCGCTTGCTTTGGGATGCGCCGAGTCGACCGTGTGGAGGGTGAGGTATTGTTTCGACTGGGGTTTGTTAGAATGGCGTTGGGGGTAATACAGAAGGTGCATACCATGGTGACTTATCTGCAGCTCCGAGGATCTGTTTCCTGGGCTTGATTATCGTGACATGCGCGGAGCTTGAAGCTGCGAGCTAAATTCCAGCTCGATGTCGTCAGTACAGGCAACACGAAAACGCGACCATCCCACTTGAGCCCCACCCAACACCGACGAGGACCCCTAGCTTGACCGCCAATCACACCCCGCCGCGCCCGAAAGCTCCCCATCCACGACTAGGCATGCCATTGACTCTCTCGCGATTCTCCAGAGCACTGTTGAAAGAGTCACGAAGCGGCAGCCTAAAGCTATCCTCCCATCTACGCCTGACTCACCCTTCGCGGCCATCCCTACACACAAACCCCACGTTCACAACAGTGCCCATCCGCACCTTCACTACCCACCCCTCCACCATGGCGCCCACCGACCCCGTCTCCGCCTCCAAAGACGCCCTCTCCGCCAACCAACCCATTGTCATCTCCGGGCCCTCGGGCGCAGGCAAATCCACCATTCTAAAGCGCCTCTTCGACGAGTTCCCCGGCAAATTCGGCTTCAGCATATCGCACACCACGCGCGGGCCCAGGGGAGAGGAGCAAGATGGCAAGGAATACTACTTTGTAACTAAAGAAGAGTTCCTCGATCTCGTGGAGAAGAAGGGGTTCGTGGAGCATGCGCAGTTTGGTGGAAACCACTATGGTACTAGTGTCAAGGCTGTGAACGACATTGCCGAGAAGGGCCAGATTTGTATTTTGGATATTGAGATGGAGGTAAGTTGTTGTTTGCTGGCTAGTATGAAGCGCATCTTTGCTGACAGTGTTGATTGTAGGGCGTTAAGCAAGTCGCAAACCACCCTACGTTCCCTCGCCCAAGGTTTTTGTTCTTGCAGCCGCCTTCTATGGAAATTCTGGAGAAGCGGTTGAGGAGTCGCGCGACGGACAAGGAGGAGGCTATCTTGAAGAGACTCAACCAGGCCAAGGTCGAGATGGAGTTTGCGCACAGTGGCCAGGCGCCGCACGACAAGATTGTGATCAACGACGATTTGGACAAGGCGTACAAGGAGGTCAAGGAGTTTGTTGTTGGTAGCGAGGCATGAAGACCAGCGAGAAGATGAAAAGCTTCACAGATGATACCACAGGAACGAGTCAAGAATGAGAAGAGATGCAAATAGTGATGTGATAAGATTTTTTTTCAATTCATAACTATCTAAGCCATAAGGTTCATCAGATACCGTCGTAGAAAATTCAGCAAAGGCCGTGATACCACTTTGGGATTACACAGCCTCAGAGCTTGACTCTATTTCCATTTGTCTCATCATATGAACCGTGTATAGCTGGATGAATCTGGCTTGTTCGACCAAGCGCGTAGTAGCCCATCAACTCCGACCGTTGTCAGAGAGTGTCTACCCTCAGATCCGAAAAGTGTGTGGGTGAGTGAACGTTCCTCGCCTCGAGAATAAGCCCCATTGAGTTACCATCCGTGACACTTTGTTTGACCAGAGTGCAGGATGGCAATCGCATAACCATAAACTGGACGAGAAGACCCTCCATACCTGGCGCTTCCCGGTGTCTCCCTCCTCCTCCCAGTATTGCAGCGAACCTCGGCACGTGAGCAAGGTAGCCAACGGACTCATATCATCATCCAGGTGTCAGCCCCTCCACCCACGACCTCGGAGAGCCAACCAAAAGGGAGTGCGAACGGGTAAAGAGACGCGGAAAGAGTCGTAGTCGGTAGTGGAAGCCGCGGCTTCTATGGCGGTTCGTTGCTGAAAGTGCGATCGCGAAAGATCGTTGTCCGGGGACTTTCTCCCAAAGCGCGAGACGAGACACCCTTGCGGGCGCTCTGTGCGTAAGCTTCGTTGCGATTCTTCGAGCGAGGAACGTTGGAAGAAGAAACAGGTGGGTGACGGAAACTTTTTAACATGGGGCGGAGGCCGGGGGCCGAGCTAGGCGCGCTAGGCAGAAGCGGACTGGCGCCTGCAAGGGTGCCTGGAGAGCTTTGGTGCATCGCCTGTTTCTTTGCTGAGCGCGTCGACGGTGAAGAACATAAAGTCATCTGGTCTTCTGCGCGCGTAGCAACCCTATTCACTGTCGTCGGTCTCGAAACGCCTCCACGTGACTGGAAACTTCCATACGAGCGCGTACGAATTACTTTCTCGTCTAAGCTTGGGATCAACACCGCAACCTCGCGCAAAGCTTCGCAACAACCAACACCCGCACTTCGAACGCGCCCAGATACAGGGACGTAATCACAAGAGATGGCTCTATTCGGTCAGCCCGCAGCGGCCGCATCTGCTAGCTCCACCACCGGCGACACCAGCAAAGACGTCGAAGTCCCGGCCGGCCAACTGCCCAGCGACAGCATATCTGACCTCCAATTCTCGCCGACGAACGACTTCCTCGCCGTGGGCAGCTGGGACAAGAAGGTCTACATCTACGAGGTCAACGGCAATGGCGCGCAAGGAAAGTGGATATTCGAATGCCAGGGTCATGTTCTGGGTCTCGGATGGTCAAAGGTACGTTTAGCAACATGTTTGGCACTCATGTTCGAATACTAACATAATCAGGATGGCACTCGTATAGCAGCCGGCGACTCAACAGGCATGCTCAACATCGTCGACTTCCGCACTGCTCCCGCCAGCGGCACCGTCCCTGCACAACAAGCCAAGGCCCACGAGAACGGCATCAAGTGCGTCCGCTGGTTCCAGACCGGCGGCAAGGACTATGTCGCGACTGGTTCCTGGGACAAGACCGTCAAGTTCTGGGACCTCCAGGGTGCCGAGCCTGTCGGTACTCTGACGTGCCAGGAGCGCGTCTACAGCATGGACATCAAGGATCAATTGCTCGTCATCGCAACCGCCGAGCGCCACATCCACATGGTCAACCTCTCGAACCCCACAACCATCTACAAGACTATCACCAGTCCTCTCAAGTGGCAGACAAGGGCTGTGAGCTGTTTCACAGATGCTACTGGCTTCGCCGTTGGCTCCATCGAAGGACGATGCGCCATTCAATACGTCGAAGACAAGGACACCAGGTAAGCATTCCCACGTCTACACATTTCACCACACCATCTAACCTCTACCTAGCCTCAACTTCTCCTTCAAGTGCCACCGCCAACAAGACCCCGCCAACCGCGACATCGCAAAGGTCCACTCCGTAAACGCCATCTCCTTCCACCCCCAACACGGCACCTTCTCCACCGCCGGTTCTGACGGTACCTTCCACTTCTGGGACAAGGACGCCAAGCACCGTCTCAAGGGCTACCCCGAGGTTGGCGGCAGCATCGTCGCGACGGGCTTCAGCAAGGACGGAAACATTTTCGCCTACGCCGTCAGCTACGACTGGAGCAAGGGCTACGGTGGCAACACGCAAAACTACCCCATCAAGATCAAACTTCACCCTATTCTGGGAGACGAGTGCAAGCCCCGGCCTGGAAGTAAGAAGAGGTAATCCCTGAGTAACTCGGGGATTTCCTTTTTCTTTTCTTGTTTGACTTGTTGGCACTTTTGCTGACAACGCGTGCCTGAAGAAGTGGAGACGAGAGCGGAGACGAGAGAGGCGGCGAAAGCGGCAGGTATCGAAGCTTTGTTGGCTTCGAGTCTGCCGCCCGGAAGGCCGAGTCGTCGATTACGAGGTCTATAAGAACGGTGCGTGCGTACTTGGTCTGTACAGATCAAAATTTGCTCGGCGCACGCTACGTACTCTCTCTGTGCTTGATCAAACGATATTACGGTGTTTGATGTTTTTCTTGGTTTCCTGCATTAGCGTTCAAGGGACTGGCGTATAGAGAGATATAGTATCATGGGCTGTGGAGGCTCCAGAGTAGGATAGGCAGGAAAATGTAATCTTGTTACTGTGAGGGCTTGCGTTGACAGTGACTGTGGGGTAAATGAGCGTGTCATGTTCGTGTCGTCGTCTAGTGTGCAGCTGTATGGACTATGTGGGTAAAACATCAAGTTTGCGAGCAGGAACAACGATCATCTGGACTCAGCACGCACAATCGATCACACGAACTGCTTGACAGCAAACCCGGTCTTTGGAGATAGATATAAGACCCACGATCTTCCCTACATCCTCTTCTCCAACTAGTTCACCACCCACTCACTCACCCCTTCCCCTTCCCTCCCATTTTTCCACATTCCCACCGCCATGCTAACAATCACCCAGTCAAGCAGCTCACGGTTCGACCAGTCCATCCCACCAACCATCCGTTCGCGAGCGCGCTGCTCCTCCCACGCTCGCCCCGCCGCATCCTACGTCCACCACTGTTTCCGCGTCTCAAGTTATCACGCCTCTCTGCTCTTCCCATCCCGTTCACCGGTACGCAGATGCACTCTTTCATCACCACAATGTCTTTTCCAGTACCGGCTTTAAACTGAACAATGAATACCCCATCTCAGGTCAGGGGGATCTAGTGAGTCCTCTGACCCCTGCTTCCGCGCGGAGGACTCCACCGTCTGTTCCTCTTCTTTGTCTGTTGTTTGCTGCTTCAGCAAGTCACGCAGTTGAGATGAGGGATAGACAACGCATCCGTATACACAAGGAAACGCTAACCTAGCCCTCGGAGACGGGAATTTGTTGGAAGGTATTCGTGTGTGCGGGTGTGTCACCTGTATCCTTTCCATGTGCTTTACAATATTTCCTTTAGGGATTGCGGGGGACGGGATGTTGTGAGGAGGTAAGTGATGTTTCCCTTTTTTTCCTATGGGGATGAGTGCGTGAGCGGGAGATTGTATGAGATGTAGGATCGATATGTTTGGTTGGGTTGGAAAGAGCCCTGGAAAGGCTCGGATTGAGGTGAGTTTTGTCGCTTTAGAACGTGGGAACCTTGACAGTGAATAGAACGCGTGACCGATATTTAGGATGGGATGGGGCAGTTCAGGATGAAATGGAAAGTGGGAAACTGCGTAGACGATATCTCGGGCTGGTAATTTGCGGTGTGTGCTTCCAAGATAGATTGATCATGAAGGATACCCGAATCGAGCTTCATTACTTCCTTGAAAGGGCAGAATGCACAATTCGGCATGATCATATCGCGGTTACGCCCTTCATATTCCATAAGTGGATGTCGTGACTCCAACGCAACCACGGTACGCAACTTCCACGCTCAACATCAACAATGCACACCTGCCGTATAAGACTCGTCTATACGACGCTCTCATTCCTTCAAATCATCTACAGTCTCCCCTCCACATCACATTCCACTTCCCAGAAACACCAACAAACAACACCCAAAATGCACCTCCGCAAAATCCCCTACTCCCTCGTCGCAACCGACACCGCCGCCATAGCCGCCAACACCGACTCCTCCAACCCATCCTCGCGCTCCCAACGCTTCAGCACCGCCCACCACCACCTCTCAGAGATAACCCCCATCGTCCCATCAAACCCCCATTTCACGCACGAAACACCACCCTGGACACCCTACGGCTACACGCTCTGGCACCCCCTCATCGCCTCCTCCCAAGATCTGCGCGAATACCACGAGATCCTCCTCCCCAGCTTCCTCTAGGAAGACCTACTACGTTGCCACAGCGCCTGGGTATCCACATCCCGCATCCACACGTCCCTCCTGAACGACGTCGTCGAAACACTGCTCTGCACGAAATCCGGCAAGAAACTCGCCGACCTCCTCGACGGAAAAGGGCAATGGTTCATCCGCCTCGATCAGATGTCGCCGAAAGACTCGCCCATGGGAGGAAAGCTTCCTAGCTCAACGTGCGAAGACGTCATAACGAAGATATGCTCCAGTATGCGCGCGTACGGCTGTCTGACACGCGAGTTTGAAGATGCGAAGAAAGAAGGGAGGGAGATGGAGATAAAACTCGTGTTGAATCCGTGGGATGAGGGTATGGATCCCGCGAAGGAGTTTCGCGTGTTTGTTCCGCCGCCTGCTGCGAAGACGGGACGAGAGGCCATCGCGGCGGAGTTTGAGGTTAGTGCGATTAGTCAGTATAGGTGGCCGATGGGGTTTGAAGCGCCGTGGGGGTTTGATCTGAAGCAGACGGTTGAGGCGGTTGATGTGGGGGCGAAGAAGGTGTTGGTGAAAATTGTGGCGTATACGGAGGAAGAGCTGAGTGAGGAGATCATGGGGTTGCTGCTGAGGTATGGGTTTAGTTATGATGTTGCGCTGCAACAGGATGGCAGTGTGCAGTTGGTGGAGATTAACCCCTTTGGCGCGCTGTCCGGGTGTGGAGCTTGCCTATTCAATTGGGTTTTGGATGGGAGGGTGCTGTATGGATTGGAAGGGCCGGAGTTCACTGTGACGGTGGAGGAAGAGTAACACGTTGTTGAGTATGTGTCTCTGTGCATTTTGCACTATGTACTTGATCTTTGCGACCTGCATCCTGTGGTGGGGCCCCACTGCCAGAGAGATCTCTGGCCTATCTTCATCCGCTCGGAAGCGGCTTGTTGCTGTAGAGCTATAGCGTATGGTTACTTCTCCAACCTGTCATCAGAAGGCACGTCAACCCGCCCGTTCATTTTCCTCGTTTCTCGCTCTCGCATGTCTCCGCGCCTCATCGCTCCTGAGAAGCTCTCCAAGCGCCTTGAAGTTGACCGGCTTCGTCATGAAGTGATCAATCCCCGAACTCCATGCTTCCAGCTTCGCACTTGAAGACGCTAAGCCAGTAAGTGCGACAATGGAACACCGTGGCAGATTGTTACTCTGCTCGTATTCACGGATCGCACGAGTAGCGCTCATGCCGTCCATGACCGGCATGGACATATCCATTAATATCACATCGAATTTGCGCGCTTCTTCCTGGTACTTGTCCAGAGCTTCTTGTCCGTTCGCCGCTTGTTCGAACTGAAGGCCGTGTTTTTTCATGAACGCGACGAGGAGACGTCGGTTCAATACGTTGTCGTCGACAATAAGGGTGTGCGATATCACAGGCTCCTCTTCTTGGGGAGGCGATGTGAGCGAGTGCTGCACACTTGTAGATCCAGCGGTAGAAGGAGCGACTGGTTCTGGTGACGTTAAGCTGAGAGACTGCATGGTATTCTGCATCGACTTCGTTGGTGTGAAGGGATACGACTGTTGTTGGGGCTGCGGTGGTGGGCTAGACATTCCAGCAGGTTGGAGGTTTTCAGCTGGATGTTCGTACCGATCTAGGCATCGGTTGAGAACCCATGCGAGCTTGTAAGGTCCGCATGGCTGCGTGATGATCTCGACTACCGACTCCCTGTTGGTAACGCGGACATCGGAGCGCAATGTCGCTGCTTCGAGAGCGTCCATCCCCACAAAGATGGTCACTGGGGCGCGTTGGCCGTTGGGCCTCCGTTTCCGGATAGTAGCGAGGTAGTCAAAGGATAACTCCGGGCAGATGACCATGTCCGCATCATGCCCTTCCCATTCATTGGTCTTCACAACTTCCATCTTAAGATGTGTCTCCAGGGTATATACCAGTGCGTTGGTGAAGCGTAGCAGGCCTTCGTCCGTTTTCGAGAGATGGATGTCTCCAGTCGGCGACTCTATCTTCTTGCGAAGGATACATATCCTTCGACCCTGTAATCTCGGCAGGTAAGATACGAATTGCGCTCGCTCAGTCGTCATCGCGCCAGGTAGTTCCGGTTTGTTAAGAGCAAGTTTGACAATCAGCTTAGTACCGATTTCGGGGTCACTGCTGACTTCAACCTTGCCACCGTTCGTGTCGATGATTTGACGCACGATACTCATACCCAACCCTGTACCTGGTGCATGCGGGTTCTCCTGGGAGAAGGGCTGGAAGAGGCGGTTGGCCAAAAAACTAGAACTCATACCTGAGCCAGTGTCTGTAATGGTGAGTGTGATTGCTGTCGGGGCATCGGCATTTTCTGCTAGGTTGTTTGAACGCAGAGAAACATGGATATACCCTGTTTGGGTATACTTGACAGCGTTGCCGAATAGGTTCATCACTATTCTTCTCCAAGATCCAATCGGGAAGGAGAAAACCAGATCATCATCGTAAGCAATATCGAGGATGATGAAGCGTGCGGCACGCTGCGGAAGTGAGAGAGCATGTTCGTCCGTAGGCGAAATAGGTGCTTCCATGAGCTTCGAGGTGGCTGGGATGTATGATGATCCAGAAAAGACCGCTTCCACGACTTCTTCCGTTGCGACCCCGAGATCAAACGCGGAAACCCTTTTTCGCCGACTCTTCAATGGTTTCGAGGATAGTCGAATAGTATTTTCATTCTTCAGTCTCTTCGACGAAATGCTCTTCTTCTCCTCGCTGATCTTGGCATAGTCCATGAGATGATTGATGGTGTCAAGAAGAGTCGTGCCGCAGGCGTGTAAAGAGTTCATCATACTTGTCTGGAATGAGTCGAGCGGCGTATCCTTGATGAACTCTAGTGTACCCAGTATGCCGTGGAGGGGTGACCTTAGCTCATGTGAAATCGATGAGACAAAGGTCGATTTGGCCTATGACACCCGTTTAGCTCTTGCAACCTCAATACCTTACTTGTTTTACCCACCTCGTTGAGGGCTGCAGCGTCCAGCCTTGACAGCTCCCTCATGATTGAGTGACTGAAGATCTTGAAATATGCCATATCCACGGAAGCGGATAGTAACCGGTAGGGGTCGTTGCTCCAGCACAGACAGCCGGCGAACCATCTGGCTCTTTCGAAATCCCAAAAGGGAATGAAAGCAACGCTACGTGCCTTGGGAAACATTGCCTGTATGGCGGTTGATCCACGCTGTGGCCTGTCTTTGGTCTTGCGCCTCGATGGCGTAGTAGGGGAGAGATGTTCAGCAACGTTGGGACTCGAAACGGACTCCTCCGTCGAGGATAAAGAATGGCCGTCCGCGTTGAAAGTGAATATCTTGCCATGTGGATATTCATGAAACAAGCGCGAAAGATCAGGCTCGAGCAATGTCCCATACTCAGAGTCCACGTCGGTCGGAGTTGCCACTCCAAGTAGTTGACACATCTTGGAACTTGATGAAGACGTGCCGCGGGCGTATCTGTCGGTTCCATTGGAGCTGGCCTCGTCGCTTGAAGACCTAGATCGGTACGATTCGGAGTGGGCCTCGGTATCGCTCCTTGAGGCGCTGTTGTTGCGACGCTGTCCCCCGCTTGCCGCAACGCTCGCATCCAGGATGAGCACTCCATCCAGATCGCTCGAGCCCATCATTACATTTGCAGCACGCGAGAACATGGACTTCGAGTCAGTGGGCAAGATAGAGTCTTCTAAATTCAGAAAATCAAGTCAGTGCGTATCCCGTATGAACCTTGAATGGACAGTCCTTACGAAGTGTGCCAATTGACCGATGTCGATTGGATCTGGCACGGCTCGTCTTCGATATTGCTAACGGTGATTGACCAGGAGTAGTCTGCCTCGTTTCGGCTTTTGCAAGCGTATCCCTCGATCCGTCCATGTCCGTTTTAGACGCCGCGGATGAGTAATCTGACGGTGTCTGAACTACTGCTGTCGAATCGTGCCGCAGGTCTCCCTCGAACGGAGACAGAACAGATGCGCCTTCCGCAAAAGAGACAAGACCTCGAGTGAACCTTTCTCCTCGCCTGTACTCATCTCTGATCGTGTATGTGTTCAGGTAGCTCATGACGGTAGAACCCAGGTCCTTGAACAAAACAAGTTCCTCTTTGGAAAGACCGGCTCGAACCTTGTTGTCGAAGATGCAGAGCGATCCAACTATTGCGCCGTTAGGAGACATCAACGCGACGCTGGCGTAGAAGCGCATATCAGAATTCCCTTGGACATCGTCTCGAAAGCATGTCCCCTTGTTCTTCGTGAGGTCGTTGATGATAAAGACTGGGTTCTCATTTCGGTCCAGTTCCAGGACCTTTTCACATATGCCCCAGCTCCGCGGGATGCTCACGTTCCCAAGCCAACAGCTATTTGGGGCGTCTCCTGGTGCCTCTGGCCGCAGCGGTAAGTCACAGGTCGCCTCCGCAAGTATGTGTTGTCGTTCATCGTCGAGGAGCGATATCATGGACCGCTGGGCTCCCATCCGGATAGCTGTAAGCTGACACAAGGCTGTCAGGGTCGAATCTGGAGATAAGCGGGGTACATGGTTTTCCAGATTGTCGACGTGAGGAACATTGCGAAAAGCTGCGCCGTAGAGGAGCAGCACATCGCGCTCTCTCCTCATCCCATATCGGTCTGTCCTAGTCCCCCTGCTGCTGTTTGAATGTTGACTCATGATGCGCAGTACTGGCGATAAAACCACAGAAGGCCAGCGGCATCCACAAGCTCCCTCAGACCGTAGGTACCTAGGTGTGCTTCGCCATTAGGCCTAGGAGGGAGGAATCGCCACTGTTTGCATCTACTGAACATCAAGACATCGGTGGGGGATGAGGTGAAAGTTTGCGCATTGCCACACCAGGCCAGCCGACTCAACATAGGCGGCAACTGGCATTAGGTCTCGCAGGTCGGCAAGTCAATTAGCGTGGTTTTGCTACCTGGGCGGTGCCAAGCTAATACGCCTTGTGAGTGGTTGAGTGCGATGTTCCACAATCCGATGGCATCTAGAATCGTACTAGAGCACCTCGAAGTGCGTGAAGGCATTTCTGGATCTCGATCTTTCAAGGCGCTAGGCATGGAGTACAAAATTGGTCTAGTGCTTCACTTAGTTTCTCTCGGCCAGAAATGCGGCGAACTGACATTGGACTCACTGATCTAAGCAATGTGACCGAATTGGTGTGAAGACACGTGCTGATACGTTGTATATTCGACGGTGTGATATCTTGAAGCCGCAGGCTGCAGGTGTGCATGACTACAAGCGTTGCGAAGCGAGAAGTTGAATTTATTTTGACGTCATGACGTCAGCATCCGGAAGATACTCCGCGGAGCAGCCAGGCACCGAAAACAACTCCTGGTTTCGTGCCAACACTGCTGCTACGCCTCGAAACTGTAAAGCTAATGTCCGATATGTTTTCAGCTATGCGTTTAGTGACGGAAAGCATTGGATGCAAGATAGGGTAGCAGCTGTTGCGCGAGAGGTGCTAAGCATGCCACCTAGGTAAATAAAGCCCGAGATACACCGAAAGAACCCAAGAAGGAACGACCATTGGAAGGAAAACATCAATCAATCCACCTCACGAGCGACCTCATCGTTTCGCAAGCCTTGATCACGCGCATACTCCTCATCGTCATGACCGTGTACGTCGGTCACGTACTTCGAACCTACAGCGTGCTAGCTGTGGCTACTTGTAACGTAAACGGCTGGCAGATGCAGACGCGCACTTGTGCGCAATGCATCGACATTCGGACAATAATTGGCGAAGGGAAGGCTGATAATGGAGGAGTGGTGGGCGAAGAGCAGGACAACTTGCAATGACGAAGCTATTTCGGCGGCTCGATGTTAGCGCCTTGGCAAAGTCGTCCGCGGGGCGGCGGGGTGCAACTTCCGTTCGCTACCCAGCAGAACTTTTGTCAGAGGTTGAATACTTCAGGAGACATCTGTATTGGGGTCTTCGAATCAGCGGCACTGTGAATCACGGCTGAGTTCGGGGTCTTACAATATGTGTCACAGATTTTCTAGCAGCTTGTTGATGATCTGGCCACCTGGAAATGGAGACTACATACACTTTACTGCTCATGCTCTCATTTTTGCCAACGCACAACATCGTACCGAATGACCAGATCTACCAGGAAACTATAGCGGAAGAACTAACAAAGCAGAATTGTAACCAAAGAGTGTGCTGGGAAGGAATACTTAGGAGGTGTCTGAAGAGGACGAACTATCCGAGCTGTGCGAACTGTCCGAACTATCCGAGCTGTCCGAGCACTCGCTAACTGCCCTTTTCGATTTCTTCCTAATGAAGTCTTCATCGTTCCTCCAGCCTTGACGCCACGCATTCCGAAGTTCGTCATAGTTCTTTGTCCTTTCGATATATGTGAGAAGTTCGTTAACGACTCCAAGCGCCTGATCTATATGCGCGTGGCTCAGAGCTTCCTTCTTGTACCGCGCCAACTGGCGAGCTGTATTCAGCGTATTTCTGATTGCTCGGCCATTTAATTTATGCCGCGCGATGCTTTTAAGTTTCGTGTCAATGTGTTCCTTATCGATCTTCTCACCAGTCTCCGAAATTGATTGGACCAAGTTTTTCCAGATCCTCCGACGGCTGACTCTATCTAACGGTGGATAGTGAAGCGCAAGCTGAATGCGGGATGTCAAAGCTTCGTCGAAGACGCCGACACGATTTGTTGTCAAGATCAAAATGCCATCGTAAGTTTCCAAGAGGCGCAAAAACACGGAGACTAGCGCGTTGCGCTGGAGACTGTTCTTTGCTCTCTCTTCGACAAATACCTCAGCCTCGTCCAGAAGACCTATGCAGTCCCAGTGACTTCCAAAGGCCAAGGCGGATTTCAGGTTCTTCTCAACACTTTGAGCATCGGTACCGAGATCGCCGCATGATAATCTGAAGAGCGGACGCTTGACGAGTTCTGCAATGCTCTCAGCGGTCAGCGTCTTACCGGTGCCTGGGCCTCCGTGTAACAGAATAACCAGCCCTTCGCCTTTCCCGTCCATGAAGTCTGCTTTAGTGGTACGGCTATCATCGATGTGGACGGTAACAAGAGCTTTGATCAGCTCTTTCTTCGCTTTTGTGAGAACCAGCTGGTTTTCGAAGACTCCACTGTTCCATTCGATGTCCCGAATGTGATCAACCAGGAGGGTATCTATGCTTTTCGTCACTAGCTGTACGGCTGGGTGGTTTTATCAACTTACCCCACTTCCTGTTGTGAAAACCATATCCAATAATGGTTGACGGAAGCAAAAGTGCAAGTGAGCCTTGTGGAATTTCGTCGCTCTCAAGGACATCATCCAGGAACTCGCCATCTTCTAACATGTCATCACCAACATTCTGAGTCGAGCTGTATGTATCCATGTCGACCATGTACCGTAGATTAGTCTGATTGAGTCAGTAAAGCTCGAGCCAATTGCGACAGGTTTCTTACGAGCTGCGGGCGCAGGCCTTTGGATTGCGCACTGTAGTTCACGTACTTTCGTCGCCGGCAACCCCAGAAGGTACGGCCACGTTCGCGCAGTCTGTACTCGATCTCGTCTGCGGCGTAACGAACGGGATATGCCGAGAGCTGGGTAATTGCGACTTGCTTGGAGCTAGTGGGCCACTCGCTGGCAACAGTGAAGTGCTTTCGAAAGAATTTCCCATTGTATACCCAGGTCCAGCACTCCATGTTTAGCGTAGTAGGATTGATCAAGCGGCAAGATGTGACAGCAAACGCCTCGTACTGGTCATTTTGCATTGTGATTACCGTGTCATTTGATCGAAATAGCAGTGGCCAGTGCTTTTGACTTATAACTCCCGCAGCAGACATTTCCGCTAGCCTCTAGTAATCTACGGTCAGGCGCTCCGCCAGGTAGTGGAACAGTCTCTCGAGTTCTAGCTGTTGTTCCGGTTCCAATGATTGTGTCATTGGGTCGATGAAGAGACTTCTGCACTTGTACAACTTGGTATACGGGTATGTGAGATCCTCTGCGAAGTCCCACTCTTCGTGTTTGCTTGTGTCTTGGTCGCATAGTGCGCGCAAAGCTTCCTCGAGACTTGCTGACAGGTGCAGTCGCTCGGAAATAGGTTCTGCAGGTAGACTTTCAAGCTCAATACCCTCATTTTTAAGCATGCAAGGCTTCGGAAGGGGTATTGAGGTTACCCCGGTAAGTTCATCATGAGCTTCGCATTCGTACTCAAGGTAAACCACAAAATCAAGACCATCCCTTCCAGCCGAATAGCTCCCGATATCCAGCAAGCAATCCTGGCCACGGAGGGGTGTCGTAGGGCTTGCGCCAGTAGGTACAGCTGGGTAATCAAGAAAGTATGCGCATGAATGATGACCTTCGTGGTCTTGATGAGTGCCGGAGCAATACACAAGGTGTATAGTGACCCACTTGTTGGTGGGAGGTCCGTTTGTGGGACTTGCGCATTTAGCCCCGCCATTCTTGGGCGGTTCTTGAGTGGGCACAGAGCCACTGGCTGTCGAAACATCACTAGGGCTCTGTGGTCGATTTGTGTACGTTTGTGCCTCCATATCTACGAAGAACGAGTGGGTTTGAGGGATGCCGTAATATCGGATGATTGACTGTCGAGATTCAAGAAGGAAGGGACGTTGTGCGGGGGGCTAGGGTTTGCGACGATGACGTGTGCGTCGATATATGCCTGATTCACAACATCCTTTTCGCACAGCCTCATCCTTCTACCCGCTCATTGACACAATGTGCAAGCGAGTTCAGTACGCACTCAGTTATCTAGCTGGACATGTTGTCACTGACCATGACTGATACTCGGATCAAAAGCGTCATTAATCCACAGAATCCACACTGGCCATACGTAACGTGCACTCGTGTTGATTTGCTCTGGCTTCAGGCTGGGTGTATGATCAGCCAATCATGTAAAGCGCAACAAGGCTGAGCGGCGTAGAAATTCTAGCATCGCAGCAAAAAACCTACCAAACGGGTACGAGAATTTCAAAGATCATGTCTTAAATTTGCTTCAACGATCGGAATCCATACGGATACAATGCACTAGTGAAAGATATCTCCGCCATTGTAGAGACGATCCAAAAGGGGGATTGAGGGGAGGATGTGAACCCCCAAATGTACGACTGTGAGCACTGACTCGAGAAATTCTCTTCGCGCATCATATATTATAGCAAACTCATAGACAGTCGGACGCAGTATGATGACGTTACAAGACTGCACACCAGTCTTGTATTGATCTATTCAGCAGCTTTGCTGAGCAGTTGAGCCCCTCGAAAATCGACGCTACTCATGCGGAACGCGAGTGACAACGCGAGTGGGTCGAACTTATCTGCCTCCTCTTTTCGAAATCACCAAAACCTTGAACACACTGTCGACAGAAGCTCAGGAGCAGGACGTGAGCTAAATCTCCTGCTTGTCCTATATGAACAGTCTCATCTAGGCGGTGCGGCTGCTTCAAGCTCGAGGTACGTCCGATTCGCGATGTTGTAGCCACCAGATCCAGTGCCTCCACATGTAAGCCACTTTGCGTGTCGATCCGGGTTGGAAGCTAGGCGATGGAAGATGCAGAGGCCGAAAGGGCGGATTTAGTCGCGAGGCAGAGCCACCTGCTCTCGTTCGGTAGCAGCTATGTCATTGCGGATAGCTTCCAGGCGTTGGAGGGCCTCAATATGCTTGTAACACGCATTGTGACTGTTATGGGGTTTTCCGTTCGATCGTAACGCGACAAAAAATCCAGAAATCGTCTTGTGGTAGACAGAGTAGACGATGGGAATGACCCTTCCTGCGCTCATGGACAAACACGTGACTTATCGATACGCACCTACCATCGCGCGAGCGCGACTGCCCATCATTTCGCGCCCGCATCATCACCTTCCCTCCCAACTTCATCCACCCGAAACCCATCACATCTCAATATCGACCCCACACTACCACGCGATCTATCTTCATACCATCACCACTGCACTACGTCACCACACAATGATGCTCACGACATCCTTCTTCTCACACCAAATGCCGCACTACTCCGCATACACGCCACCGCGCTCATCACCACTATCCGAGCGCTCCGCAAATGCAGCTCCACGAACCTTCGACTTCACTATGTCGTCACCTCTTAAGGAGAAGTCGGCGATGCCACAACGCGCGTTCAAGGCCAATCCGGTGATGCAGACGCGCGACGCCACTACGAAGCGCAGGAGAGATATGTTCTTCAAGCGCGTGCAGAACAACCGGGATGACAAGAAGTGGGAGTCGCGAGGCGAACAAGTACGCGATGCAATCGTACACAGACGCGACTAGCAATGCTAACTGATGACGCAGATCCAACAATTAGACTTCGTGTCTGAGCGGAAGCGCTGGGAAGCCGAAAAAGCGCGTCAAGCACCCCAGGAGAATGACGACATCGATGAAGGGACCATGGACGACGCGCCGCTACCTGTACTCCCAACTTACGCGGCTCAATCAGATCCCGAGATGACCGAAGCCGACTACGTCGCCGCACAAGAAGAGTACGAGCTACAACAATTGATCGCGTCAATGGAGCAAGAATCCGATGCGCGGTCACAGCACTACGGTAGTGATGACGACGACTATGATTCGATATTCATGGAGTGCGCGACGGCGGGGCACGATCAGTATCAGCAGCAGCAGCAGCAGCAGCAACGCGCGCAAGACGCGTTCGAAGGGGACGTGATGGACATGGATATGATGGATTGCTGAAAAACGACTTTAAATAGGAGACTATCGAGATTTACCAGAGATCGCCCCAAAGAAGGCGATTTGGTAGTGACATCATAGGGACTCTACACATGTTGTAAGAAGGAATTTGACATCTCAGTATAACAGATTACTTGGGGGAAGGCATCATATGTACATTGGGTATCTGGGAAGAATGAAGCAGACGAGTTATCGCACAAGGAGATCACTGAGTCGGGCAGCCCTGATCCATATCCTGAAGCGCCTCCTGCGCAGCATTCATATCACCCACGAGATCGGGGGGTGGAGAGCCAGCGGCTTGCATCTACATTAATATTAGCGCTTATCGCATCACACATGAGAAAGCAATCACATACCTTCTGCATCCTCTCCACAATATACTCCCTGTCCTGCGCGTTGTCGTCACTGTACCCTTTCCTTTCGAACCTGCCTACGATCTCCCTAACCAATGTCTGCTGCTCCTCGTACCTCTTCAGATCATCCTTCTCACACTTTTCCTTGTTCTTGTCCATCCACGCTGGGAACTTATCGTCTAGCTCCTTCATCGGCTCGTACAAAATGTCCTTGTTGGTGAGCTGCTCCATCATGCCCATGAGCACTTTACTGAAGTCCTCGTCGCCACCCTCGCCTGCACCACCGAAACCACCGGATTCCATAGACGCGAGCATCTGCGCGAGGATATCGTCTTGAGAGGAAGAGGCAGCAGCGGAGGTTGCAGTGTCAGAGGAGGACTGCATGCGCTCCATAGTCTTCTTGATAGTTTCCTGGAAAGTTTTCTCTGCCTTTGCAGCAGTCGCCTTCTCAGACTGGCCCGGCACGGCTTTCTCCTTCGCCTCGCCCGCACCCTCGCTTGCATGTGCATGTGCATGTTCATGACCATGCGCAGGATCTTCCAGCGGATTCGCGCCCCCCATTTCCGCACTCATCTCCTTCATAATCTCGTCGAACTGCTTCTGGAAGTCGCCCTGGCCCAGAAGCTGCTCCATCTCCTTCTGCAGCTGTGCCTGGAACGCATCTTGGTCTTCCATCATGAGTTCCGCGGGGGAGATGTCTGAGGCTGGCCTGCCGGGCCCGGATGACGACGGCGCATCGCTGGACTTGGGGTAGGCTGCTTCTATTGAAGAGGCGGTCGGGGCTTTGGCGTCGAGCTTCGTGTTTGCGAATTCGTCGAGGACATCGTCGAGGTCGGAGAGGTCGTCTTCTTCGGGGTCGGAGGCTACTTCGGCGGGGGGAGGGGCAGTTGTAGTGGTGGGTGTGGGTTTGGCAGGTTCCTGCTCTTCCTTCTTTGCGGCTGTGTCCGCCATCTTGTCGTGATCTCACTACGAGATACAGGTAAAGCTTCTGTAGGATACAAGAAACAGAGATAGGAACAGGTAAAGAAGATCGTAGCTACCTAGACTAGACACATGCCATGTCAGCCTCGGCACGCGCATAAGCATTGGATCACATAAGCGGGGCAGGCACCAGAGCCAAGACCTAGCGCGGGGCAGATCGCGCATCGCACCTTCCACCTTCGCGCGACGGGATCTAGCCCCGAATCCCAACGCTGCGGCGCCCGATAATTGTTGTCAGGTCACGTGCAACCGTAACTCGACTTCACCTGGTCCTCTTACCGTCTGCAATCCTCACCTTTACCGCAATCGTAGCACATTAACAAGCGCGACGCCACACGCTCAAGCTTGCGATATATAAGACGCCGTCTTTGCAGTTTTCTCTCTATCTTTACCGCACGCTCTGTCGGTATCTCAGTACGGAAGTCCACGAGACAAACTAGAGGCGCAACGGCCAGCCTTTCATCTACACCGACACCATGTCTCTTTGCGTCAACCGGCTCTCAGAAGAGAGGTACGCGCTTCCAGCTTCCAACGCACATGATCTTCATTAACGCAGCAGCCAGAAAGTCATGGCGACGAGACCACCCCTTCGGCTTCTTCGCAAAGCCCATGCGCGGCTCCAACGGCATGATGGACCTCAAGCGGTGGGAATGCGGCATACCAGGAAAAGAAAAGACGATATGGGAAGGTGGTCTGTTCAAGCTCGAAGTCGCGTTCCCAGATGAGTACCCAACAAAGCCACCGAAGTGTACGTCCCCACGCATCCCTCAGCTGATGCCATGCCTATTCCTCCTCCGCCAAACCCCCAACCTATCTGCCTAACAGCAGCTAATCCGCTCACAGGCAAATTCGTCCCACCCCTCTTCCACCCAAACGTCTACCCCTCCGGCACCGTCTGCCTATCCATCCTCAACGAAGAAGAAGGCTGGAAGCCCGCCATCAACATCAAAGAAATTCTCCTCGGTATCCAATCCCTCCTCGACGAACCCAACCCAGAGAGCCCAGCGCAAGCCGACGCGTTCAACCTGTTCAAAAAGGACAAGGCGGCGTACGAGCGCAAGGTCAAGCAGATCGTCAAGGAGAACCCGGCGCCGTAGTACGTTGTCAGTGCGCCAGAGGAAGGGCTACATATTGTTGGGGATGAGATGGGGGGTGAGGTGGTGTACCGTGGGGTGAGGATACCTTTTGGTTATATGTGACTAACGGTTCGTGAGGGCCGTTATGTGGGTTGGGTACGGGATGGTGTGGTCAGGCCTCGATGGGCTGCCTGGATGGTATGCGCAGTCTCTTGCTCAGCCGCTGCGGACAGTGCTCAGACGAGGTGGATGTGCTCTTGCATTTTCTTTCTTTCTTTGCCTTGACTTCTTGGTTGAGGCGCGCTTAGTATGGAAACGTCCTTTTGATGAGATACGGATCCTGGCGTTTGGATGAGGTTCCCAAGCATTGTATGGGTGCTTAGATGGTGGGAGAAAAGCCGCATGTGGCTATGATACCTGACTTTCTTCTCAGTCTCCTGGCATATTGCGCATGGAGTAATATACACGATTGATTCATCCTTGTCGTATTCCCAATTAGATTCCATGTGATCGGCTACACGAAGCCATGGCAGTGGTAAAGATATTCAGTAGAGTGCATTGTCCGACTAAAGCAACACCTGCACGAAAACAATGGCAGCAGGCAACGAAGCAAAGAAAGATATATTAAACCCATCCGGTCCCTCAGAAAACCCGGTTGATAAGAAGTCCAGCAGCCCTTTCGCCGCATCCTCACGACATGTGTCCAACAATCATCCTAATAGTACAAGCCTCGGATCTTACAGATAGTCACCGCGACTCCCAATCCAATTTTGTGTCCTTTGTTTCCTTTGTTCACCCTTGCCTCGAGAACCCCAATATAGCAATAGAGAAACGGCGACCTAAGTCTGGTGGTATAACGCGTGCCGGTGTCGTCGTGTCAAACCCTTAGTATGGGCGGTATGCCGATCCGCCTCGTCCGCCTCGGTATCCACCACGGTAACCGCCTCCTCGTGGAGCGCCGCCGCCGTAGCCGCCGCCGTAGCCACCACGGCCGCCATATGGTGAGCCGCGTCCGCCGTATCCGCCTCGAGGACCGCCTCGGCCGCCGCGTCCGCCTCGTGTCATACCGGGAAGGTTCGTTCGCTTGGGGACGACCTATACGTGTGTCAGCTTAGGTTCGCGCATTCGATGGTGCATATTCTGTATCTCATACCTTTAAATTCCGGCTGCGGAACTGGCTGTTGTCAAGGACCAAGGCCTCATTGACCAGATGTGGTTCTGTGAATTCCACATACGCATACCTGCATACGCTCATTAGCGTTCCGATCTTTCTGCCAAACTCTTGCCAGGTAGCGAAAGATACTTTCGCCCAACTGTTAACCCAACAACATGTACGCGACTGTGCGCGCGCATACTTGTTGATGTATGAAAACAAAAAAATTGGAAATGCGCAAATCTTTCAAGGAAAGCCTCCTCTTAGTACTGACCCTTTGGGATGACCTGTGAACTTATCGAGCAGGATCGTCACACGGTTAATGCTTCCAATACTCTGGAAGTGTGCCTGGATCTCTTCGGGGGAAGCGCCGTAGTCGACGTTGCCGACAAAGACACTGCGCGCGTCGACGTCTTCTTTGCTCTCGCGCATCTCGTGGCGTTCTAGGTCTGTCTCGCTCTGCATCTGGCGTAGCTTCTGGGCTTCTTCCTCCATCTCTTGTACGCGTCGCCTCATTGCTGAGATCTCTTCCTGCATTGCACTGTCAGTATGCTCTTCTATGTCGGAACTTGTATGCGCGACAGCCGCCGGCTATCCTCGACGAGTCTAACGCGCGCGTTGTGGTAAATGGTATCGTACCTCTTCGTTGGGGTCTTCGGCGGTATCGAGGCGCTCATCCTCCTCGCGCTTCTGTTCGATAACCTCAGCGTCGGACATGATGATTTGGGTGTAGTTGAAAGTCTAGGAGACACGTCAGTAAATGAGAGCATTTAACGGGCCGTCCACGACTTACCGGGCTAACGTGAATGTTCCGGGGGCGTGAATGGTAATTAGGTTGCGACCGTTGGGCGGTTGAATTTCCTTTTTGCTGTGATAAGATCAATCACAGATTGCGACGACGTGTAAATGACTGGTGGAGGGTGTGTAGGCTGAAAGGCAGCTGACGGAGGTGAAGGTAATGTTGCTCATACGAAATGACGAATGGCGCTGGGGAAGCTCGTAGCGCGACGCTAACAAGGCAGCGGAGCCTCACTTATGTAAGCACGGGCCAGCTGCAAAGCTGCGTCAGACTCACGACCAACACCTTTGTTCCACTCAGTCCTTTCATTGTCAACGCCTTTCGCTATGCATCTCGAAACTGATTTCATTCTTATCAAAACATTCATGCTTTTCTTGACCGTTTCCTTGTTCTGTCGAACTGGTCATCCAGCTCCTGCACTGCCTGCTCCAAACATTGTTCCACTTCCTTTCCATTCTCCCCACGTCAGACCTTTCACTCTCCGTCTTTGTCCTTAGATGATACACACTCAAGGATGTCGTAGTCCTCACGTTTGAGCTCACGATCGTCCTCCGGCAGCTGACTGAGTTGGTACGTCCTTTGGATCACACGAACCAGAAATGCCTGTGACAAGTGACTGACCCACTCGGGGCGCCCATTACTCATCTCTTCAACGCATCCATTGAAACAGAATACATCTGTAGTAAGCCGGAGTAGAGGATCATTATGTGGCAAACTCTCGAAGATCGTTCCGATGTCTTCGACACTGAGAAAGCAAATTGGCTGCCAATCGAACAGGATATCCATCAACGCGTTCTTCAAGGTTCCGATTGATAGATACTCCGCTAGTATGTAAACTCTCAGCATTTCCTTATCACTGTCCATGTCGATCAGAGCATCAATGCTCCTTTCATACATCCAGTCAATGATAATGTCGAACTGCATGGCATCGAATTTAGCGAATGCGGGGACATGATAGATTTCCGATCCGTCGACAAGGGCGCGTCGAAAGTATCCAGAGTGGTATGTCAACAGCCGCTTGTGGAGAGTATAACGTTTTTGCTTCTCTTTTTCTCCGAAGACGATGACGACGGTCTCTGATGTGGCAACGGTACTGTACGGCATGAGCATCGTCTCGAATGTTTCATATATATGTGATGAGTCACACACCTTGCGCGAGGTGCTTTGGTCTTCTTCATAGTATCGCTCTGGTGTCTTTGTTTAATGTTGGTATAGCTGGATGCAGATGTCGCCCTTGGTCAGCAAGGGTCAAGTTGGATGAATAGCGGAAGACGAGGTGTAGGTGAGGAGAAGTACGAAGAAGATCCGCAGCAATTGCTGCCACTTATAGTAAGATGCCCAGCGGATCGTACAAGGTGAGAGATATCCGGCTCTCTCACCTCAAACCTCTCCTAACAGCGCATCATCTTACTCGGCAACTTCACCTACTCGGCCAACGATCGTAAAGGACAGTCGAAGATATCAGCTATGCTTACAATCTAAGCCCTTCATAATTAACCTTCATCTACCCATTAATCCTCACAACCTCACTATAATCCTCCCTCTTAAAGCTCTCCAGCATCGGCGGCATCTCCCCCAATTCATTCATCCTCAACATCAATCTCACAAGAAACTCCTGCGGTAAATCCAACGCATCCGCCTTTTCACAATCAATCATATGGAAAACCGCCTTGCGAGTAACCCATATATCCACCACAAACCGTAATAATGGATCCGACTCAGGCAAATTACCGAAGAGTTCAGTAATCATGCGGCAGCGTGGTATCACTATCTTTGGGCGAAGGAAGAATTCGAAGTAAATGTCCATAAGCGCGGACTTCAGCCCGGGGACGAGGAGCCGATCTGCTAGAATGTAGGTTCGACTTGAGACGGAGGAATTCTTGTTGGCTTGGGGAGAACCGAGTCGTAGCGAGGTGTTTAGGGTACCGCGGTATATCCAGTCGACGAAGGCATCGAACGCGTCGGTATCGATGTCGGTAATGGGTATGATACCCTCTTCGGCTTCTCTGAATGCGCCGGATAGTGCGCCACGGAAATAGCCGGAGTGGTGCTTAAGGAGTTCGGTATGTAAAATGTACTCTTTGCCTTCAGCACCGACTTTGACAATGACGGTGGGTGAAGTTACCGCGATGCTATCTTATTGTTAGTACTGTGTCGTGCTATACGGTATCAAGCATACCTGGGGAGAAGCACCGCGTCGGAAGATGAAGGCTCCTTAGTGGCCATCTCTGGGTGGTGTGTTGTGATGGTCTGCGTCTGTCGATGAAGGGAAGTAGAAAAGACAAAACCTCAAATTTCGCTTGAGTGGAGTGAATAGTACCGTGCCCGGTCATCTCGCGACAGTGAAAGAGAAGACAAGTTTTCTTCACTTCGGCACTGTCAGAGACGACCCTGAAGGCTACAATACATTCACCGCTTGAGAATGTGGCCCACTGGGGTCAATGTAATCGCCACGCCTCTCTTCTGAATACAATCACAACTTCCACGAGGGCGTTTTGAGTCAAGTATGGAGTGCAGTGAACCGACCCTCCGTCGACAAACTGGAGAGGTTACCAAAGACCACAGACATGACATTTCGCAAAGTGGCTTTCGTTGGGTCACGGCCGAATGTGCTGTTTAGGACGCACCTCACATTACCAAGGTCTTTCCAGGAGACAAGAATCTCATGTGGCAAGTAAAGCAGACACCGTGCTTTTCTATTCTCATCCCTATGTGTCTAACTAGAAACAGCGTTTGACAAACTGAACACGGAAAGCGGCTCGAGACCGCAACCCATAAATTGGTATCGCGTGTGAATATTTTCCCTTCCCGTAACCATATCAACTAGAGATGTAGACAACCATCCCATCTCCATGACATTTTCGTAACATCGTGGCATCCTACCATGAAACCTTGACGTATTCTCGCATACCAAAATTCATCATCCTTTCCGTCCGCATGACCCAGAACACATAATCTAGGCACTACCCGGCGGCCCACCCATGTTCAGAAGGATATCTAACATGTCCATACCACCAATATCCGGTCCCATGGCCGTCTGATTGATCTCCGCACCCCACTGATCCAGCAAAGGATCAAGTGGTAGCGCAAGCCAATCCTGATCTTGGCCGGCGCCCCAGCTCGCACCACTATTTGCCCACTGACTCCAGTTGTTATTGTTGTTACCGTTGGAGTTGGAGTTGTTTGTATTGTTGCTCTGGTAGTTCTGGTAGTTGCCAGGCGGAGGCATAATGCTGATGGAGTTGCTGTTAGGGTCGTAGGGTTCGGCTGAAATACCCCAAAGAGGTGTCGCGCGACCACTTGCACCCAGGCCCATGCTAGGGGAGCCGGGCACGCTGGTAGCAGTACCAGAAAACCCTGTTTGCTGTGATCCCATGTATGCTGGTGCAAGGTGGTTGGTGTTGTTGAGTGGAGCGGGCGGAGGCATCAGTGGTGCCTGGTTCGGGCTCTTACTCCCAGCGCGGGATATGCCACTCGAGCCGTTGGCAGCAAGGCGCACGAAGCGGGAACGGATGCGGTGGGTCAGGGTTTCGACGAGGTCAGCGAAGCGGTTACCGACGTGTACATCATCGACTATGCTCGTTCGTAGGGCATCGACCGAGTCGCTGAGCAGGCTAAGACTGACAGCCACGTCTTCTTCTGTTGCGCCCAACGCAAATGTCTTGAGCAGTATTATGGCCACACTGACGATGCGGAAGAACGTGCGTACTGGCGCATGCCGTAGATAGCCACCAGGATGCAGACCCTCCACCACGACTTTCAGTACGTTGCGTGACGCATCGATGACTTCGTTGATGTAGTGGCGATCGTTTGCGTACCACTTGACGAGTGTACTAAAGGGAATAGCGCCGCCGTCATCGTTACCAGTGCCATTGCCGTTGCTGTTTGGAGTGCGTCCGTTCATGCCGTTGGGCTGAGCACGTGTCTGTAGCGGAGTGTTGTGTGTGCAGCGTTCTACCACTGCCTGGAGAGCGAGGGAGTTGAGATATACACGCGTGTACTCAAACTCGATGATGAGGACGTGGCGGAGTTGCGCCGGTACTAGAAGTTGTTAGACAAAGTACGTGAGAACAGTTCAATAACAATCTTACCTTGAGGGGCTCGGTCGAAACATTTTCTCCACTCGACCAATGGCCCTTGGAAGAACTTCAGCATCTCCTCATAGCCTCCCGACTTGAGCAACTCCCTGGTCTTGCGTCGATTGGAGAACAACTTCAGGTTACCCATCTCCATGACCTTAGCGATGCGAGCCCAGAAGTCAAGCACAAGATCTTGAACAGCATGGCGTTCTTGAGTAGCGATGGATTCGAGCGGAAGGCGCTGCCCATCTGAGCGCATCCCAAATTGCGCTGGAGGGGCCTTGATGCGACTGATGCGCTCCTTGTACAGCTCAAGTGGGGAGGGACCGCCAACTAGGTTCTCATCCCGCTCAAGCTTGGGAAGCATAGAGGTGAGACCCAGTCTGCCACTGGTCTGGGTGACGTATATTATGAGCAAGTCGCGGAGATGGTTCTTTCTCCGGTAATAGGCCTTCACAGTCGCATGCGAGAGGTGCTGATTCGCCTCTTCGAATTCGGTCTCGTTCGTCTCGTCGAAAACACCAATCTCGAAAGCAAGGGTCATGGCGTTGCCCAGCAGCATCCAGCACATGCGGTCACTGCGCCAGCACGGCTCCAGCCAACTGTCGATGCGCTTATCGCCCACGCCTTTGTACATATCAGCCTTCGGTCCTGCCTCGTAGGGGTCGTCGGGGAGGACGAGTTCGTCATCGTCATCGCCGGGAGGGAAGTGCAGCGCGCGAGGATGCCATTCGGTAAGAAGCATCAGACTCTCGACAGTGCCAAGTGTACGAAGGCCCTTGCGCGACAGAGGGTTCACGTCGGATCCAGGCTGCTGGCCTGCGCCACAGAAGCCGCCGCCGAACTGCTCTTGTCCGAAGATCATGCGATCTATCATGCCCTGCAGGTACTTCCATAGCTTCTCGTGGATTAAGTATGACCGAGATGTTGCGCCAACACCGCTCGAACCGCTGGGTTGAGAATACCTTGCGGAGATGGTCAGTAGGGTGATGACCAGCATAGGCTCCTCCTTAAGCAGCTTTGCGTGAAAAGCATGATCGCGGTAGTCGGGCACGACGATTGGTGTGAGCGGCGATAGGAAGGCGTAGAAGTAGTCGATGTATGCGATGGCCTCTTTTGCCGTGAGCCATCCTGCGCGCACAAAGCGGAACTTTGACCAGGCTCTCACGGCGTCGGCGAAGGCAGCTTCGTTCGGCGGGTCGGGCAGCATGGGCTGCTGTATAGCCGGATCGACCGAGGGCTCGACGGTGGCGCGCGAGTTGGCGCGCGCATGGGATGTGTTGGGCCGGGGGCTTGCGAAGTTGGTCTGCGAGCCTGGTGTGCTGCCGAGGGTCGGTCGCTGCATGCTCGAGCTGCTTCCGGTGCGGTGGTGGTTGTTCATGCCCGCCGCCTCGAACAGCAGGTTCAGCGCATCGTGGCCGCTGTAGACCTCGCCCGCCTGCAGCGTCGCGACCGTCTCGTTGTTCACCTTCTGGTCCTCTTCCTCATTGGGCGTGGGCTGGTGGCCGCCCGACGTGTTCGGCCGTCGCAGCGGTTCGTATCGTCCGATGGAGCCGCCTGGGGTTAGAGGCTGCGATATATACGCCGGGTTGTTCGTCGTGGTGATCAGAGGCTCGGGTAGGCCATCTGAGCGCTGGCGCTTCCTGCCATTGCGCACCTCGTAGTCGTCGACCTCGTCATAGTCGTCCTCGCCGTCGGCCTTGCGCTTCCGGCGTGTCGCAGAGAAGAAGCACTCCTTACTCTCCCTCCTGCATCGCACGCAGGGCGGGTCGTGTGGGTTGTCTACAGGGCCAAGATCTGAGGTACATCAGCAATTGCGCGATAAGCACACTATAGAGTCAACGTACCGCATCGCACCTTCCTGCGTCTGCACGGGATGCAGGCCTGGTAGGTGCGCGTGTGCTGGGCATTCTGCGTGCGCGGCGGTGGAGAAGCATTGGAGCCCGCCGTCGACATGGTGGTGGTGGATTACGGTCGGCTTGCACCGGCTGAGAGCTGGCGGACTTTGGCTCTGATAAGGGCTGGAATACCGCCGAGGCTCCTCAATCCAGCGAGACGGTACCTGCATGCAATATGCAACGTGTGTGCGCAACGGTAACGCCTACAGGAAGGTCTTCGTGTATGACTCCGCGCAATTCTGCTATTTGTTATCGTCGACTTGAGCTTACGGTACTGAGGCGTCGAAGGACTCGGGAGCGGGTCACGAGCGCGGGGGCTTTGGCTATTACGGAATGGCGTGTCCGCTCCTCCAATCTTGAACCACAACACCACGTAACAGTCCATAACTCCCTCGGGTACCTTACGATCCATTGCCGGGTCACGCGTTGAGTGTGGCCTTGCAATCCGCTGCTTACGTCAGGGCGACCGATGCTTCCTGGCTGTACCTGCTGCTCGCGGCATGTGATCAGCTCGTGCACTCTTGGCGTGGCACAGCACCCAATTCGGCCAATGGGCAGTGAGCGGAGACCACGAACGTCATATCCGTCGTCTTTGTCCGTGTCTCGATGTGGCACGGTTGGTGGCTGGGAATATAAATTGTTGTAACTCACGCGTCACGAACAGCCCCAGAACGCGTCTCGATGACATGCCATAGCTTCTACTAGCGCACGATTGCATAAGCATGTACCCAGGTCGGAAGCATGGCGGCAGGCCTTTGACAGAAAGTAGGAATATATTCCAACTGGAGATATGGACATATGCAACGCCAGCACGCTTGCCACCTGTTAAGCCGGAAGACGAGTACCTTCAACATATCCCCCAACACCCTTTGGCCACGCAATGTATCCAGGCAGCCATCTCAGTCAATGTCAACATAACGCCAATGTTGCATCCTTCTATTGTGCCATCGCTGGCTTCACCCCGGGTTCCCTAGCACCAGAACCCACAGGTCATGTCCGAAAGCTGCAACGCGGTTAGTCATCGTACCATCAAGGAATCCCAGGATAACTTACCCTTGGATGATCGTTCTGGTGATTCTCATCACAGCCAGTCTCGGCGCGCGTCCACGGGTTCCAAGAGCACATGCCCATTGCATCCGGGGTGTTGGTAGTCAGAGTGCTCCAGTAGCCACCTTTCGGCTCAAACGCAAAGTACATCTGCCTGTCGTCCGGTCTGTAGACTATAATCAAGCCACCCATGCCCTCCAGCCTCACAGCACTCTTGTCGATACGACCAGCCCCCTCGGGGTACGTGATCACGGATTTCCGGTTGTTGTCTTCGACGCTGTAAAGCATGCCAAGCATCTGGTTGTGCCAGCCTTCAGCGGGCGTGTGAAGACACTGCTGGAAGAGTTGCAGCTTGAACGAGCAGAATCCTGGGGCGTAGTCGGCAGAGGATGAGTTGATAGCGGCTGGACTGGGTGGCATCGAAAGCATATCGGGGAGCGCATCGGAGCGCGCGCGCTTCACGGTGAAGTCTGACTCGGGCTTTGTGCAGTCGAATTCGCAGGTCAGGGCTTGAGACTTCAACAATAGTCAGCGGGAGTAAGTAGAAGAGTATCCTGGGAACTAACTCGATGATTGCGGTTACTATCGTTGCAATCCAGCGGCAGGTTGTCCCACGGCTTAGTGGTGCAGTTGAATTCGCTGTCTCCATTCTGGTTAGGCCATTCAGCGTCGCCGTAGATGACTATCTCGCGTCAGTACTTCTGCAATCCCAGTGAGCCGCGATAATACACACATCCGATACTGTCCCTCTCATATCCAATCTTTAGTTTCTTTCCAGCAACCACGCCCGTGAGTGTCTGTCCATCTGTCAAGTCAATGAAGTCGGTTTGCTCCATAAACTGGTTGCCAGCGCCATCATAAACAGGGGAGAGATCGACGTAAGTGTTGTCGTGGTTGTCCCAGCAATCCTGAGTGATAACGGCGTCGAATGAACAGCGACCGGGTGTGAAGTCGGGACCGACACCTTGAGCGACTACAGAGGTAGTCAACAAGAGAAGCGCGGAGGCGACAAGGGTAGACATGATGAACATATTGGTAACAAGGGTGCTTCCAAGCCGGCGGGATGATTGAGGAAGGCATCAAGGGTAGGAATAGGCTGTGGCGGAAGGTGAGTGTTGCAGCAGGAGTTATGACGTGATCGCTGGTCGCAAACGCTCAGACGTTGGGCATTTCAAGTAATGAATATGTCGTGGTAATTCTGAGAATGAAGGGGTGGTTCGAGTTTAAGAGTGCCCACCGCACTTTCCTGGGACAGGGTAACAACTGGGCTTTCAGGATCCACGTTCGAACCAAAACTTCGTCTCGTTACCCGTTCGAGCCGCGATTCTTTGTTTCTGGTGCGAGTCCTCCTGACAGATCCGGCGATTTCGCGTTTGTCATTACGCCAGCAAGCCACCTGTCGATGGAATGCTGCCCAAGATGTGAGAGACATCTGTAACTTGTGGTACATAATCCAATACTTGGCGCTACGTGTGTGTAAAAACCCAACAATTAAGGCGACGCTGACCATTGTCTGATGCGTAAAGAGGTATAAACTTGTGGCATAAGGTCGCGCCGGATCAGGCTGCCAAGGCTGATATAATGCTACCCTACTTTGTTCGCGATTGGCAGTTGCAGACAGTACATTCCAAGAGTCAAAGCCCTAGAAATCTTCACATATAACTACGAGATACATGGCTATATTGATTGGAGCTCATGTAGTCTCTTGTTACTAAAAGACCCGAAACAAACGCGAACGTGTAATCGCCCATGAACGGCGAACATCTCTGGCTTGCAATGACTTGTTGTCAATTCCTCAGCGCCTACCTAAGTATCCAGTCGTTATACGTGATCAGAAGATACAGTATGCACTCAAGCATGCATTATGCGCGTTTCATTCTGCATGCAGCAGCCAATATTTGAGACTGCATAGTCGAGGTTACACAACAGCGCAGGCAGTCACTCACATAAGAGGTCAAAGCGCTACGGCTTGCCCCGTTTGCTTATCACAGATTGCAAGCCTGCCTACTTAAATGATAGCAATCATATTCTGTGAAGTCGTTTAAAACCCGGAACTTATCCAATTCCATCCTCGTACTTTGGCAATCCATTCGACATGTCTTCCGATACACCTTCATCCCACGCGGACGAAAAGACGTCGTCGCTCTACGAAAAGCGATCGATTCCGGGAAAGGGAAACGGCCTTGTCGCGTGCGCCGATATACCGGAGGGGACTCGCATTCTGTGTGAGAAACCATTGTTCACTCTAGTCTCCACAGCGAATATGGTCGATAATGCTGTATTGGCGAAAGTGAAATCTCTCTCCAAGGACCAACAACGCCAGTACCTCGGTCTTCACAACAACCATCCCAGTAGCAACATCTTCTCTGGTATCTTCAAGACGAATGCTTTACCATGTGGACCAGGCTCGCCGATCGGTGCCGTGTATCCAACCATCTGCCTGATCAATCACTCTTGCGACTCCAACTCCCACCATAGCTGGAACGACACGATAAGCAGCGAGACCATACACGCCCTTCGAGACATCAAAGCGGGAGAAGAGATCACAATCTGTTATAAAGATCCTGAGACTTATCAGGCGCGACGCGCTAAGCTCAGAGGCTCGTTCGGGTTTGATTGCGACTGCAGTCTTTGCTCGCTTCCAATTGAGGAAAGACAAAAGAGTGATGCTCGCCGCACCCGCATCGCCGAACTCGATGAATCCATCGGTGACCCGAGCCGCGTCATGAACAGCCCGGGTAGGTACCCTTGATCACCCCCATTCGTGTTTATAATCACTGACGCACTGCAGTACGTACAGCAGCTAAGGCTAGCCGAACCCTTTGAACTGGCTCGATAATGTCTTGCTAACTCCTGTCCGTCTCATTTAGGTCAAGGTCTTAGCAGACTGCCGAGAAATGGTACGAGTCCTGCATGAGGAGTTCAAATGCGTCACGATTCTGGACGCAAGACTGTACTACGATGCGTTCCAGGTCGCCATTACCCATGGCGATCAAGCTCGTGCTAGCGTCTTTGCAGGAAGAGCATACGACGCTCGGCTCTTTTGCGAGGGGGACGATAGCCCGGAGACACGCAAGATGAAGGACTTCCAGAGAAACCCGAATACACACCGCAACTTTGGGGTATCCAAGCGATGGAGGACTAACAAGACTGCGGTTCCCAGAAATCGGGACGAGACGGAGTTTGAGGATTGGCTCTGGCGTTCGTGATCAGATTGTTCCGCGAAATTGAGGGTGTGAGATATCCTTGGACAGGGGCCTACAAAGTTGATTGTATTGGGTGAGAGCAAACAGTGGTTTTGAGCGGTGATAGAGTGGCTTGACAGCGTGATGAGATTATGGTTTGCGCTTAGCTGGTGTGAATAGCTCACTCACTCACTCACTCACAATGCATTTCTTTTGGGCCCCTACCTTTCTCTTGCCTTCACTCGCAACACAGTGTGCGCAGTAGCTGCTCGTCAAAGCGAGATAAGAGCTTGCAGATCACGAAAGTGTACCACCTCATCTGCGCTTGCAAAAGATTATACTTGACTTCTGCAGTCAGCTTGACTACCGCCGCATCCCGTACGATGAGTTCCTCACTATACGATGTTCGAAAGATTCCCGGAAAAGGCAGAGGCCTGGTTGCTCGATCCGACATTCCTGAAGGCACCCGTATCCTCTCCGAGAAACCGCTGCTCATGATACCTAACAACATGTCTAATGAGCAACTGGAGGCTCGACTCGCGCGAGACCTCAAGGCTCTGGACAAGATTCAGCAGCGACAGTTCTTTTCCCTCCACAACAGCTACACTGGTAAGTACGTCCTTGGTGGTATCTTCAAAACAAACTCGATGGCTTGCGGCAGCGACTTGTCTGCCATTGCAATCTTTCCCACCATCAGCTTCATCGATCACAGCTGCCTTCCAAATAGTCATTACAACTGGAATGACTCTATGGGGATGCAGACGATCCATGTCACTCGTGATCTCAGCGCTGGAGAAGAGATAAGTATCTGCTACACCGACCATGGAAGTGCCAGTGTTCGCCAAGCTTATCTGAAGAAGCATTTCGGGTTCGACTGTTCGTGTGCAATCTGCTCGTTCTCAGCTACTAAGCGGAATGCCAGCGACGCGCGTCGTGAGGAAATCTCTCGTCTCCAGGACACATTTGAAACAACAGACCGCGCAATGTCCAAGCCTGAAGAGGCATTCCTCGACCTTCGGAAGATAGTCGAGCTCTTGAACAAGGTACGTGTTTTGCCTGGTGAGACTGCAAGCCCCATGCTGATGGTTTCCAGGAGTTTAAAGGTGCTGCCAAAGTCCCGGAGGCGGATATCTACTGTTATGTGGTACAGCTTAGTCTCTTCCATAGTGACGAGGCGCGAGCAAGTGTATTCGCTGAGAAGGCGTACAAGGCGTTGCTCGTCTGTGTGGGCGAAGACGGTGAGAATACACAAGAGATGAAGGGCCTGATGGACAACCCTGCCTCTCACGCAGATTTTGGATCGTTGTCGAGCAGGTGGAGGTCTAACAAGTACGATACTCCAAGAGCTGGAGACTTTGGCAAGAGTCACTTCGAGGATTGGCTTTGGTATTTGGTCGAGAGGTTGGAGACGGCGGACCTTAGCGATGATTAGTTCCCGAGGTCATCAACTGTCGGCGGTTATAGGGCCTCGTAGCCAGTTTGGGACTGCATCTTTGCGGCGAGTGTATTCGGATGCCTATGCGAATCAGAAATAGCTTGTAATAGAGAATGCATCATATTTCCGCATCACTGTGATCCTTCTCTGTGCTATAGCGGATGGGATACATGCGGCGGTGTTGTTGCAGACTTCGCAGGTAGTGCGCACTGCATATCGCGACAGTATCTCAGACGAAGACGACGAGCGGGTGTGTTGCCTGCTGCTGCCAACGAAGTCGATGTCTGTTGTTCAGGAGTCGAGGACGCGAGAGGTGCGCGGCCTTTCGGGCCGATTTCGGCATAGATCAGCGCGCGAGCTGCACTCCAAGGTGCGCGGCGATGCTTCTGCATCCGCATCCCGCCCCCACCTCTGCACACTAGAGAAGCTCCATGCATGGAGCACCGAAGACCACGCGATGCTCTCTCATGCGATCGTTGTCGCGCGAAGAAGCTAAAGTGCTCGAAAGATGCGCCAATATGCACTTCCTGCGCCCATAGCGGCTCGCACTGTCATTACAGTGGCAAAGTCGCTAGATCACCCTTGACACGGGCATACCTCACGGGTGTAGAGAAGCGATTGCATAGCCTGGAATCGCTGGTCACGCAGCTGCTACCTGGAGTTGATATTGAAGACTTGTTGTCATCTCCAAATGTGGCTGGTTCTGCACGGTCGGTTCTCATTCAGTCTCAAACGCCAGAAGTAGCTCCAAGCCCCCAGGGGAGCACCCACTCAAGCACACATGAGCCTGCGTTACCTGAAGCTGTGCCGAACAATGTCGATGGATTCAATTGGCAGGAAGAAGATGTCAACGTCGATGGGTTGACTGACGGCATGGCCGCTCTATCAGTCGAGCCTACTGGTGTAGGCTACCTGGGTCAGTTGCTTCACTTAAAGAGCGAAACGCGTGACTGAAACTATCTAGGCTCGACTTCTGGGGTAGTTTTCCTTCGATGTTTGCTTGACTGGGCCGGCTTTCTGCACCAGTCTGTCCCCCGGCCTCAGCAGAGTGTGACGACTCCATCTGCTTCCTTTCGAAATGTTTTGGCATCATCGCACATCTCGCATGCAGCTCTCACAACACAGTTGTCATCGAGTTTGATTGATGCCTACTTTGCCAACTACCACGTAGTCTATCCATTTGTTCACGAAGCAACATTCCGAGCGCAATACCATGAAGTCGTCCCGCGGCCCTCGAAGAAGTCATGGAACATGCTTTCTCATGCGATCATAGCACTTGGTGCGTGGTCGTTAAGCAACGATCAAATCGGACTGGAAGACTACCTATACCGCCGGGCTTTGACCTTGGGTCAGGAAGAGTCGGTGTTTGAAGCTGCCAGTCTGACCTCTGTGCAAGCACTCATACTCCTAAGCAACCTCAGTCAAAAGCGCAACAGCCCAAATACGGGGTGGAATCTGTTGGGCCTCGGTGTTCGCACAGCGCTGAGTTTAGCCCTCCACAGAGAACTTCCTCACTGGAACATCACCCTGATCGAGCGCGAGACGAGACGTAGAGTATGGTGGGGTCTCTACATCTTCGACAGTGGAGCTTCGACGACATTTGGTCGCGCCATCATGTTGCCTGATCAAGAGACTATGGATGTTCATCCTGTGCTGAACATTCACGACGAGGTATGGCCATCCAGCGAAGTATGTATAGCCGTTGGTAAACTGACCCATGCTAGTCACTTACACCGCAAACTACAACGCTACCCACTGAGGTTGACGAACCGACTATATACTCCTCGCTCAGAGTGCAGAGCAGTTTTCACCTTCACACGAACCACATCTCAAACAAACTACTAGCCGAACCCGGGCTCTCTGCGGAGGCCGCGCTCGCTTTGAACGCTTCCATGGATGCGTGGACGCACACAGTTCCGACATATTTCCAACTTTCGCATGCGCCCAGATCGACAGCTCCATGGTATTCATTCGCCCGCTCCCGGCTGTGGTGGAGGTTCTGGAATCTCAAGATAATCATCTTCCGACAGATATTGTTGCGCCGAGCCATCTCCGAGCGAGGTCAGATTCCAGACTTAGCCATGCAGTCAAGCCAAGAGGACTGCAAGCGAATCTGTCTTGAAGCTGCGCATTCTACAGTGGTTTCGATACATCAATATGCAACACAGGACTTGAACAGACTTGAGGGCTGGTACGCGACGTGAGTACCTCAATTGGACCCTCCGTATGAACGTTTAAGCTAATGGGATTACAGGTACTTCCTTTTCCACGCGGCACTAGTAATAACTCTTTGTATCATCAGCTTCCCACGCGCTGAGGAGACTGCAATCTGGTACGACGATGTTCGCTTGGCGCGAACCACCTTCCGCGAACGGCTTGTTGGGGATTCGCTGTCAGCACGCTGCGTGGCCATCCTTGACCAAGTGGTGTCTGACGGCGAGCTGGACTCCGGTACACTGCAGGATCTGGAGCTGGATAAAGACGCCTTGAGTACATTCCCATGGTCCGTTGAGTCCAATGAGCTATTCAACTCCTTCGATTGGGATTTTACTACGTCCGGTTTCTAACCTCGGGCGCAATTTTAATGGCACGATTCCTCAATTTTCGATGATGACATCCGGCTTTACCATCGTGGATCGTATGAGTTCGCCGTTTGGAATGTCGTTCTCCTCTGCTCGTGCGATTGCAGCTGACATCGACGTTTCAATGCCAGCAGCAAGGTGACGTTGTGCTAACCTTTCACGAACTGTGTCCACAGGCGCGTCGACAAACCATCTACAGAGTGTCAGTACCAACCCGCCAGGCGACAAATATTACCATGACCAACCTTTCATCACACATCTCTGCAATCTGATCCCATGGGTCTTGTTTCAAAAGTGTGTAGTTGCCTTCAACAATAACAAGTCGAGTACGAGAAGAAATCTTGATAGCGTCTTGGATGGGGTCCTTGACAGCATGGTCGAAGCCGGGCGCAGGAATGCAGATGTCGGCTTCGCCATCCTTGGTGACGGGAGCTTCTTTGAGTGTCTTGACCAGCGTCACACACGCCTCCGCATCAAATGTAAACGGCGCCCCACGTCTCTTAAACGCTACTTCGGCATCATCGAAAGTCGATAGGATCTCCCGAGTGTAGTGGAAGCCGTCCTAGTGGTCGTCAGAGATGCGGCATCACGGGTTGCATTTGGCTCCTACCATCGGTACAACAGCAACATCTTTGATGCCTCGTGCAGCGAGCTCGGAGACGAGCGCATCAGACACTGTTGACTTTCCCGCGCCTGGCACGCCCGCAAGAGCAACAAGCATGCGATGACCGGGATTGGTCGCTTGGCGAGACAGAAGGTTTTCCGTGCGCTTGGCTACATCGAGTATGGCTGCACGCAAGGCGTCCACCTTTGATTCGGCTGGCATCATCGGCTATCCTGGAATTGAGGAACAAAATTCCTAATGAGATGCGAAAGTGTCTTGAGATGTTCGCATGAAAGGACTGGCATAAGGTGAGCAGTGTTACAGTACTACATGCGACGAACTATGATCTAAAGATCACGTTGGCGTTGTGGAGCTCGGACGACAGCTGTCCGAGCATAAGTCATGTTGGAGCCCCAGTTCCCACAACTGAATCAGGCAACTTTACCATGCGGGGATCCCGCATGGCACTTACGACTACCGGCGTAGACGCATGGAGAATCGTGGAGTCGGACGACAGTGCTCCGAAGGTGTCGAATTCCAGCTGCGATCGTGAAGTTCTCACGCGATCGGCAAAGGTATATAAGCACGCGACACTACCACCACTAGGCTGCCTACTCATAGCTGATTTCAACCATCGCAGCCGGCACTGGCATATCCACAAAGAAGATCACCAGCATGTCTTCAATTCAGGATGTTGGCGCCGCTGGAGCTGCGCCAAAGATTGGTGTTTACAAGGAGCTGAGACAAAACCCATATCTCCTTGGTCTATCCGCTGTAAGTCGATATCAAGCCTAAAGAACCCGAGCCTCGACTTACACGCATAGTTCGCCTCGCTGGGTGGTTTCCTCTTCGGTTATGATCAAGGTGTCGTCTCTGGGGTGCTGACCATGGAATCTTTCGCGGCATCCTTCCCGAGAATCTCTACAGACAGCTCCTTCAAGGGCTGGTTCGTCTCGACATTGCTACTCGCTGCTTGGTTCGGTTCTCTTGTGAATGGACCAGTAGCCGATCGCTTCGGTCGCAAAGGATCCATCATCATAGCCGTCGTCATCTTTACTATCGGCTCTGCGCTTCAAGCTGGCGCGATCAACATTCCGATGGCTTTTGCAGGTACGGAAATTCCAGCAATGTATGATTGCAATCTAGACTGACATCACAAACAGGCCGCGCAATCGCTGGTTTCGCTGTTGGCATGTTGACGATGATCGTGCCAATGTACATGAGTGAGGTCTCAACTGCCGGCATCAGAGGCACTCTAGTTGTTCTCCAACAGCTTTCCATCACGCTCGGTATCCTTGTCTCCTACTGGCTCGAATTTGGTACACAGTACATTGGAGGCATACGTTGCGCGCCTGAGATCCCGTATACTGGTGGTACTGCAGCAGAGCCTACCTTCGACCCACGAAACGACGTTGGCCCGAACGGCTGCACCGGTCAGAACGATGCTGCATGGCGCGTTCCTTTTGCGCTCCAGATCTTCCCCGGTCTCGTTCTCGGTATTGGAATGCTGTTCTTCCCTGAATCACCTCGCTACTACTGCATGCGCGACAACGAGGAGGCTGGTGTGAGAGCGCTCGCCCGAGTTCGTCGCACCTCTCCAGATGATGAGTCCCTGCAAAAAGAGTATCTCTCCATCAAAGCCGAAGTCATGTTCGAGGAACAGTATAACCGCGAAAAGTTCCCCGGAAAGTCTGGAATCTCGCTGTATCTTGCCGGCTATTCAACACTCTTTTCGACCTGGCCATCTTTCAAGCGTACTGCTATCGGTTGCTGTGTCATGTTCTTCCAACAGTTCATTGGATGCAATGCGATCATCTACTATGCGCCCACAATCTTTGGTCAGCTGGGACTCAGTGGCAAGACGACTGGTCTACTCGCAACTGGTGTTTACGGAATAGGTATGTGATCTGCTTCCAGACGCAACGCAACTTGATTACTAACTTGATGGTCTAGTCAACACACTATCGACTCTCCCTGCGCTTTTCCTCATCGACAAGATTGGCCGCCGCCCACTCCTCCTCTGCGGTGCCGCTGGTACTTGCATCTCCCTCTTGATTGTCGGCGGTGTCATCGGCGGTTACGGATCGACGCTCAAGGACCACCCAGCAGCTGGTTGGACCGGTATCGCATTCATCTACATCTACGACGTCAACTTCTCATACTCCTGGGCACCAATTGGTTGGGTCCTTCCCTCGGAGATCTACAACATTGGTAACCGCTCAAAGGCCATGTCTTTGACCACCTCATCGACATGGATGTGCAACTTCATTATCGGTCTCGTCACGCCCGATATGCTAGAAACCATTGGTTTCGGTACATATATTTTCTTTGCTGCTTTCGCTTTGATCGCGTTCGTGTTCACGTGGTTCTTGATTCCCGAAACTAAGGGCAAGAGCTTGGAAGAGATGGATGCTGTCTTCGGTGACAGCACTGCGCACGAGGAGAAGACGAGGCTGTACAACATTGCGCAGAGTTTGGGACTGGAAGAAGCGGAGGCTGCGGCATTCGATGAGAAGCCTATGAAGGCGCTGCAGACTGAGGTGACGAACGTATGAGAATAGTCTACATAGATGGCGGCAGTACATCAGAAATCAGTTCATTATAACAAATGCTGTAGGCAATCATGACAAATCTTCCTATCTAAGGCAGAAACTAAACACCGTGAAGCCCACATTGACGCTATAACTTCTGGTTTGCTCAACGTTGTCCTAATGTAGGCTGCAGGCCTGTTCAGTTTCTCTATTGATCTGCTCTCCAATCCCTTATCTCGTCGCTGTCGTCCAACCGCTCAAGCATTGAGTTGTCTTCATCTCCATCATCATACTCACTTTCCTCATACTGAAAGTCATCCTCACCATCCTCAGAGTCATCCTCAGAGTCAGTAATCCACCCCGTCATCCGTACCTTCCTCCGTTCATTACAAATCTGAGCTCGGCATTCCGGACAGAGATTGGAGTTCGGGGAAGAGCTATTCATCCATTTCTTGATGCAAGCGAAGTGGAGGTAGTGATCACAAGCGCTTATTTTGACACCCAATAAGCCGTGAGTCTCAAGACACACAACGCAGAGCTGATCTTGAGGGATGTCTAGATTCCATTTTCCATGCTCCAATGGCTGTATGACAGGTCCGTATGCCTCTAGATAGGCTTTTCCGTAGAGGTTCCGTAGGGTATTCGTGTCAAGATTGTATTCATCTTCGGAATCATCTGCAGTATTTTCTCCGTTGTCGGTTTGCAGGTTGTTTGCATTTTCTGCTGATGATGCTCCAGCCGATGCAGCTACTGGTCCGTTTAGCTTTGCGCACCAAAATGCGTGTATCTCCTCGCTTTCGTAGGATTCGGTGCCAATAGTTCGCGCCTGAGCCATATTTCGTGGAATGCCTCCGAACTTGCCCTTTCTAATCCTGTCTCCCGACAGCGAAGAAGCCGCTTCGGGTATCTCTTTCCATGTTCGGAACTGTAAGCGTCCGTCTCTCCACATCCCTCTCAGCAGAGCTTTCATATCCACAGTCTGCGATTTCGACTGTATCATGGCTCTGGCAAACTGATCCACCACCCCTTCGTACATACGGTCTGCAATCGGCTGATCCATGGTAAGGGCAAAAGCCTCGGCCCACAAATCATCCCAGATATCCCTAAACTTGATCTTCTTCAATGCGGCTCTTGTACGGTAAGGAAGAACCGTGGTTTCACTTCCATAAAGTGATGGAGTTGCTTCAACTAGGTTCTTGAAGCGGGCGCGTGCCTGTAAAAAGCCGCCAAGGTAGGTCACGTACGATGAATAGAAACACGGGTTTCTGTCCCAGATTGCGGCCACGTTGAGTGCGATGTCCATTACGATATCGACCAGGCTTGCTATAGATTCTTCGTCGCAACGGGGCCACATGGTAAAAAGATGGAGCGCGGGTTGGATGGCTTTCATGGTTATGAAGTGGTCTCCTTCGTGGTAGTCTTTACTACTGTTGTATCTCGGCTGAGGCGTGAGAAGCTGCTGGAGCGCCGTTCTCGCTCCGGCGTAATAAGCGACTCCATCCGGTAGACGAATCAGTGCGCACTCGACGAGCCACTTGACACCGCGGGTTACTGTCGTATATCTTTCACCCTTGTCCCATAGTACTTCTCCTGACATCAATTCCGTCTGATGGATGTACTCATCCACAACGTGCGGATACTGTCCTCGGTAGAAGATACCAGGCAGGACTCGTCTTACGGATTGCCTAGTTTGAAACTGCGGTGCCTCCCGGTCCACGAGTTCCGGTATCGTGGCGCACACATCGTCGTATCGCTGAGGGGTGGGCGTGTACACAAGGCAGTACTCATAGGCTTCGCGTTGACCGAGTATACCTGCGAAGGATCGGATGAGGAGCTGGGATCCATAGGGTGCATCTAGGAACCTCTCGATGGCGTTAGACAGTTCAGGAATAAAATGTGGTTTAGGCTCGTGATCGTCGAGTTCGCAATCTCTGTCGACTTCCTGCATCGGCGCGGTCTTGACGGGATCGGAGATGGATTTTCGGCGTCTGAGTGCGGCTAGGAAGGAGTGCAGGTGCAAAGACTGTTTTTACCGCCAAAAGCTTGGACGTAGCAAACACTCATCTGACTAACAATGGCAGTGAAAGCGTTTCGATCCTCTTCTCATCACGTAACACCAAGGTAACAAAGAAGTGCATGGCGAACCCCCACAGGAGGAATATGTTTGTACACTAAAATGCTAGCAATACAACGCCGCCACCGAAGAAAGTAAGAGCGCACCGATGCGACTAACGAGTACAAGGCTACTTGTGATACACGAGCAAGGAAAACCAAAAAAGCGAGCGCTATGTCAGAGCAATCAAGAGGGGTATTAGAGACAGTAGCGAAGATATAAACCAGCCACCACCAGGGCTCCTATAAGGATACATATCTCGCGCTACGAGCGAGCGAATGATGCAGGCCGGAAGAAAACAGAGATGTAAAATGGCGGATGACAAGCAAAGGTATAAAGAAGCGAACAAGAAAGTAGAACCCCAGCCCAAAAAACCAAAGTTCTCCCAAGATTTCGTTCCACATAATGCGTCCCACAATCCCCAGAACGCCGGTTGAGGATAGAGGAAATAAGCCCCTAGGGTATACTGAAAAAAGCAAATAATGTAACTCACAACGGACGAGTGTCTAGAATCTCGATCCCGCCCTCAAACTGCCGTTCGCGCTTGTGCTGCGTGCGGTACTAGCACCGCTTCCAGCTCGCTTCATGCGCTTCTCCATGAGCCCGTTGAGCAGACGATCCAGTTCGCCACTCAGGCCTTGCATAGTCTTTGTCTCCTCGGAGAGATAGTCCTTCATCAGTGGATGATCACGACCAACAGGTACAACACCCGTAGTGTCGTTAATAACGACGAGCATATCACGGATCTCGCTACCGTCATCGAGATAAGCGCGGAGTGAGGCGTCGGACCATGCAGGAAGCATTGTGCTCTCAGAGGATACGGGCGGCGAGGGTTCGCGATCCTTAGTAGGGATTGGTGCTGGTCTTGAAGGTGGAGGACCGGCCGGTTCGGATGCATGATGCGTGGGTGAGGAAGTGTTCTCAGACCTGAAAGTCGAAATCGTGTTGTTCTCTGGAATGGTTTTCATAGGGCTGTCGTCAGGCGTAGGTGTCGAAATGGGGGAACTGGTCTCTTGGCTTGAGCTATCGGTAGACAGGCCTGGTGTGTGGTGGGATTCCGACTCTCTTTCTCTGTCGACGGCACTCTCTTTCTGTGAAGGTTGTGCATCCGCCGCCGAGACGTGCACTGGAGATTCAGAAAGGCGCCCAGCAGACTCTGACTTCTCAGCCTCGCCTGGCTTATCCTGAGCATCAGGATCCGCGAAAGGATCGCTGCTTTCATCCGAATCGAAATCGTCCAACTGCACGCGCTGCTTCGCCTTGGTGACCTTCTCGCGCTTAACCTCTCCTTCTTGTGGTGACTTCATCATACTACTGAATGGGTTTCTTGAGCCTGTAGGCGCGGACGTTGAGTCTGGCGACATTGTCTGTTCTTCTACAGAAGGCCTGTTTGCCTGATCCTGTTCGGGCGGGACTAGACGCATGGTCGACGTAGATTGTTGTGCGGCGGACTGATTGTCAGGTCCATCCGACATGACATCTGGCTCGGCGCTCAACTCAGTCGGACTCTCGGTCTTCAAGATACCCTTTGTCTTTTGCGGTGAATCGTCTCGGTTACGTTGACTTCGATGCACCTTGGGCTTGCTCAACTGTCTCAGCGGTGCTGGAGCCGTTGCCTGTTCAGCTGACGGTCGTTCAGCGAGTTCATCCGATGGTTTCGATTGCGGCGAGCTGCGGTCCATTTCTTCCGGCTTCTCGATGTCGCTGTCCACAGAGTCTTGTGCGCCCTTGCCTTTACGATCCTTGCGCTTGAAAAGCCCACTGAGCATGCCGGACTTCTTCTCTTTCTTCTTCTTGTCGTCCTTGACCTTGTCCGCGAACCCATTCTTCTCCAAACTTTCGAGGCTGGGGCCGCGCTCGCGGGAGCCTGTAGTCGATGTACTGGAGTCGTCGCGAAGCAGGTTGGGAGTGAGGGTGATTTTGCGTGTTTCGGTGTTTTCGTCTTTGAAGAAAGAGTCTGTGTTGCGGAGCGTGCCATTCCGAGAGACTTTGGGGTCCAAAGGTCGATCGACCGCATCTTCGCTACCTCTTTCACGGTCTTCGCTTCGTTTGGCAGATTCCTCGCTTGAGCCTCGTGCTTCACCATCAGTCTGGCCATCCTTCTTCGTGCCGTTGACCTTGAGAGGTTGCACTTCGAGGTTTTCTTCCTGTGCGGAATCGCCATCTTGCGTTGCTGCCTGTTGCTGTTGCATTGGCTTTGGCTCTGGGCCACCGAAAAGCTCACCTTCGCCCTCGTCAGATGAGTAGTCGTAGTCCGAGGCTTCGACGTAGGTAGGAGGAGCGAATTGTACGGTCTTAGCATTCCTTCGTCGCATAGCCTTCTTGAGCGGGTTCTTTGATTTCTCGGCGGTATCACCAAGCATCGTTGCGGAGAGGTCTATATTTCTGTGCTTGTTGAGGCGGGCCAGACGTTCTGTCGGTGTCTCGATGTGTTCGGCGGGCAGGTAACCTGTAGATTGAGTCAGCAAAAGCTTCAGGTTGGTGATGGATGCCTACCAATGCTGTTGTCCTTGACTACTCGTACTAGCCACCAGTAGCTGTTACTGTCGTCAAGTAACACCATCGTGTCACCTTTCGTTGCATTTGCCTGACCCTCAACGGTCGCAACAAAGGTGTGCAGAGCGTAAACGAATTCGAAGTCAATATCCTCTGTTTCTCGTAAGCATTCGCCTCCCCATCCTGAGTCGATAAATCTGGAATCATCAGAGAAAGAGACGTCGTTGGATGCATCATCGTTGTCTTGGTCCATGTCCGCGTTCCAGGAGTCGGCATCGCTGTCGGTGGTCCAAGAGCCCTCCTCGTCTTCGGAGTGACCATCGTCAGGGGAAGGGGTGCTGCGCGACCCTCGAGGTGGACCAGGGCCGGGTTCTAGGAACGGATCATCCGGCGTGTCCAGAAGTGCGCGGTTGATCGGTTTCAACATGCTTTTGACCTGCTCCTCGTCCAGTTCGGAGATTAGTGATGCCTGTGAGTCTTCTCTCATCTCAATACGGCGTTCGACGGCCTTGAGTTGTCTCGTCCTCGGGCTCATACCGACCTCAATCCGTATGGTGTCGCTGTCGTCCGGTGCGTTGGTGGCCCTTGTCCAGGAATACTCACCACGATGATGCTCCGCTGACTGGTTTTCCGTGGGTACAGGGAATCGAAAAGAAATGGGAATTGATGTAGGTCGACCCCTTGACATAGGAGAAGTGTCGGACGCTGGGACGCTGAGTGGTCTTCGAGCGTTGGCGACAGAAATAGGAAAATGAATAGGCGTGTTCGTAAACGGGGAGGAAGAAGCGACCGTTGAGAGGAACGGCGAAGACTGCGGAGTCGTAGACTCTTGTCTTGCCGCCCGGGTCGTGAGAGAACAAGGTAAAGAATACCCACCATCGTCTATCGAGGGCGAACTCGAAATCTTGTCCATCATGTCGTCGTCCATGTCCTCCTCGACGTCGGCGTCCTGCATGTCGCCATCATCACCGTCGTTGGACGTTCCACCATTCAGCCTGACAGCCTGCTCGTCTTGCTCTGAGCCCTTGTTTCCATTGATGACAGTGCGGTCGTCGTCTGAGCCGGGATCGTCTCGTAGCGTGTTGCCAGCATCGCTCCATGCATCGTGCAGACGCGCCTCCTCTGAGGTGCGCTCCTGCTCTACATGCCGTATCGCAGCCTGCTGATGAGGCGCTGCTGGGCCGATACCGAGCGGCGCAGGATGTTGGGGCTGTTGGGAGTGGTCTTGGGCGGTGGGCGATGATTTGTCCTGCAGGTCGATGGTGTCTACGCACTTTAATTAGCCTGCGCACCTCCAATTGCGCACTCTCTACTATCTCCATACCTGCTCTGATGATGTGCGGTCGCGTCATCCTAGCTCATTCCTCTCTGCGCGTGCAACGTTGGGAGATCTTCGTTCGGAGGAATGGCTAGGTGAGATGAGGCGCAATCGGTGGCTGGGTCGACTTGCGCAGGGTCACCGTAGCGCGACTCCAGTTGCCGTGGAAATACAACAATACAAAGAGCAAAGAATCGCGGACGTGGGTCGATCAGGGCGTTACAGGTGTCGCATGCGTTATTGGGGCGTGTTTCGAGGAAGGAGCGGCTGGGAGTCGGGGGAGCGTGAAGCGGAGTGAGATCCGTTGGGGGACATGCGAATCACTGACGCGGCAGCGAGGGCGAGACGGCGGCACGGCGAGACAGCAAGAGGGCGAGGGGACGGCGATGAATGCGGCGCTGCTGGCAGTGAGGGGCACGTCGTGGGCGGTGCAGTGATGAAAGTAACGTTGTATGGCACGAGAGTGAACTGTTTCGGGGTCGCGCCTTCCCGAAGTTGTGCCCTGTTCAACTTGAAACACCTCACTTCTAGTTCCTGCGCTAGCCTGTTCCTGGCCATCCCATTGCAAAAAGGAGATGCGGCTCGGTCCTTCTATATCACCGCCTTAATGACCGCATCTGCAGCCAACTCCTGTCTGATTGCCCGTCTTGTCCTGAACGCATCATGCGTTCGCGGAGTCGTTTCCACATGGGCGACGTTATGTGGGGTTCCCGGCTGCAACAACAAGCCGCCAAACACTAACTTGGAACAGTGCCAAACGTCATTGACTTTGGCAGCTTGCGACAGCAACACTACGCCATGTCGCATACACTGTCTCAAGTTCATGGGTTCTAGAAACATGTCTTGATGGTACAGGACAAGGTTCTTCCTATCTTGCGAGGGCCAGATGGCTTGGTAGTTCTATGCATCTATGAGGGGCTTGGCAGCGCCATATGTAGCACTACCATCCGCAGTATCACGATTTAGTTGTTCGATCCATGAAAAGCGCAGATGAAATAGTGTCGCACGTTCACCAAGGAAGAAAACTCAAGGGATCTGCAGCCTATACTAATATGAGAGCATTTAAACTAGGTGACCTAACGTCAACGTAGGCTCTAGACATGGTTAGTATCCTTCTTGTATGAGATGGTCGTGTATTTCTCAAAATCACTATGTGGACCAGCAATTATAAGTATGTCCGAGTCTCTAGCATTATGATGAACAATAGGTATTCCGCATTCGCGTGATTATCAATTGCTAGAACAATGACCCTCTACGTATCGTGTCGATTGCGAACTAGGAGTAGACCGCAGTCTGAGTCAAAGGCGCACTCCAATATTTTCTGAAACGTGTCTAGATACCCTACTGAAGCTCAGCACGGTAGCTAATAGATCTTTGATAGCGCTCATTCCTCAAATGTCTTCCAGAACCTTTTCGAAATAGGAAGAGTTCTTCCAGCCGCAAACGCGCATGTTAAGGAACTTCTCGATGTCTTTGTCGAAAATGTCTTTCTTGTCCGTGCAATGACCGAGCATCCATGCCAGGACTATTAGATCCTCGGGATCCGACCACCCGTTAAAACGTGAAAAGCCACTCCTCTCCTTTCTAAGATCTTCCCCAAACCCAAGCCAGTCGCCCGTGTTATGTACCAATGCTGATCCGACTACTACGTATCTGTGATTATCCAATTCTCTAAGTATCAACCCGCAGCAATCATTCTGAGGTGGACACGGATCCTCTACAAGACACCAATCACCCACTTTCGTGTCGACATGTGCGCGCATGGTACTTTGTGACCCGATTCGTGTTAAAACAAAGCGTCCGTTCTGCACTTGCTCTATATAGCATGATTGTGCTTTACTCTGCTTTCGGCCGCCGACGTGTTCGGAGATTCGCTTGCCTTCGATAATGCGTATGCCCTTCCAGTTCGTTTGGACTTTGGTAATCCTGGAATCAGGATTGTCTTGTAGTCGAAGGACCGTTTGAGGAGCCACGCTCGAACGTAACGCAATGGCGTCGCGCAACGATGCTAGTTCCAAAGTGATGTCGAAGAGTTCCAATAACCCTGAACACTGATAAATAATGGGCACATGGTCATACTCCCATGAAAAAAGGCTGATAGCGTCCTTAGTGACTTCAAAGTCATCTTTGGTGTAATCCGGGGTAGGCTCCTGTCCATCTTGCCACCCTACGAGGGACAGGATACCATACAGGTTATCTCGAACGTCCACACAATGGAAATATTGGACTTGAAACAAGACCTCGCCAAGGTCTTGCTTTCCAGCTGACATGCCAAGTCGCAAACAGACCCTGGATGATTCAATGCCTATGAAATGGAGTGATAGTAATTCCCATGATTTCTTCTCGGGTCTGTTTGCGCGCAAAAATTTCTGCGGACTCAAAAGCCTGCATCTACCTTTGTCAAAGCACTTAATCCAGTATTCGAGAAGCGAGTCTAAGGCCCGAAGATACTCGCCTGGCTGTACGGCTGACCCACAACAGTACGATACTCTAGTGGCTAGATGCAGCTCCTGCAAGATCCATACGCGTGAAAAATATGGCCTCTGCATGAATGCTATGAACGCTTCGATCGTTCTGAATCGTTCCGATGTACGCATAGTAAAGAGACACTGCAGTTGTCGGCGCACATGCTTGGACATCGGATTGAAACAGGAGTGGCCCGCGCCGATCGTATTATATTCCTCGAGCGATCGGCCCCATAGGTAAACTTTCTCGAGAAAAAGTCGCTGCGAATATATAGTTGCCATTAAATATTCGCTGTCATCTGCATGTGGCCCAACACAAGCGAAAACGTGCTTCGCTCCCGAATAAATCTTGCCCATAATGCCGACTTGGTGATTCCTCTCCTGTATGCTCGTCTGCGCAATGCAAATAGCATCAACCCAGTAATACCGACTGGCTTTCGTCGCAGAAGCTTGCTGAAGAACGTATTCGCAATTCCGCCGTACAACCAAAGGCTTGCCGTTGACAGTGATTTCGGCTGTGTCAGCTGGGTCGCCCCAGGTATATGATATCGCGTAGTAGGGCGGTGCATCGTCTATCGGCCATGAGGATATTTCGCATTCGACGTGCTGGCCAAAGTCGCCGCGCAGGATGTGTAGTAGGCGGAAGTGTGTAGTGGAGTCGGGAAGTGGGTCGTGCTCGAAGGCGGATAGAGGGGTCCCGCTGGTCATGCTGGCGCGTAGTTGGGAAGCTGCGAAGCTTCGGGGAAGGTTCGTGACATGCGCAACTCAGATGTACGGAATAGCGCTCGATGAAGATGTTCTGATTTCTTGTTTCTGGTCTACCGTAAAGATGAGATGGACAGACAACCGTCGGAAGGCTGAGGTGCTGCCTGCCCATCAACTCAACTAGGCTGAGCTGATCCTCAACTGCAGTCAGCCATGCGGAGGCTGTGCGGCAGCGTATCGCGTCTCGCATCCTCAACCTTCAACAACATTTTTACCTTCTGCACGCCTCCCTTCGCAAACCAGGCAATACAATGAGCTTTCATTCTGATCGACATATCCACCACAGCCTCTCGCTTCCACTGCGCAGAATCGTCCGAGGCAGCTTCGATACAAAGGTAGGGTCGAAATCGCGTGCGGATCATAGATTCGCCGTCGTCCAGAGTTCCTCAGGGATTCGGGGACTTTCTTCGCACAAGAAAAGACGCTTGCGACAGATGTTACGGCCAATGCCATGATGTCTGCGTTCATCGATGGAGAAGAGTTGCTAGACGCTGAGAGGTTGTAGACCCGCCGAGGAAGGAAGGCTCTCGCGATGGGAGTTTCGACTTAACACTTCCAGGGCTGATGCCACGACTACGAGGCACCGACGAGCTCCATTCTGTCGTTGCAGACGTGAACGACGCTGCCATCACGAGAGATGCATCGCACGCTTCAAATCCAAGGCGTGCGAAAGACAATGACGGTGCGCAGCTCGAGTTCGTTTGGCAGTAAGAAAACAAGCGGATCTCGCGGAGATTTGTTCGCACGGAATTTCTTCGGCTTATGGGTTCGGTGTTATGTACAGTGTAGAGATGGCATCTTCGCACTAGCTTCCGCCGAAACCCCCTTTCAAATCGATCCCGTACTGTGGAAAAACCGTCCATCTTTCTCTGCGTGCTTCACGCACCTCATGCGCTCGATCCAAACGTCGTCATAGCCAAGGTTATCCAATGCCCCTTCCAGCCCTACCCGTACGAAATGGGCGCCGCTTGTGGATCTCTCCGGGCCGATGGACATGAGCTTGTCCTCTAACGGCTCTAGCGTGCCCCTTCGCGATCAGCTCACATCGGCCCGTGAGCCTCTTCTAGCTTTCAAGCCATCCAGAAGACCACTTTTGTTAATTTTAGAACACGACCATCATCTTTTGATCGTTGCGCTTGAGTCTAAATGGACAGAACCGTTGAAACGTCTCGTGGATATTCTTGTAGATACGATGTCCATGCGGTATAATTGAGCAGCGCAAGCGCAGGTATACCTTCCATCCTGCCGTCTGTTGCTCCCTCCTTGACACTCACGACTTCGTCTTACCAAACCACCATCTTTCACCATGGTGAGCCAAATGAAGACGCTCCTGGCCGTCACCACCACTGTCTCGGCATCCGTTCTTGAGCTACCCGTCGTCATCGACAACAGCTATGCCAGCGTCAAATTCGAAATCGGAACACCTCCAAAGGAGCACCGGTTGATGTTCGATACCGGATCGTCAACGCTTTTCGTCGTCAACACCGACTGCACGGAGGAATCTTGCCCAGATGGCAGGGTCACGTCCTACGTGCGAGAGAAATACAATGCGTCTGCCTCGTCAACATCCGTGGACCTCAACATCCCCGCATCGATTCCATACCTAGGCGGCGACGTCGCTGGCGATACTATCCAGGACATTTTCAGCACGCTAGACGGTAGCGTAGAGTGGAACCAGACCTTCTTGTCTGCCAACCAGAGCAGTTGGCGTTTCATCACTGCTGATGGTTTCCTCGGCCTCGGTTTCTCCTCAATCGCGGAAAAGAACACGTCGACCCTGGTCGAAACATTGTTGTGGGACGGAAAACTGGACGCGCCCCGTTTCAGTCTATTTTACGGAACAAACATGAAGGATGCAGGCAACGGTACACAAGACGGCGTGCTAACCGTCGGTGGCAGCCACGAGGACAAGTACGTGGATGGCGAGGTGGTCTACACTCCCTTGAGGAAAGAGGACCCATACCAGCTGTGGCGTGCGCCACTAAGGAGCGTTAACGTACTCGTTGCGGAGAACCCATCGGATCCAAACGCCACTGTCGACATCAACAATGGCCGCCTTCCCACCACTACCCTGTCCGTCGGTGGCCAGCCAGACGCCAACGTGACATGGCCAATGTTCCAAGGCCGAGCCGTTTTCGATACCGGGTCTGGACGCGTTTCCGTCCCGAGCGACATCATCGACGCCATGTATTTTAATCTTGGCTGGAACTACACCAAGCTGTTCAACCACGGCCAAGAGATAATGGAGTGCAAGCACCTGAACGCTTCGTGGGCCGTCACCATGACACTTGGCGAGGGCGCCCCAGAAGACGACGTCTCCTTCACTATCCGAGGCGACGAGTTCTTCGTACCAGGCCACCAGTGCATGCCGCCATTTGACAGCAGCGAAAATGAAGGATTCGCGTTGGTTGGCGCTCCGTTCCTGCGAAGACACTACTCTGTCTTCGACTTTGGTGCTGACAAGGTCGAAGAGTATCAGCCGAAGATCGGTTTCGGAAGGTTGAAGAAGGAGTATGATTTCTTTTACCAGTGAGGATGGGTCATGCGACTTTGTTCCATTCTTTGTAAATATAAGTAGTTTGCTGCAACATGGAATCCAGATGCGCTCGCGCAACAACATATGTCAAGACGTGCCAGCTTTCCTATCTACTTCGCGTATCGCCAAATGGGGTCGCCCAGTACCTCTTGCAACTCGCATGTGCAATGTGAGAACTTTCGAATCGGGTTTGATCTTTTCAATCTTTTGCATCCTGGCGTCGCCCATTGTATCGAAGTACCAGAGCTCTTCGAGGTTATCGCGGTAATGCTTGTGGAACTTCTTCTGTATGTTGGTCCACTGGTCTCCGACTACTACGGTAGCCGACCAATGACCGTTCCTGAAGAAGAACACGAATGCGAATGTGGGATACGCCTCCTTCTTGAACTCCATGTAGCCTATGATGGCGCCCGTATGTGTCGCGTGCAGCCATCTTGCAGTAGGATCCCATATGCCGCGAGGTTCGACTCGACTGACATGCACGCCTGCAGGCTTTTCTACACGCATGACCTTTTCCATGATCGTCGAAGCTTGCGGACCTGTCAGCGACTTGACCGCAGTGAACTCAGTGTAAGTCACTTCAGTCTTGACCCTGGGGCACTCTTGAGGCAACGCGCGAACGAACAGGTCAGGCCCTACTCTCCTGAGGTAAATCCCAACAGGGCTGCCAACCGCACCCAGCGAGTGTTTTACTGGGAGTATAGCCAGTCCAGTATCGTGATCCCAAGCGAGACCTAGTTTGAGCCTGATGCCACGGTTTGTCATGTAAAAGTCTCGTGGCTTAACAGCTGGTTCGGGGGTGATTGATCGCATCTGCCGAAAACAGCTTGGAGAAGGAGCAAGGAGACCTGACAGCTTGTGATATGAGAAGGCGTCGTTCCAAAGGAAAAGCGAGTCATCGGCCGTTTCGCTCAGTATCTGTTCTTGCAACCGGATGAACGCTTTTGACCCTTCTCCGTAGAGCATTGCCATGTTTATGTCGAAGATGCCCATGAGACTATAGGCAATGTCTTCTTCCCTCGTCGTCTTGCGCGTAGACGCCCACGAAAACCGCTGAGCAACAGGCACTTCGCTTAGCTCCATCCGATGTCTGAGGATATCGTCCGGAATACCTGTGATCTCCGTAATCTGAGCCGCTAGGCTCGCCTTGGTGCCTCTAAACTCCCACTTTTGATCAAAGAACACGACGTTCTTCGGTGCGATGAGCTCTTGGAGTGTCCAACCACGAAGGAACCATTTCGAAGAATTGAAAGAGAAAGCACTGTGATCGATGTCGTGCAGATAGGCGAAACACACCGAAGCTTCTTTGTAATATCTGAACATGGAGTTGATCGCCTCGCTGAGTTCTGCACTGCTAGATTTGTTTATGCAGCACGTATCGCACCATGCGTACGGTAGCTTGTATCGCGACGAAGTAGCCATCTTACAGGTCTCCACGATTTTCTGGTACCCTGGTTTCGACAGTGTTGATTTCGGACGGTCTTGCGGCGGCACCATCATCTCTTCGTAAGTCACCTCGTCCTTGGTGAGACCCCACACGTGTGATAGGATGGCATATCGCTGATCTGGATCTGCATGATCACGAACATGGAGGGCTAGCGTCGTAGTGTCGATAAAGATCATGATGGAGAGTGTATATGGGGTGAAGTACGCTCAGAAAACTCAAACTATTGACGCATGTTCAAGCATCTTCGGGGGCGGGAGGCGACGTCCTCGAATATCGACCCCGCTGCAAGAGGTGCGGCTGAGTCCATATCTGTCCTCTAGCGTCTCGCGATATGCATCATGCCGTCCATTGTGTGTCAGCTTATGTCAGCGGTACAGATCAATGATCAAATTCAATTCTTACTCCGCGTCGTGTACATGTCAATGGTCGCAGGAGTGGTGCATGCCTACAGGGTGCGTCGGAGAGCTACCCCAGGGGACATGGATACCAACATCACTAAGCTCTATTCAGCTAGCCTGTGTACTAGTACCAATAAGGCTACAGAACTCTGATGCGGTAGTCACGTTGCAGTTGAGAATATATACCCAGTCCGAAAACTCTAAACACTCAGGCGAACAGCAAAGCTACAGAAGGAGAGAACAGTCCAGGTATCTAGGTACGCGCGCTCCAATACACGAAATCTAACCACTACTCGCCACCTTACCCTCCTTAACTTCCCAATCCTGCTTCTTCCCGCCTTTGACGTTCAGTTTATTTCTCTGCTTTTCCCTCTCGTCCATATCGATGTTGATGTTGAAGTGCTGGCCTCTGATCTTCTCGTAGAACCTACCCGCGGTAATACCATTCATAGGTTCAAGCCACTTGCCCGTGATCTCAGTTTCGAAGGCATCAGAGTTGATAATGAGAGGTTCGTGGGCGCGAAGAACGAAGACGATCGAGAAGCGGTATCTTTTGTCATCTGTCGAAGGAGCAGAACCAGGAAGTGCGGAGGAGGTCTGAGAGGTGGAGATGGGAGGGTTTGGCGAAGGGTCCGGAGACCCGTAAGCTACCACTCGATGACCACCAGCTGGGTATCTTCCATTCGAAAGTCTTTCGAGTTGCCGCCCAGCGAGCATGGTAGCACCTTTCTTCCCATAATTTTCGACTACTTTCTCGACCTCGAACCAGTTGGCGCCATCCCAAACTTCCAAGCCAGGCACATCACCAACCACCACGCTCAGTAGTCCCAGATCAGCATGCGGCTCAGCCACAACCTTCGCCTCCCACCCCTCATATCTGAACAACCGCAGCATCGTCGCAGTCTTTTCCTTATCAGAAGCTTGCAGCGCACCACAGGGTCCAACAAACTGTCTCAGCCCTTCATCTTCGCCATCTGGTAGCCCAAGTGATGTCGAGATTCTACCCAACCCATTCGAGCAATGTTGTCCAATGAGGTCCCAATACCTCTTTGCAGGCCCTCTCAAGACTTCTGGACAGTACTCTAGAGTTCGCAAAGTGATGAATTCCTTTTCGCCGGGGATCTTGGACCAGCCTTCTTCAGACTTGAGCTTGTGTTTCCATCGCTGCTTTTCCTTATCGGGCTGGTTGAAGAAAGCTTGACTTGCTGCGAAGAGCTGTTCGTACGCGGCCTGCAGGGGGTGAGGCCCAGGCGCTGGGACTTGATGCTCTTGAACTGTTGCTTCCGATCCAGCTGGTGATGATTCAGGGAAAGTGACGGTTGTCCAGCCGAGAGCCGACAAGGTCTGTTGATGCTCTGGTAGGACTAAGGGTAATGGCGCAGGCTTTAGTGGTAGGCGCGTCTCTTGCGGGATCACCTGCGACGGTTGCGCATCGGACTTTTTGTTGCTCGTCCCTTTCTTTGACCGGAATTTGGAGATGATGTTTGAGATCGAGAAGTGATGTTCTGATGACCTTGAGGGTAGTGTGGCGGCCATCTCTTCGAAGAACCAGGATGTGGACACACGAGACGCGAACGAGGAATTCTAGGGGAGTGAGTATTTGCAGAAGAACAGAAAAAGGGCTGCGATTATGACTACGGGTATGCCACGGATATATCGAAGCTACGATGCGGAATGGCCAGATGACGTTTCCCCAACCACACCTGCAAGCTAAGCCACAATTACACAGCCCCACCTGCGACCATAAGCTCACGGACTATTGCGAACAAGGCGTTCCGGTGAACACAAAACCCGCAGAACCAGATTCGACAGGAATTGTAGAGAAGATGTAGCTTTTCGCAGATAGAATAGCTCATCGCATATCTATACGCTTGGTCTATTCTTGTTCTTCTCCCAAAGCTCCCTCTCCCTCTGTACAAACCAGTCGTGCAGAATCGGCTTGATTTTGACAACACCTTCGCCTGTCTCGCACCCAAACTCCATTTCTGGCTTCCATGTACCTCCCTCGGCACTGATCTTCATGCTAGTCATGTTCTCCAACCGACACATTGCGAGGCCTACTTGCCCAATGCCCGCAATGAATTTGCCTGTCGCACGACCCTTCTTTGTGTTACCATCTGCATCTAGCTGTTTGATGTCTGTACCATGGTCTGGAAGGGCTGCGGATGCGGCAGGTTTGTCAATGTGAATGGGCAAGACGCGCTTCCGCACGATGCCGGTGTGTTTCGTGCGAATGGTAAGTTCCTGGCCAACATAACAGCCTTTCTTGAAGTCTATACCATGCCAGAGATCGATGTTGCACTCCATTGGTAATGCGCTTTCTCTTGGTATCTCCTGCGGTCCCTCGGGGATGCCGCTCCTGTAGCGTTGAAGGTGGTATTCCTGGATATCCACTGGCTCCACCCCCTCTATTATTGTCGCCGCGTCTGAACTTACGAGGTAGCGATGCATGTCTGGTGCACGCGGATCGCTCATCGCAGTGATGACATTGTCGGTATTGGCATGCTGAACCTCAGGGCCCCAAGCCGCCCACACGCGCATTTGGTCCGGGTCTACCTCTTCGATCTGCACCTTACTCCTCAGCTTGTGTCTTTTCAGATGCTTTCTTAGAGACTCCATCTCGCTCTCATCCACCTCAATATAGCATGCCCAATGCTCCTTGCCCTCTAGTAACTTTGGCCACACCCAGACAAAGACATCCCACAACACCCGGCCGCGCGCATCTAAAAAGGCCGCGTAGAAGGGCGACTGACGGCTCGCGTCGACGTTGTTAGTCAACAGTCCCTGTAGGAACTTGACGGTATCGGGCCCAGAGAGGGAGATGAGGCGACGATGCGGGAGCGGTGCGCAGCCTGAGCTGGCAGCTTGCGAAGAAGAGCTCGTTATCGAGTATTGGCGCTTTTCGAATCGTCCGCGAGCATTTTCGTTATGCAGCGGTGAGATGATAACTCGATCGCGACGGTATGAAAGTGATATCGGCCGTGTGGGGATTTTGCCGTTCGAGGATGACGCTGTGCTGAAGGTTCGGTAGGCATCGACGGCAGGTCTGCGTAGAGAGCGTACGTTTGTCCGGCAAGCATCGCATATGTATTTGGACGTCCGCAGCGGTGCGCTCAGTGAAGAGGTCGCCATGGCAGTTGTGAGGGTGATTAGTGAGGTGCGTGAGGGCTTGATCAGAGCTCAAGATGCCTCGGCAATTGCGGAGTTACGGCTAGTGCGAGAGGTGACAAATTGATGTCATCGAATATGCTAGATCTGGGCCTTCAGGCCAAATGTACTACGAAAACGCTGAGAACGCCTAATCTATCAAACAACATGTTGGGGATAACGCTAACGTTATGAAAAAATGTGGCTGGCCATCCAAGTCGTTGTTTGACGCGTCAAATCAACACCTAGTCGTTCTTTCGACCTGTTAATCTGGACCGCTCGTTATCCTTCGCTTTTGAATTCGATGGTCCTGACTCGTCTGAATCATCTGAGTCGTCCGAATCATCCTCCTCATCCTCGCTTTCTTCCTCGTCGCCACTTTCTTCACTGCTCCACTTATCATCCTCGCCTACCGCGAAGATAGTGTCGCCATCGAGGCTCTCCCTGGGAGGTACAATGGGCTTCTGTGCTTGTGGTGCGGGCAATGGCGATACATCGCGCGCGATGTTGTTGTTGTTCGACCTCTGCGCTGGGTCGTACGAAGGGGGTTGGTCTGCTCCTCTCTCTTCTTCATCAAGAGAGTCCCTCATCGAGGCAATTTCGAAGCCTTCGTCATCTTGTGCAATCTAAGAGTCGTCAGTAAGATTGTGGGTGCTATATTTGCGAAAACGTACCTCATCACTCATGGCAAACCTTCGGTTGTTGGCCGTTGGTCTCCACATATACGCGACGAAACAGACGTCGGCCAGGTAGACAAGGTTTAGCCAGCCATCGAGCACGAACCATCGTGTTTGCCAGTGGGTTGGCGCAAAGTCAGGTGTCGACGCTCCAGCAAAAGTGAAGCTGTTGATGAAGAAGAAACCAAAGATGACGACGATGCTCGTCAAGATGCACCACCATAATCTCTTGTACATGGTAGCCTTGACGTGCTGCTTGCGCTCCATCAAGTCCTTCATCGTGAGGTTCAGCGAGTTCAGAGTCCAGATGTAGAATGCCGTGAGGGTAGCCGACAGAGGAAGGATGACTAGCAAGACCAAAGGCCCAGCGTCATCGGGGCGAACAGTGAGCGAAGCTACAGCGTAAATTACGCCAAAAATGAAGTGAGCTACAGCAAGCCAGCGAACAACAGTCATGGTCTTGCCAAGAGAAGGCTTGACAACGCCGTAACCCATGCACACGATCAACAGGAGGAAGAACGAGAAGGAGTTACGGAAAGCGTTCAGTACGGCGACGACGATCATGAGAGCTTTGGTTCCGACGTTGTTACCGTGGCGATTCTGGTAGTCGTAGTAGCCCCAGGTCATCAGCATCTCCACAACTAGGAAGACTAGGATGGCCGTGATGTAGTTCTGAACGGCAAGAATGTCGTGGCGATTCTGGAAGTATAGAAAGCCCCAGAATGCCAGCACAACAAAGTACACAATTGTAATGCCGCCGTAGAATGGGAGTTTCGCAATCTGGGCCGCCTGGAGCTCGCCATAGGCATTCCGGAATGTTACGATAGCCTCGAATTCCAGTTCCTTGTCTGCCGCATTCGCAGCCACACAATAGTAGCCCGTCTTGATTGGGACCTTTGTTTCTGCGGTGGAGACTGGGTATTTGATCGGTCTCGGGTCGTCGAGATTGATGGCGTCGGTTCGAATAGGCATCTGAGAGGCGTCTTCAACGTCTTCTGCAAGTACCCATTTGCCTTTATCTTTTTCGTCGCAGAGTTTCAGTTTTATCGATTCGTCGTCGCAAATGTAATGGCGGTTTTCCTGGAGAAAGTCAGTTCGGTTATGCGAACAGCATCGGGACCCACGTACATCATTCACGGGCAAGTCGGAAGGTGCGCCCAGAAGTAAAGTGTCTTTCCATTCCCAGATCACCAGGCTGACGGTGCGATCCTTAATTCCCTCGTTCTTCTTGGGATCTTTTATGAACTTGACAAGTATGAAGGGATCGACCTTGCCTCCCCATGATTTCTTGCTGTACATGCCGCTGGACTTGTATGAGCATGCTGCCTCTGGCTAACCCAAGATGCATATCTTCCTACATACCTGCACTTTTGCGTCTCCTTATCGGAGAGCGTAACATCCATCGCTGCTACTGCTGTTATCGTAGTGAACAGCAGTAGAGCGATGTTGCGCAGCCGTGCCTTCATCTTGCCGGATGTGAGGCCAGCTGGCGGAGCTGACGGCTGGAGGTTTGCGGCGCTTCAGGCGGAGGTATGCGATTCGATTCGGACTGGCGACAGAGTCTTCCCGTCAATTCCTGGTTATAGGCGGGTCATGGGTGGGAGTTGGTGTTTAGTTGACGATGTTTGGCTTGCGCGTCAACGTTCCCGATCGTCACCTACGGCCGCCTTCCCGGTAGCTGTTAGCGCGCATTCCCAGAATGTGGCGCAGCCGCCGGGCGTCAAAGGGCAACCACGACCAGAACCGCCGACGAGTCAGCCCTACCAAACACATTCACGAATATCAGCCCAACACACGCACAGCATGCCAGGCAAACACACCGCTGGCACCTCTGACGAGCCTTGCAGACGATGCAAAGACCCTTCAGTTCTTGTTGTGCGCTCTGAGCCGCTTTGCCAGTCAGTTTGCGCCACCTGGAGGGGAAGAAGAATTCGCTAAATTTACTATAGTGACTGCTTCGCCCGCTACGTGCATACAAAGTGCATCAAGCGCTTGGAATCGTTTCGCGTTAATTTTGGAGCAGAGCAGCAGCGTAAGATCTTAGTACCCCTGTCATTTGGGGTCTCGTCTACGACTCTCCTCCACGTGCTGGATTTGCATCTCAAGACGCAGAAGAGCAAGACTGGCCGTACAGGATTTGAGATTAGCGCAATATATATCGAGGATCCAGAGCAGAAAACACAAGCTGCACAGCTACTCGACAAGGCTCGCGAGCAATATCCGGACCATCAGTACGCCTCACTGCCGCTACACGATGTATTTCGCCTGGTCCCAGAAGATGCCTCGATACGCTCCTTGGTGCCGCAGGACGATCGAAAGGCAGACTTGAGTCCCGAAGAGCAATTTGTTCACATGGTCAACTCTCTCACTTCGGCTACCGCTCGTGCGGACGTGCTCTCTACCCTGAGAACACGGCTAATTGTAGAGCACGCGAAGTTGGCCGGGTGCGAGAGTATTCTCTGGGGAGATAGTACGACCAGACTCGCTCAAAAGACGCTTGCCGAAACTGCGAAGGGCCGAGGGTTTTCTCTGCCGTGGCAAGTCTCGGACGGAATGTCGCCGTTCGGTCTCAACTTCCACTATCCACTTCGAGATGTCTTGAAGAAAGAGCTAGTATCATATACTAAAATGGCGGAACCTGGACTATCAGAACTCGTACACGAAACATCAACAGGCGCTACCCAAGCCTCGACAAGCTCCAAGAACACTACCATTGACGACCTCATGACGCAGTACTTCGAATCCGTCGAAGAGAACTTCCCAAGCATCGTCGCAAATGTAGTTCGCACGACTAGTAAGCTCGAGGCTCGCTCCGATGCTCTCTCAGATCCGCAATGCAGCCTGTGCAGCATGCCTGTATCTGGTGGCCGGTTTGGCATACACGGCTGGGGTGGCGATCAGCAGGATGGCGATGACTTCGAATCCACAAATAGCAGAAGGGATATTTGCTATGGCTGCACAAGATCACTGCCCAAAGCCGCAATGAGCGCCAAGGGTCCTTGAAGGCATTGCTGCAATGTGCGCTTCTCAGACTTCAGTGTTTAGGAATGCCCCTCAGTACACAAATCCAGGCAACTGCGCGAAAGTATGCAGTCTTTCCAGTTCTCGGAACTCTAGCACCGGTGCCATCGACGGTGTCCTCATAGAAGCGGCCCATGACGCGCGGTACTTCCACATCGAACTCCTTGTCGGATCGTTACCAAAGAAGTATTCGCGCCGCTGCGAAGATCCAACTCGCAATACAGCACACGAGCTCGAGCAGCGTCACTTTACGCTGCTTGTGTGCAAATCCACATTGCTATTGGTGGTGTGGGCGTGGAAAGACGTGATGCAGTGATTCATTGCATCCAGCTCGGGTGCGGTCGGAAAGTTCATGTTCAGAGGATATGATAGTCGCGAATAGATGCAATATCCACTCCGCCCTCGCAGTCTGCGTTCATGATCCAATTTTGTGCAGGTGGAAGGACTGAAGTGGGGTCTTCAGTGAACCAGCAGTTTGCCACCAATGTGTAGCTTGCGGATTCATCCTGTCTTAAGATAATTGGGGTCGGCGCACCAATGGGAACTACGACTTGGTCCCCAATGGCGACAGATTCAGGGGCCAGCGCTTGATATCCGTTGTCTATGTTGATAATGCGACTGAAACCATAGGACGGCGGTCTCTCTGAGATCCGCTTTACTGTTCCAAACGGTATGGCTTCAAGGGTAATTGAACGGCCATCCTCATTCACTACAACACTTGGTTTGTGCCGGAATGACATTCCATTTGTGAACTCTGACGTGCATGCTGTGAACGGTTCCACGTCTAACCATTCGTCTCCGTCGATCGTAGGAAGATATAGAGGCGGAGTGCATCTCCAATCTGGTACCCATGACGGCATAGTTCGTGGCACCTCATTATGGGTTTGTTGAAAAGCGCCAGCACATGATAGAAGGTTGTAAGCTGAAGTCGACGCGAGTACTGCTTGTGCGAATTCGAGATAGACTTATTCGGTATTCGTCGTGTATGTGGGCATGTAGTAGATTGTTGGCTCGTTGGCCGTCGACAATTTCGGACGGGTGTCCGTGATTACGACATCACAAGACCCGCCTAAGAGTGCGAAAAGGCGGTCCCGATCATCGCTGCATTGCCTGTCGTTGAAACCATACATCATCGTGAGTATGTGAAACCTTGAATCATCGATCCCGCGCGACTCAGGCTTGTCATCCGATGCCCTATGGTCGTCCTGCCAAAATGCATACCAATCATCGTGACGGTACCACGTGTCCTGTCTTTTGTAGTGTATACTAGTCATCCTTGCATTCAGATATTCTTGAATGACCTGAGTTGGGTAAGTTAGAGTCACGGATGTCTCGTCTGACCTTACGAGCGGTATTTACTCACCTATCTTCGCGAGAACCAGCTACTTGTTGCTGGATGTCTGCCTGGCTCCACGGTACCCAGAAAGACGTGCACGCGCTTTGAACAGCCATATATCTTAGCCATTCTCTTGACTTGACTGTCTCGCTCAGCTGAATTATCTTGGTTGATACATATGCTGTCGACCCAGTATCGTTGGTGGCCAGCGTTCTCGGGCACCGAAGCGAGTCGCTCGATGACATTGCGAAGATTGGAGGTCACCTTGAGATGACTTGTACCGTTGTCACAAATAACGTCGTGGTTGCGGATGGCTTCGCCCCAAACATACGAAATGGCTTCATAACTGCCCCCCTCTTCTTCCAAGAGACAGTGCTCGATGTCGCATTTGATTTCATTGCTGACGCTATTACCAGCCATGAATTTAACAACTCGGATCTCCTCATTGACATCGCTGAGAGGACGGTAACGGTATGGATTGCGCAACGCGATTTCGATCTGTGGTTGGTTGTGACCCTGAAGTGTTTTGTCGTCTAAGCTGTTATTGGCGGCCATGACTGCTCTGGTACTGCGAGCCTTCTTCGTATTCTGTCAGCTAGTCGTAGCAGAAATAGAGACGAAAGAACTGCGTGCTATTCCAGGCAGCCTGAAAGGCAGGATAACCCGGCACCATGTCGGGACTGTGCCACATGACGGCTATAGTGCGATCGGCGCTTGAAAGAACAGGCGCAGCAGTTGCATCCTTCGCACAGGTGATTGCGAACGTCATCGTTCTGGTATTCGTGCATTCAACATTCCGAGGCTTAGAGACTACATCGTTAATTAGCCAGGTGGTCATTGATTGAAGCGGCGAAACGCCGCTGGCCAGGCCCCGGGAAGACGAAAGTTTGTTGACACAGCGCGGATTAAAACGGCATTTTTATTTCCAATGGGATCTGCTATGACGTTACGCGGTATTCTTTTCGGCGTGAGGGTGTGAGTGTAGGATGTTGAGGAAGCGACATTCGTGACTTTCACCCCGCGCTAATCCTTGCTTCTGTTGATTGGCAACTGCAGGGCATAAGAGGAAGGAGCACCCAACAAGCCCTAAAGCCTATTTTGCAGCCGAATTTGTACCGGAGCAACTGGTTCTTTCATTTGAACCGCTAGTCTAAGGCGAACCGCACCTTCTAATCCAATAGTCCCGTCTAGTAAGAACGCGAGCATCTAAGCGTCTAATCCATCCCTCTCAACCATCCGTCTAACGACATCAATAACCTCACTCTGCCTATCACTAACCCCCATCCCTGGTTCCTTCACCATGCTCTCCAGCACGCCATCCAACATACCCCTCAGCCGACTCACCAACACACCAATCCTCGCCCAACCCCTCAGCCTAATCCACTCATCAACCACCAAGCCCCTGCCCAGCGTGTCAACCTTGATCTCTCCAGCAAACAAAAGCAGACTGTATGCGTTGAAAGGCGTGATGTCCCTGATGAAGACTTTACTTGTAGCCATCTTGTTGAAGTACGCAATGAAAGAAGCGTTGTGTGGGAAGGTCTGGCTGGAGAAAAGGGTAGACGATGGGTGAACAAAGACGCGTCCGTTTTCTTGGTTGAAGTACTTAATTTCGCGGGCTGAAGGATCGAGTTCTACGGCTCCAGCTATGCCTGCTGCGAACTTCTTGTCGGGGAGCTGGATGCGTGCGATCTGCGGGTTGAAAGATCCAGCGATCAAAGCGCGTAAGAGCGCGTCATTCGCGTTGTGTTTGTTGTAGTACGAGTGTGTGGAAGGATTTGCGGAGGAGTAATGTGTCGGAATGAATGAAATCTCCTTGAGAGACGATAAGTACTGGGTGCGATTGGACGCTATGTCGAACATGGTTTGAGGGTTGAGTCGGTTGTCTTGACACCAGAAGCGGAGGTCTCGTGTTGACATCCCTTTGCTGCGCAATGCAGACCACTGTTCGTATGCTCGAAGGTCTACAAGTAGGTCTCCCTGGTTGTTAGAGAATGAAGCGCGAAGACGGTCGAACTCGTTTCGAGTCTCCTGATCTCGCTCTCGTGGCGATATGAATGGGCTGCGAGCTGTGAGAACAGAAGCGATTGTCAGCACAGCTTCAAGGCAGCCAAAAGTAGCGCCATATACGAGAAGCTTGCCCAGTCGGAGATCTGCTGGGATCATAGACATGTGTCGACCAAGTGCAGTGAGCTCGTCGTCTGTGATGGCACCCATCTGCGAGAGCAGTTGGATCGCACCCTCTACCGCTGTACTCTCTGGCGGTGTGAGCGCTGAAGCAAGGAAGCCTGTAACGTCCTGTACCCCCATTGCCTTGATGGACAGACACATCTGCTCGAGTGGCACACGGCGAATCTCCGGATCCGGTCGCTCCATCATCTTGGCTTCAGCGTTGCGTGTGTACAGCTTGTAGCAGTCGCCTGCTCGGACACGCCCCGCACGACCTCGTCGCTGTTTACATGCTGCCCTTGAGGCCCAGGTTTCGGCAAGGCGAACCATGTTGTTTTGCGGGTCATAGCTTGTCTCCTTGACCCTACCCGTGTCGATGACGGCGACGATATCCTCGATAGTGATCGACGTTTCTGCGACGTTGGTACACGCGATGACCTTACGCTTTCCATGGGGAGCAGGAGGGAACACACGCTTTTGCTCGACTGGCATGAGTGATGCATGTAGAGGCAATGCATGAAGGTTTGCGAACTGGCTGAGCGCTTGGAGCGTGCGATCAATCTCCATAGTACCAGGTAGGAAGATAAGTATACCGCCATCCTTGGTACCGAGCTGGCGGTCAATGTGACGAACAGTCTCCGCTATGAGGTCGTAGTTGATGCCGAATCCGATACTCCGGAGATTTGCTGAGAACGATTTGTCCTCGGAAGCATCTTCGTCGCCCATACCATATCCCTTGAACCCAGTAAAATGTACGACATCGTCGACATAATAGTCCGTCACAGGATGAGTGCGACCTTCAATCTCAACACGGCCTACAGGTCCAACCTCTTTGAAGTAGGCTTCAAAAACGGCAGCATCGAGAGTGGCACTCATCAAGATGACCTTGAGATCTTGCCGCTTTCGTAAGATCTGGCGCAAAAGAACGAGCAGAAAGTCTGTGTCCAAACTACGCTCGTGAACCTCGTCAACGACAACGTGGCTGACATCGGCTAGCGCGGCAACAACATCGTCGGCATTGCCACCCGACGTTTGAAGACGTCTTAAAAGTACACCCGTCGTTACAAATGTGATCTTGGTAACTCCGGGCTTCTGTTTGGATTCTCCACGGATAGTGTACCCAATCTCGTCGCCGACCTGAGAGCATCTCTCATCGGCCACACGATCGGCAAGACCAAGCGCAGAAATCCTGCGTGGCTGTGTACAGATGATGTTCGCAACAGAACCAAGCTGTCTCTGTATAAGATCGTCGAGGACGAACTGCACCGATTGAGTCGATTTTCCCGATCCAGTCTCACCTGAGATGATGGTGACCTTACAATCGTTGACGGTGCGGACAATCTCATCCCTCAACCTCCACGCAGGTAGTGACTGCCGAGCGTTCATCATCTTTTGCTGAGCTGGAGATTTTTGCTTAGCTTGCCAATCAGACAACATCCTTTGGCTAGTAGGCGTGGCGGGTGTCCAGTCGATAGGCCTTCTGGGTCGTCCCTTTGCTTTTCGTTTTTGAGTTTGCTGTTCCGACGAGTGATCTGCTGCTGCAAGGCCCGAGGAAACATCGGTCAATCTTCCTGGGTTCTGGAAGATATCACCAGCGTTCGTCTGGATCCAGTCTACGATATCATATACCATAGGCATGCCAATGAAGTTGGCTTCAGCGTGGAGAAGCGCTCGGCGAATGATGCTCAAACGAATATATGCTGGGATGGCCGCCTCGAACGTGATGATAGGCACGACCGCGGGGTAAGGACCAAAAGGCTTCCTAACCTGTAGTATGAGCCGCTTTCCTTGTTGCTTAACGTCTAGCTCGATGCGACAAGATTCGGGCGCGGGGCGCGAAAACAGACCGTCGTATATTGCCTCGAGTGATGACATTTCCACCTCCCACGGATCGTCCTCTGGAGACGTCTCAGGCTCACCATTGCTTAGCGAGAGATCTTCGATATCTTGTACTAGGCTACTCTCTTCCTCATCTGGTCGGAGTAGACGAGCTTGTAGCAAAGCCGCGGCCTTTCTCTCATCACTGCCTTGACTATCGTATGCTTCTTCGCAAAGGTCCATAGAGTATCCGGCTGCAGCAAGGCGCTTCACGGCACCCTCACGCTTGAGGTTAGAGCTAGCCATACTGACGCCAGCAACGTAGCCTTCTGGTAGTGACCACGATGGTAGATCGTCTTCAGGTACATGAATCAGAAGCCATTCAATAATCTCCTCGCGATCCTTGCATATATCGGCGGCCTCCTCGACGTGGCTTCTCCGGAAGCCAAGGTTCGCGATTTCCTCGACTAGTCGGTTCTTTGTAGACGGCGCCATCTCAATGCCGTTCGGGTTCCATAGTGCGTCCCGGCGGATGAGACGCTCGGCTTCTTTGCGTGTTCTCTTCCCGAGCTCGATCTTGGGCACTCTCTCCCATCCCTTGAGCAAGTTCCGGCTAGGAGATGGGCCGTTGGAACTTGGCATGGCGGCACCTGGCTGTTGGTTGTGGGCCTTCTGCGCCTCTTCCTGCTGCTTCTGCCTCTTCTCGCGCGCCTTTGCTGCTGCCTCTCTCGCCTTCTCCCTTTCGGCGAAACCGAAGAAGGGGTCCGCTTCATACATCCATCCTTTGCCCTCTTGTTCATCCCTCTTCTTGAGGTCCATGAATTGTCCTTTCCAAAGGTCTTTGTACGTGGGCGGAAGCATGGTGTGGAGGTTCTTCCCGCTGGCGACTCGGAACAGAGTATATGCGGCGGCAAAGTTGCGCGCTTCGACGGCAGTAGGCTGATGGGCTTGTTCTTCAAGCTCCGACGGGATCTTGATGGGAGGTAGGGTGGTGGTCTGTCGTGTCTTCTGGTTCATTTTGGAGAGTACCACAGCGTAGGCAAAATGCTGGTCGCCATCTTTCCGCTGCTGTAATTAGCAATGACCTGCTACTCCGGAGCGACTACTTACGATGCGATAGTCAGGCTTGCTCCACTGCTGTTTTTGGAAGTGTTCCGACAGGAGGTTCACCGGAAGCTTTCCTGTCCATGATGCGCCAGCGATGAGCGTCCTTGTATCTGGCTTCTTGGGGCCGTCCTCAGCAGCTCCAGCTGCGGTCTTCCCTTTGCTCTTACTCTCGCTCTGGGCAGCGTCTCCGCCAGAACTCTCGCCCTTCTTCTTCTTGGGTTTGCCGTCACCGAAAACAATGAACGATGTGTCCTCCTCAGGAGGAACAGTCTTCTTGGCGGGCTTGCCGCGGGGTGGGTGAGCGTTCTTGGGCATCGTGCGCGATATGTATAGTGTAGTTGTACGTCCTGGACTCCATAGAAGTATACTCAGGCAGAAAGAAAGAGTGGAGGTATGATGATGTGATTTGTTCGTGGGCGGTGAAAAGGGCGCAGTCGCTAATGAAGGGGCTCAACCACCGGGATCAATATTGCACCGCCCTTCAGCGTATCCAAAGAGGAAGGTAAAACCTATGGTGGCAGCCATCGCGAGTTCCTGGCGCTTTCACTCGAACGCGATGCGCAATCCGAAATTCCGATGGTTGCAGGGATGCCTCGGTACGCTTGGACCCACCCCGAGCCTCATCGTCATCGTTGCTTCACGAAACCCTCACGAAGCATTCACAAGTATCGATGCGCCAGTTGGCCCCAACCTGGATAGCAACCCGGTTATCTAGCGTCTATATCATACAAACCTCGAATAAGCATACAAGATCTTTTCGCAAACCGAAACGCGACAACAAATCCACAATGACAGACCGCCCTAAAGCAACGGGAACCCACGATGCCATCACGAACAAAGAGATAGCAGGAACGGAGCCGCCAAACCAAGCTCAGCCAGCAATTGACCCGGCCTCTTCAAAGCGCCCCAACGCATGTACGTCCCATTGCACGCTTCCTACAATCTCAACGCGCAACCTTAACTCACGGTGCAGTCACAGAACTCATGACGCAGTCGAAGAAACCAAAACAACCCATCATTCCCGCCGCAGACGGTCTAGTTACAACACAGAAGGCTTCCAAGACAGCTAAGCGTTGGGATGGACGGAACGGACTAGGCGTCTACATTGAGACCCCCGAGACGAACCCTGAGAACAAGATACTGGAGTACGATGAGGACTTTGTCGTAATAACCGACAAGTACCCTAAGGCGAGGTGTGTGTCAATGGTATTGGATAACTGGAGAGGAATAGTAAACTGACGATGAACAAGCGTACATCTTCTACTCATCCCACGGAAACAGATCTACTACGACCAACACCCACTCCAAGCCCTCTCCACAGACCCAGCCTTCCTCGCCGAAATACGAAAACGCGCCGTCCGTCTCAAAGAACTCGCCGCATACGAACTTCGACGTCAATATGGCGAGTTCAGCGCTTCAGATAAACCATACAACGAGGCTTTCGAGGCAATGATGAGCTCTCCTGACCCACCACCCCCACCGGAGGAGCGCGCGGCACTCCTCCCGCCCGGCCGCGACTGGTCTAAAGATATCGTCGTAGGCGTACATACCCACCCCTCGATGAACCATTTACATATCCACATATTCAGCCGGGACATGCATTCAGACTGGATGAAACACAAGAAGCACTATTTGAGCTTCAATAGTAGTTTCCTAGTTCAATTAGATGAGTTCCCTCTAGAAGAAGATAGTAAGAGGTTCTCTCCTGGAGATTGGCCTAGTTGGGACATGAAGTGTTGGCGATGTGGGAAGAACTTTAAGAATAAATTTGCGGCACTGAAACAACATCTCAATGAAGAGTTTGACGAGTGGAAGAGGGAATGAGTTCTGCGAATTCAACATATTTTGACCCAGAAGTCTACATCGCATCACGAGTTTGCAAACCTTCGTTGCTGATACCAATGTAGACTGCAGGGTGTTCTTGAATGGGGTGGCAACTTGATTCAGGTCACATATACTTGCTAACGTCTGAGATTCTGCCAAACACCCTTCCGTCTCCGAGATGAAATCCAGCAGCTACATCTGCCAACTTGATCACATAAACCTCCCTAATCCCCCTTAGCGAACAACCAGGGTCTTGACGACATTAGTGTCGATATCATGCAAGCTCGCTGGGAACTTGCAAGACTCGCCGAAAATACAGCTCTTCGTGCCCTTGGCGTAGTGAATCTTGTTGGGCGGTGCTGGGCAGCGGTGGCCGTAGATACACCTAATATCCTGGCAAACACTGCCGTTGCTGCAAGGTGCCATGCGGGCGACAAGACGGAGGGTAGCCAGCTCGTCGCTTGTAGGCTTGTACGCATGGAGGTGGGTGCATTTTGTGTCGTAGGAACACTCAGCTCGGAGGAAATGAACGTTACACAACTTGATCTTCTTCATGCGGTCCACCTCAGTCTTGTCGTAGTCCTTACACGGAGGATCGACGCGTTGGCCGGCGCGGTTACGTGCGATGACTTCTTCGCGGTTCGCAGGCTTGTACACGGGGGTCTCTGTGACGGGTGGCGGCGGAGCAGCGGCCTTAGCGGCCCAATTCAACAACGGCGCTGGTGGATCTGGCTTGAGTGCTGGGAACGTACTGTCCGAAGCCAGTGTTGATGTGGAAGGCGTTCTAGGCAAAGTCATCATTGCCGCTCGGCTTGGCAAAGGACTATCCATAATCGGGGACTTCGATGGGGCTGGGAACCGACTTGGGAGACCTGTAGAAGCTACAGACGCCTTAGAACTATCGTTCGAGTTGATTCTGCCCGGAACAAATGCTGGTGGAAGAACGTTGCCGTGTGTAGCGGCGGCGTATGTACTGGCGGGGTGTGCAGGTCCAGATCCCCAAACCACAAGCTTGGTCTCCCTGAACAGACCTGGAAACTTCTTCGTTTGGTACGGCAGGCCGACGAGTTCCTACACAGAGGTGAAGTTAGCATATATATCACATGACTGACTCGCGCGAGCCATCCATGGATGGACTGCACAACTCCACGTACCTTCTCAAATGGAACGCCCTCAAGGAGAACCACCTTGTTTGTAACCTGAAGGCGATCGGAGCACTGCTCAAGCGTTCGCGCGTAGCCATTATCGTGGGAGCAGCCGAATAGGATCCGACGGCAATGATAATCCTGGGAGTATAACTTGAACAATTCTACAGCTTACAGTCAGTATGTGCCAAAGGGATGGCAGGCGATGTACTCACCAATGATCTTCTCGTCAGCGCGATCTTTTCCCGCACCGACGTCGATAAAATCGAACAGTGTCTTTCCCCGCGTGAATCCACGCACGAAGTCCTCGAACTCGATAATGTCTTCATAGATTCCCCTGCGCACAAGCACGTCGCCGAGCCCCCGAACGTTCGCATAGATGCGGCAGACGACGCGGTAACCGAAGGGGATATCCTGACACTCATTCTCGATATACTCGTGGATAGCTGCGAACAGTTGGACAGCAGCCCGGCGGCCACCTTGCTCTCCTTCGCGGAGGAAGTCGTCACCAAACTGGTATGTAGTCAGCCGGCTGCACTCAACACTCAGTGCGTGAAGCTCACAATCATGCCGTCGCCGTCAATCAGTACCATGACAAATGGATTCTCAGCCTGTCACATCCAAGTCAGCTCCAAAGCGATGTGTGGCTGGACAGAATTACCATATTCCGCTGCAGATTCCGGTGCGACCTCTCATACTGTTGCTTCTCATTTTGCCATGCAAGGATCCAGTTGCGATCGCGGTCGCGTTCGGTGACCAATACCTGATACTGTAGCGTACGAAATCAGTACATGCCTCACACGTGTTTTGCACCACCTCATACCAGGGGAAAACTGAACAGGTCTGCAGCCTACATTAACATGGAAACCTGCAAAGTAGGTGCCTCAACGTCGATGTAGGCTCTAGACCTGTTCAGTTTTTCCCTAGGTCGACGTGGCGCAGTCAGAGCTTACCTGTTGGTACATATAATCATACCGACTCTTCATCTCCTACTGCGCGTCAGTCATGTTGAGCGATCATCTCATACCAGAAGAAAAATGAACAGGCCTGCAGCCTACATCAACATGGAAACATGCAAAGTAGGTGACCTAACGTCGATGTAGGCCGCAGGCCTGTTCGGTTTTTTCCTAGGTTAACGTGCGATGGTGACAGTGACAGCGCACGTACGGTCATGAACTTGGCCTTTTCATCCTCGTACAGCTGAAATTGGTCGAAGCGTCTGGTAAAGTCTGCTAAATCCGCGTCGGAGGGGCCCGGTGAAGCCAGGCCAAGGCCGTTGAGCGAAGGCGACATGTCGCAAAGGGCGCAGGCGATCGGCGAACAGGTGTGTGACTGAAATGATAGATAATCGAATGGCTGCGATTTACGTGTATGAGAGAAGGCGGAGAGAAAGCAGGTGGAAGAAGGTCGAGCGCTCTTTCTGCGGTTAGTAAAGATTTTTCAAGCCCGAATAGGAAACCGCAAGTGAAGGTGAGTTGTTGCGGTGACATTAAATATCACTGGGCAGTGAAGACGGCCAGTCTGGCTTTTTACGGTATGCAGCCATGCGCAATGCCGGCGGGCAGCCACTCCAAGGCGGCGTATGTGCAATTATAGCAAACTACAGAGCCATGGGTACCGCTGGGTTTGGAATAGAAGGAGCGACATTTGCGGCGTGGATGCCATGTGCAACGCGATATGGCGCGTACCAGGGAACAGTCTATACTTGGAAGGGGCCACCTCATAGAATCAAAGGCGACAGCTCGTCTTATCGCGACAAAGATAGGAATAGAATGACTTAGGAGTTTACATTGCGCTTAGATTTTGTGAAGTCTCGTTCTCATACTGATGTAGGCTGCAGTGCACCTGTTCACCATCTTGATTGTAGGAGAGGAGGTGGAGAGACGGCGTCGCATTGCCGCGGCTCTGGTTCCGTCCTCCGACGCCAAGAGGCAGCTGCGCCCGGACGTCACTTCCCAGAAGCCACGTTCGAATTACCCCATCTGTTCCCACACGCCGTCCCTCCTCCTCTCATCCCTCTCCCCGTCTTGTGTCGTCTTCATCATGGTCAATTGGAAGTTTTCATCTCTGCTCTTGCTCTCTCTCCGAGCTCTCGGCACCTATGCTGAGCCCGCGGTAAGCTCCAAACTTTCTGACGCAGCATGACATCAGATGGCTAACGGTCGCGTCTCCAGGCTGAGAAGGTGCAACAAGCAGTAGACGAGCCGCAAACGCCCAACCTCAATGTCGCCGTTTCCGTCTCTTTCCCCCAGTCTGAGATCTTCGGCGTCAAGCTCGTCAACGGTCAGGCCACCCAGGCGCGTCTGTCTGTGGTCAACAATGAGCCCACCCCCGTCGGCGTCACCATTGTCGGTGGCTCGTTGATCCAGGAGATCAAGGGCGAATCTCAGATCCTTCGCAACCTCACTCGCCAGCGCTACTCCATCCAGATCCCCGCTGGCGCCAACGAGACGATTCCCTACAGCTTCACGACGGAGATGCACCCCCAGAATCTCCGTCTCCAGCTCGTGACTGTGCTGAAGGACAGCAAGAACAACCTCATCACCGTCCCTGTCTACAACGAGACCGTCAGCATTGTTGAGGCACCCACTAGCTTCTTCGACCCCCAGATGTACGTAGCAATCCACCACTCAGCCTGGACACATGTACTTACTTCTCCCTAGCATCTTCCTATACCTCGTCCTCCTCGGCGCGTTCGGTGGAACCGTGTACTTCATCTACAACACCTGGATCTCCACCTTCTTCCCGCAGAAGAAGGGCCGCGGCAAGGGTGGCGAGCGTGCTAAGGCGTCTTCGGGCCAGAGCAAGAAGGTCGACCCCGCCGACCAGGTTTCCGTCGTTGGTGCTGATGGTCCTGCTGTCACTTCCGGCGCAAAGGCCTACGATGAGAGCTGGATCCCAGCCTCGCACCTTCAGCGCCCCGAAGCCAAGCGCGTCCGCAGCGGCCGAGCTTAGATCCCCTGAACTCGAATTTGAATTCTTTGGGACAATTGGATAATACGAACGGCATGTCAGCATGCGTGCCGTGTGGATGTGTTTGCATGTTCGGATACCTGGGCGCAGTTGTGCGCTGGAAGCTACGTTAATGCTGCGGATGCAGAAGGCTTGGATAATGACTTGGATGTACTATATTGCGACGTCTAAAAGTTGGCCGACCTTGTACGATAGGAAAAGTAATGTCATTGCTCTGACTACGACTTGCCAGACATCTGCCTGAACGTGCTGTCGTGGATGCAGCCTTGGAACACCGTTACACCGCAACAATGACGAGACTGGGCTCACATGTCGGGCTGATTTCTCAATACCCGCGGAGTCTGGCTTCTCACATGCATTGCTTTGCAGTTACACCCGCAGTGTACATGAGTACTACGCATATATCTTCGCGCTAGTGCAAGCCGCAAAAGAAACGTTGTAGAGCAGAGCAGGTATTACACCGTTCGCTGAGGTTACCTGTGATCCATCAGCTGCCCCGCATCGCGATCTCCACGCCAGTGTCGTACATGCCATCTAAACTTACTCCGCTCAAAACAACATCTCTCGTATCCAGACTCACGGGAGATCCTCCGACGTCGGTGATCTACCTCGCATCGTATCCTTCATCTCAGGCTAAAAGATGTCCAAACATTCGGTGGAAACATGCTAGAAGCTCTGCGGCCGTCAAACCAGACGCCGTTCCTCGCCCTAGCCAGTGTTCTACAGGACAACGGCGGAGGCCCACCCCGCACTTTAGGCTCCGTGCATGACGTGTCGCAGCCTCCCATCTCCAAACAAGCACACACACGAGCACCATACAAAGTTCAAACACGCACCCATTGCTATCACACGCCTCGGCACCTTGGCTGCTTCTCGAATTGTGTAGGTGTGTACGCTGCAAGTACAATGCGCAATGCGATGCGCCTCTCGGCCCTTTTTTGCTTTTGCGGGCGTTTGGGGGGTGGAGTGGAGGGTCGGCTCGCGCAAACTGGGGGAAAAGACAAATTGCTCAAAGCACCGTAGTCGCACACGGAAAACCCACCCGGGGTAACGGGAGCTAGATGAGCTGGACGCAACCCACGATCGCGTGCATGTCGTTTAGTCTGCGTTGATCGTATTCGTCTCCTTTGGAACGAGAATTATCCGCCGATTGGGTCCGGATCCGCATGTGCAAGACGTGATGCTCACGATGCCGTGGGGTGATCATGGCTCGAAACGGGAAAGGCTTCACATGTCACGGCGCGGGCGGGTTTGGGGGGCACGCGCGCTAGAGGCTTGCGTGGATGGGCGAGTTGCTTGTGACTCCGAGGGTAGAGAGTTAGTGTGGGTCTAGTTGGGTGAGTCAATTTGGATTCGTGGATGGATATAAGATGGATGGTAGCTGCTCTTGCTACGCTTTTGCTTATAACAGACATTTCATCAGCTGAGAAGAGACATCCAACATCCGGTTACTACACATCGTACCATTGTATCGACGACATCAAACAACAAGCCCTCTTCTTATTACCACCGAACGATCACACATTTCATCCTCGAGCATACCACTCAGACCAACAGGACAGCTCACATACGCAATCACAATGCCGCCAGTCAGCCAGTTCCCACCTGCGCGCGTCTTCCTCAAGAACGCAACCTCATCATCTCCATCATCCATCAACATCTCGACATCACGACGAGCCAGTCTGACATCACCACTGAGTTCCAGATACGCAACTTCGTCAGCCTCGAATTCGTCCCAGTCCATGGCACAGATGTTGTCGCAAAGACCAGGGGCTAGAGAGATGGATGGCGGCGCGAGACGAGTGACGAACTGATGATGCGTGGATTTACTCTTCATTATCAGCGAATAATGTTCGCCCAACATACGACTTCAACGACGTCACAGTCAACAGCAGGCAGCTTGCTCTTATCTGGCAGACAGACATTGATGCGACATGAACGCCGAGACACGAAGACCTGCGCCACTATATTGCGCCGTCAAGGGTGACGACGCTGAGCGCAGAGAACCGTTTGGGCGTATCGCAAGACCAGAATCATTATGCAACAACTTGCACCAAGCGCAGGACGCATTTGGTCACTCACGAATATATCGTGGGACGTTTGGCACAGGGAACTACAGCAGTTGCCAACGGCGTTTGGGTGTGGTTACATTATATTTAAATTCACGATACCAAAGAATTCGCTTCAAATTAAAAGTTTATTTACTGCATTCATCTTCTCGTGGCATCAAGTGAATATGTGCCCTTCTGCAGACCAGGCAAATGCAGTACGCGTTCAAAGTCACAGTGTCAACTCCTACAATCTGAAGCTGCTCCTGCAATCAACTCAATGTTGATCAGCTCGCTCACGTAACACAAAGCTTGGTATGTCTCATCATGGACACGACGCAGTCATGATAATTCAGATCTATAAAGACTGTGTGTATTTATGAAACTACATATGTCATCACCATCCCTTGAACTCATGCCTTGTCGTCACAGAAGAAGACGCACGGTCCAAGCTCTCAGCCAGAGATCTTCTTGCCAAACGAGCTCCGCGCCACCAAACTTCTGAACCTCTTGCCAAACACATACGCTGGAACGGTAAGCGCACAGATTCCCAGGTTGATGACCGTGATGCCGTCAAACACCGCGCGTGGTCCGATGTTGGCCATGATGCCGTTCGCGTAGGTTGTTGCGATGAAGGTGAACACCGCCTTTGTGAAGTTGATGGTGACGAAAGCCTGGTTTGCATCTTTGGGGTGGCAGTCAATGACGTAGGTCAGACTGGCTGTCGACGCGAACGGCACGGAGAGGGAATGAATGGACATGAACACCAAGGGCCAAACAAGAGGGTATCCAGCTGAAGTGCTCATGCCGAAGCCGAGGAAACCGATCGTGGCGAAGATGACGGCAGGTACCATGAGAGTCAGGCGGAATTCAGGTTCGAAGACACCCTTGTTGCGGCGGGCCATGAACTTCGCGAGAGCATCGGCTGTCCAGCCGGAGAGGGGCGAGCCAATGAGTGCGACAACGAGGAGAGGTAGGTTGGTAAGACCGACTTGTGCTGGGTTCAGCGAGTACGGTGGCGCGGAGAAGATGTTGACTGAGAGGACGGAGATGGTGAGCAGCCAGGTCTAGAAAGAAACACAAAGTCAGTGTATGTCTCGCGCAAAGCTCATGGGGTTCACTCACAAAGTAAGACCCGTACACGATAGTGCTGAACAGCACTGCCGGGAATGCTATGAGTGGCACAGGCTTCCAAGCGTTCTTCCAGAATGACTCTTGTGACAAGCGGCCACGGAAGAGCGCTAGCTGGCTGCGGTATGGCTCCCTCTCCTCTTCGAGCTCGAAAACGGAGGAAACGGACTTGTGCTTCTCATTGACGGCAAGCTTGTCCGTAGTAGGTCGGGCACCATAGTAGGTGGTTTCGACGACGAAAAAGTACATGCCGAGGAGAATCGGGATGAAGATCAGTGCGGAGATACCAAACGTTGCCTCGAAAGAGATGTTCTGAATGATAGCACCGGCGATTGTCTGACTAAGACTGGGTCAGTACGCGGGTTCGTAGGACGGCGTGGAGAGACTCTTACCCGAGAAGCACACCAGAGGCCAGCATGCAGCCCCAGACTGCGATTCTAGTACCTCTTTGGTGGACGAAGTACATGTCGGATACTGTGGAGGTCACAAGTGTCTCGAGAGGCGCTGATGCAATACCCTGCACAACTCGCATGACAGCGAGCGAGACGAAAGACTGCTTTTCGTCAACGGCGAACCTTATAGCTCATCTTTCGATACACACCCTGGTGAAGAATCCCCACACGTTCGTTGCAAGAAGGATCACGGTGGAAATGATGAAGAAGGGTCGCTTGCCCCAGATGTTCGCTCCAGCAGCCGTGAAGAACGTGGTGAAACCGATCCAGAAGGCGAGAAAGCCAATTACCAGACTCGACACCATGTCGATGCTGACATTGTACTTCATAGCGATGAGTGGGAGAGCGGGTGTCACCATGGGTCCGAGACTGGCGGGGACTCAGCTTGTGAAAACAATCAAGTGGCTTCGATGCTTACGCTGTTGTCACACCGGAACTGAAAGCGAGCAGAATCATAATGCATTCCTTCCTCTTCGGTGACCTGCCGCGCGTGAGACGATATATCGTAAAGCAGTTGTCGTAACTCACCAGTTGAGCGGATCGTTGGGACTATCCGAGGGCTGTGGCTGCAGGATAACATCGCCATCGCGCTTGACGTCGCTAAAGTCAACCTTCGAATCTACTGAACAGGTATTAGTGATGCCGTGTTACTGTTCCGACGGATGTATCCTACGGGCAGGTTCAGAGTCGTTGATGGTAGATGTTCCCGGAGGAGCTGCCATATGGCGGTCTTCTAGAATACCGAAACCCATCTTGGTGGTACCTAGGCCTGCTGACGTAAAAGAGAAAGGACGGTAACGAGAATGGAAAGAATGTAATTGACTGCCGGCAGTCTTGTCGAACGCGCTGCGTTGAGAAAGAGTAATTAAAATGTATAAAGGATAAAGCAGCAGCAGTAGGACAGCGAGGCCAGCTCTGAACGATGAGTGCCTTGGGCCAACCTCTCTTATGACCGCATTGCGATAGGGCTCGAGGCATCAAGGGTAGCCTGATACTAACGAAACTACGCTGAAGCGTTTGAGACAAAGCGATATACCAACCATGTTCGTCGATCGACGCCTTGCATGGGCTTGACTGCCGAAGGCTGACCAGGGCTAGCCGAACGCGACGTCCAACGCGACGTGTTTCAGTGTGTCGGGACTTCCTAGAGGTATATAGGCCCAACCAAAAGCAAAGTCCGCGGTCGTAGAAAACTCCAGTGTCCGAATACACACGGGAGTCATGCCTGACTGGCAGTATATATATCGATGCAATCGTTGGTAGTTGGTTGCGAACGCGTCTCAGCCATATCCAGTTGCTTTGAAGACATTGACATCTACCAAGACACTATCACTAGCATATCTACGCGGTGATCTGATGACATGGTGCGCCACCGTGCTGTCTTGTTGAGACCGTTTTATGTTATCGGGAGGTGGAGGCAGACAAGTCGATCCGATGGCGCGTGTGGTGCCCGACCCTGGAACAGATGATACACTCGTTGGCGTGTTGCGCGTTGGGTGCAAATGCGCAAATCTTCTGTAAGCATTGCGACGACTCTCAGTAATCCAGGCTGCGCTCTGTGACTGTTATCAGCATAGCATACGCGTTCATGCGTAAATGTGAGCGCTCTTCACGTTTCGCTTCAACTGCCGAAGACAAGACGTGTGATGATCGCGTGTCCAATGCGCGACATGGTATGCATGAAAGTCGCGTCGATCATGCAGGACAGGAAGCTTAACAGATGTGCGATGGACGTTGTACGATGTCGATGTTGATGGAAAGGCCGACTGTGACGGACTCGGCAACCCGTGGAGCTGATCGCCCTTGACCATTTAGGGTATGGTGCCCAACGTCATCGCCATCGTGGGGCAGCGACATGTACCCCGCGACGGGTCATGGCGTAGATGCTATTGGAAGAAACTACTACTTCCTCCACTACAATTGCCATTTAGCCGCAGTACAGCCGTTATTGGGACTACATATCTTAAGGAGAGTGAGCTGTTCAAGATCTTCCAGGAACTTCTGTGCCATCACCTCGCGAAATCTCCATCAACATGTCTATCGGCGTAGCTATTATCGGCAGCGGCATTTTCGCCAAAGAAGAGCACTTGCCCGCCATTCAAGACACCCCGTCATTGAGCCTAAAAGCAGTTTACTCGCGATCACTCAAATCGGCAAAAGCTCTGTCCGAGAAGCTGTCCGATGTCGAACTCTACAGCGACGATCAGGATGGCAAGAAGTTCGAAGACCTACTGAAGAGGGACGATGTAAAAGGCGTAGTCATTGCGTACGTATACTGCTAGCTAGAGTACAGAAAATGAGTTGCTAACATATCGCAACTCAGACTACCGATCCTTGCCCAACCTGACTACATCAAGAAAGCGCTCGCAGCTGGCAAACATGTCTTTGCTGAGAAGCCCATCGCGAAGGACCTAGCCACCGCACGCGAACTACTCGCATGGACACAAGACTCCTCCAACACCTCTGCAGTCTACACCGTAGCCGAAAACTTCCGCTTCATCGACTCCTACGTCTGGGGCTCTGAGCAAGTTGCTTCCCTAGGCCGCGTTCTTACCTTCCGTGTACGTGTTGCCGCTATGGTGTCGGCAGGCAGCAAGTACTACGAGACAGAATGGCGCAAGAAGCCTGATCACCAAGGCGGTTTCGTGCTTGACGGTGGCGTGCACTTCGTAGCGGCGACACGTCTCCTGCTACAAGGTGGCGGCGCAAAGGTCAAGAAGGTCAGCGCGTTCACAGCGCAGCTTCAGGAGCATCTTCCGCCTGTCGACACACTCAACGCCACTATGCAGTTAGACAACAACTCCTCTGGTACTCTGTCCATCTCATTCGGCACCACCGACACCGGCTCCGAGTACCTTGTTGCATGTGAGAAGGGCTCAGTACACGTCGCTCGCGGCAAGGTCACCATCACCAAGGATGGCAAAGACCCAGAGACAAAGGAGTTCCCGGATGAGGGCAACGGCGTGAACCAGGAGATCAAGGCTTGGGCGAAGAGTCTGGAGCAAGGAAAGAGGAACGAGATGCAGAGCCCTGAGGAGGCGTTGAAGGATCTGGAGATCTTAGAGAGTTGTTTGAAGAGCGGAGAGCAGGGTGGTAAGCCAATTGACGTCAAGCAGTAGAGTATGTAGCGTTAGCCGTGTGCACATTCCGCAAAGAGAAAATATAAAACTAAAGCTTCTCTGCGTTAATCTAAAGTCCTCACAAGTTGCCGTCCCTATTAAAGCAAGTCCTGTGTAGCTATCTTACACCTCTCCTTTTTTCTCTTTCTTTTACGCAACGCAAATATATGTAGAGAACGCTAGATTCTATGCCCCTAAGTAAAGTATACGCGAAGAGTAAAAAGTAGAACATAGTAAAAACAATGTTACAAAAAAGAGCAAAAAGCATATTCAACCCGGAGGTTGAAGACGACGTCTAACCGTTGCCGGTTTTTCGTTTCTGGACATTGTTGTCTGTTGTATCCTTCAAGGGTCCACATGTTCCTAAAGGCAGACTAGGGGATCGAACAAGGCGCCTTGGGTGAGTTGGGTCTGGAACGATTAACCATTCCGAAGCCGTTAATATTGTGGTTGCGGGCTCCTGTCTTTGGTCGTTCCTCTCGAACTTCAGCCAAGGCGGCTTGTTGATGGAAGATTGGGGATTCAAGTGCTACATATTGGGGGAGATGGTGTGGAGTGTGGGGTGGGACCTGAGGTGGAGTGAAGGCGGGTTTGGGGGCCAGTGCCTGGGTACCTGGTGAGAGCGCTGCGTGCGCGGGCGTACGCGTTTGCATTTTGGGTGTTTGTTGTGCGATGGCGGAGGATCGGAGCGCCGGCGAGAGTGATGGTGGTGAGAGTGATGACGAGCCCGGAGGCGTCCGGAGTGTTTGAATGCGGCTTTCCAAGGCGAAGGTCTCTCACTACTAAGCAGCCTCAAGCAAAGAGAGTAACTACTGGAGGTAACACATCAGCTACAAGATCGTTGAGATGTGTGGGCTTGTGTATAGCGCAGTTTCGAGGTGTGATATACTCTTGTACAAAGCCATGACTTGGAGACGCGAGTTCGCAACAAGTAGAAGTAGTACGTAGTGGTTAAGCACACATGTATGGATGATGAGAAAGAGGACCAAGAATGGAAGCGCATCGACGTTTGAGACAAGGGTTCAATGAATTGGTGATAAAGTGGGCAAGATCACCTTTTGCGCGAAAGGAAAAGAATGATAGTAAGAGTCCACCAAGAAAGAGACACGAAACATATCTTACATAACGCGATCCAGGTCTCAAGTCTACGACATGCATGACTAAAAGATCATCCCTCACTTGGTGGTTTGCCCCTGCTCTTGCAATTCGTTCATCTTCCGCTGCGTCTCCAACTCAAACGCCTGCTTCTTCAATACATCAATCTTGTCGTCAATCACCGCGATCTGGGCCTCGACCCGAAGAAGCTTTTCCTGCATCATGTTTTCGTAATCGTCATCGGTCAAGACTTGCATAGGACTCCACTTGCTCTTTGCAATCTTTTGCATGAAGTTCTCCTTGGGCTTAGCTTCACCTCTCGCTCGTTCCTGAATTTCGCTAGAGTTTTTGGCGTCGAGGTAATTGTACCCATGCTGTCCTGCCCAGCCGAACAAAGTGAACATGATGGTACCGGGAATGACATTTCGAGGGCCGCGAAATAGGAGACCGAGATTGAATCCAGTCAGTCCGCCAGCAAGGGCCGACGCACGAACCTTGTCGGACGTGGTTGGGTTAAGGTCGGTGCGAGGGTAGACGGGTGCCCCGCGAGTGAGATTCCACCAGTTGAGTAAGCCAGCGTGGTTGAGGACTGACGTGCGGATGCCCCAGAACGTGCTGCCAATAGCGAACCATTGCGCTCCTGAAACGATGGAGAAGAGAACTGGAGTTTGCGTGCGGATAGTACCGTAGAAGGCACCAATCACAGTACCAGGAACGGCTGGAACAGGTTAGGCAAGATACATGAGGTGAGAAAAGGCTGACAAGACGACGATTATGCAGAAGTGAATTGGAAGCGAACAACTACAATGAAGCGAAACTACGTGGACTGGTGAAAGGTTATGGGCGTACCTGAGGCTCCGCCAATGTAGAGTGCTTGCCGGGCGACCTCGAGGGGCTGCGTGACCTGTTCGGGGTCATGTTTGGCTTTCATCGCTCTTTCATGGGGGCGATTCGAAGCGCGAAAGTGGTGGACCAGATTCGGGTAATGACAATGCAAGGTTCGCCGCCGTTGGAAAAGCAAAGGCGCTGACTAAGCGAGGCCCAACGAACGCACAGCCTGAGCTTAAGATTTCCGTTCGGGAAAGTCTCAAGAACTCACCCCACACACGCTTCAACCACAGACCCCGCAACCACCTGCAACCCAACCCGAGAGCAAGAAACCGCTCTCTCTACCCAGATCAGACAGCGCGCGGAATCTACTCGCGCACAGTCTGCCAAACCGCAATCATGGGTACGTAGACGTGGTGCGCACGCAAATTGCAGGCGTCACTCGAGCCGGCTTTTTTGCCCCGCTCTGTACCGCGCCCAAAACAAGAAGCCATGGCTAACGATGTATTGTAGCGCCCAAGAAGAAGCAACAGACCATGGGCCTGGGAGAATTCCTGAATGACCAATGTACGCCCCGCCTACCTGCCCCCGAGCGCGCAGAAGACTGACATGTAGCAGCACTAGGATCATGGGCCGACGAAATGGAGGACGCGCCAATGCCTGGTGAGTGACACGCATTCTGCTTAGGGAGTGGCTTGGTATACTAACGTCTGCAGGAGCCGGTAACACACTCCACCAACTGTCGCAGCGCGAACATACACATGACGGAATACTTACACTTTTTTAGGTGCCGGTAGAAGCTCTGGCTATGGCGGCGACAGGCCTACCTTTGGCTCTGGTGGCGGCGGCTTCGCTTCTGACCGCGCTGGCAGCTTTGGTAAGGAGAGCATACTTACACGCATTCGCATATACTAACAACTCCCCAGCCGACCGTGGATTCGCAACTCGCGAGGCGCTCCCCATGCCCTCCAAGCCCCCGTACACCGCCCACCTGGGCAACCTCTCCTTCGATGCCACCGAGGGCGACGTGACCGACTTCTTCGCCGACTGCGAGGTGACCAACGTGCGCATCGTCGAGGACAAACTGGACCGAAAGCCCAAGGGTTTCGGCTACGTCGAATTTGGCAGCGTTGATGGACTGAAGAAGGCGCTTGACCTGTCTGGCACATCTTTCCAGGGCAGGAACATCCGTGTCAGCGTCGCTGAACCCCGTACGTCATGTGTCTACAGGATGCACTCAAACAATTACTGACAAGTCACAGCCAAGGACCGCGAAGAAGCCCGCGTCATCACAGACTGGACCCGAAAGGGACCCCTCCCTGACCTACCCGGCCAGCGCAGCAGCTCCGGACGTGGCGGCTTCGGCTCGGGCCGTGACCGCGCTTTTGACGCAGGATCCGACGCCGGCAGCGAGCGTGGTGAGCGTCGCCGCCCACCTCCATTCGAGAGCGACGGAAAGCCCCGCGACTTCGGCAACTGGGAGCGCCGAGGACCACTTTCTCCAGCCGCTGCACCTTCTCCCAGCGAAGGCGGCCGCAGTCGAGGTGGCTTCGAAGGAGGTCCCCGCGAGGGCCGCCGACAGTCCCCCGCCTGGGGCGAGGGCCAAGGCACCGAGGGCTCTCGTGGGCCCCGCCGTGAGTTCCAGGAGCGACCGCAATTCGAGAGGCAGCCTACTGCGGCAGACAATGACAACCAGTGGCGATCCAAGATGCGCCCCGATGCGCCTATCAAGTCGCCAACATCCACACCCGACGCCAGCACGCCATCATCACCGGCACCGCAGGCCGCTGCACCCGCCGGCCGCCCTCGCCTGAATCTGGCCAAGCGAACCGTCTCTGAGGCTCAACCAGCTCAAGACGCGTCCACTCCTTCGGACAAGCCCAACCCATTCGGTGCCGCACGACCCATCGACACCGCTGCTCGTGAGAAAGAGATCGAGGAGAAGAGGCAACTTGCTTTGCGCCAGAAGAAGGAAGCCGATGACAAGGCGCGCGAGGAGAAGAGGGCCAAGGAAGCCGCGGAGAAGCCAGCGCCCAAGGACTCAGCACAGCCAACGCCGACAAAGAAGGAGGAGAATGGTAGCGAGGAGAAGCCCAAGTCCAACTTCGAGATCCTCCAACGGGTGGACGAGGGTAACTCTGCCGGCCAGGACGAGGATGCCGAGGGAGAGATTGTACACGACAAGGACGTTAAGCCGCAAGAAGTCGTTCGCGACCCACCGAAGGCTGAACAAGGCTCATGGAGGCGGAAGTCCAGTACAGCTGCGGCACCTGAAGGCACTACTACCGAGGCCATGGACGACGATGGCTGGAGCACCGTCACCAAGGCCACCAAGAACGTTAAGAACAACCGCCGAGGAGGCGGAGGTGCCCCGGCCCGCGCCATCGCGTCTTAGGTGGGCGTATCAATTCTGAGACTAGCCCCGATGCTGTATCTGGGATGAACGCAACGCATACTCGACGGCGTGGTGGCGTCCTTTGTGTTTCTGGGCTTTGCTGTTTATCACAGCTGTTTTTGTTCGGCGGTTTTCCCATATTGTTGCATCACTGCACAATCATCGTCCTTTCGACAGCCCTGTTCATCCGAGCGCGATTTGCAAGGCGTCCGTGGCTGGACTTGGGACGTTTTACGAGCTTCTTTCTGCATGCCCCCTTACGATGCCGTTCCTTGGCGCTGCTCGTTTCTAAAAGTATTGGTCGCCCTCCTAGACCTTCCGCATCCGGTAAATATAGGATATGCCATATTTTCGATCATCTCCTCTCGCCATCAGTATGTCTGTTGTTGTGGCCCAGCCAAGCTCTCTCTTTGATGAATCGGTATTAGGGAACTAGAGGGATGGTATGCACTGGCATGTATTTAGCTGCAACAAGAATTTCGAAAGTATCTACACTCCAATGCTTGACGCACGTTTGCGATAATGCGGTTAATGACCGTGATGTGTATGTGAAGTTCGTATGAGGGTCTGACAGGGGTGGGTCGTTGTGAAGGGTTCAAGCATGCAGACCATGGTTCAATTTGGGACTATGAAATCTGTTCTTTGGTCGTCATCTTCCCCTGTCATCACTACAATATTCGAGATTGGGAAACAAAACATTATCCACGTCATGCCTGGCACTATTGTCATTGAGAAGATTCAGGGCCATGATGTTTCGGAAGAGATGCTCGCTCAAGCGGCTGAGCTCTTTTCCTCTGACTATGGAATTTGGGGTCCTCTCGCTGAAGAGAAAATGGGTACACTTGGCAAATTCTGTAAGCCAGGTATATACACTCTTTTCCTTCGCTAATTGGCACAATGCTAATGTTTGTGTAGGGCGCCCCGTAAAGATGTCCAAGAATCGACTTCGTGAGCAGTCTCTTGCTCCGGGAACTGACAGCGTTCTGGTGCGCGCTACGGTCGATGGCAGACTCGCTGGACACGCCTTTGCAACTTTCTGGGACTATGAGGGCCGCAGAATCGGCTGGATCACTCAACTATGTGTCGGTCGGGATTTCAGGCGCAATGGGCTGGCCACAAAGGTTTGTCTTCACACAAATTTTTGACCTTAGCCAGCATTCACTGAACCTTGCAGATCCTATCCCATTTGCGCGAAAACGAACACAACCGTAGTTTCGGAATTCTTTCTTCCCATCCTGCTACTATCCGTGCTGCTCTGCGAGCCTTCGGACATGGGATTGAGAACGTGGATTTGAGCGGGATCAAAGAGCTTGTACCCGCCATTATGAAGTCCTCGCCAGTTCCTTATGTCAAGATGGCTAAACCTAAGGGCTCCTTGTTTGATCAGGGTGATCAGACAGCTGCTGTTTGCTGCGCTGACACTGCATTTTGGGTTGATCATGCGGAGCCCCTGGCTGCGCTGGATGTCATTAAGAAAGATGGGATAAGGTGGCCGTTTGGAGACTTGCCTGAAGGCTGCGAGTTCTTGGCCTTTGTCAGTAGATCTTCTGATGCATGATGTTGCAGTCTACAACAACACACGATGCGGAAGACCTGATGGACACTAGGGTGATGTAAGCTTCTGGGCTATCGATACAGTAGCACACTGCTTCGATTGCGCCCGTTGTAGCAGGCTAGGAGAAGAAAACCGCTAAATATGTCTGGTCCTTTCCCTTGCATGTGGTGCAGCGATGCTAACGTCTAGTCGATCGCCGTTGACGTGCCGCGAACAGGGTTCACGACGCAGGATCCCGGTACGTGCGCCACAATACGTCAGATGTGCTCGGCCTGTGTCCAACTTCGATATCTTGCTTTGGCGGCGATCGCCTACGCTATCACTTTCCTTTTCGTGTCTTGCGATGCATATAGCGTTTCATTCCAATTAGTTGATCTAGAAATTCGACACGTCCATGGGTGTTGCCCCAATTCATCATTATACAAACCAAGCGGAAGCGTACCATAGATACGACGCGCGTTGTTAGGGGTCTGGCACATATCATTCCTGGGCTCAAATAGAGGGGACATCTTTACACAATGGCGTCGAAGCCATCATCACCGGGACCCAATGCGACACCTGCAACGCCAGCCAAGCAGGCACGATCCAGGAAGGCCGCTACTCCAAGCCAGACTGAACAGGGAAGAGCAGGGTCCGCAGGCGGAGTCATCCTGCCAAAAGAGCCCGCTACAAAGGCTTCAGCATCCTCAGCAAAGAAGGCTGCAGCAACACCAAGCACAGATGACGTTACCGCAGCGGCAGCGAAGACGCCGAAAAAGAAACCCAGGAAGCTGAACAAGGAGCCCACATCAACATCTACAGATGCAGCAAAGTCTACTGTTGCAAGTAAAACAACGGCAGATGTACCATCGCCCTCCGAACTCGAAGCGCTCAAGTCTCGTGTCAGAGGCTTGGAAGCCAAAGTAGAAGAGCTCTACAAGACCGGTGCGATTCCCGATTCACGGCCTGGCCGCTCACCTCGCCGACGAGGAAAGGGTCGAAAAGCATCATCTACAGCGCAGGTTCCCACACTTAGTACCACGGCCAATGAAAGCGATTCCCGCATCCAGGAAATCGCCGACGACGAAGAGGAGGAAGCAGACGAAGAACTCGTGCGTCTCGAGGGCGAGTTGGAAGTGGCACGACAAGATCTAGAACACTTCAATCCTCGCGGTCAAGGAGCAAAAAGCCGCGGAACAGAATACGTCGAAGAGATCGACAGCGACGCACCCGGAGCAAGAGCAGGTACAGAAAGACAAGTCACCCTATCAGGAAGCTACCGCATTCCCATCCCCGCCAACGTCAACCTGGAAGACGTAAAGACGATAAAATCAGGCGTCTCCGCAGCCCAAAACGTAGCGCGTTCTTTCCTCGAGCAACGACGCGCCACCGCTGCTGTACGCGCTACCGAGAATAACGCCTCTTCACCACAACAGCAGTCGAGCAGCAGAACTACCAAAGTCCCTGCTTCGAAATCTTCTTCCGCAACTACACCAAAGCCGAAGAGAAGCATGAGTTCGACGATGGAAGTTGCCGTTGATAACAGCGATGGAAAGCAGAGTTGGAGTGAGTGGATTGGTGGATATAGTATGGCTATTACCAGGGCGGTTAGCAAGATTGAACATGAAGCTGCTGTTGAGGCGCAGAGGGGCGGTGCGAGTGCAGGTGCGAGTAGACCGTCGGCAGGCGGAAGGCGCACGAGTGCGCCTACGTCTAAGAAAGCGGCTGGGAAGAGACCTGCTGCTAAGGCGACTCTGAGTGGAGAGCAGGTTCATGGGCTAATGAGTTAGATGGTGGGGTAAATATCTTGTACGATATAGGTTTGAAGATTAGGCGAGGGTGTTTTGATAGCATTGATAGCATTGAAAAGCATAGGTGCAGTCGGAAGCAGTACCGCAAGCATGAAGATTTCCTTCGATACGAGCACGGTAACATTATGATACGGTACCTATTACCCTGGTTCCTCACAGCTTTACCAATCCTCCTATTCACTTCTGAGCCTCTCCCACCGCTTCTGCCGCTGCATGTCCTACATGCACTTGCTCATTCTCATTCGGAACGGGTGCAGCACCCTGAGCACCATCATCCACATGCTCTCGTTGCGCATCATCGGCGGGAGGAGCTTCTTCCCTCGGTACTTGTATTGGCGGACCCTCAGCAGCGGCGGGGTTAGCTGGGGGAGCATCTGCTGCTGGTGCAGCAGGAGCTTCTTCCGGCACCGGGTCTAAGGGCACCTCTTTTTGTGCCTCGCTACCTGCGGCAGCGGATCTATGGGAAGTCGAGGAATGACTGCTGTGGCTCTTTGCGCTACTCCTTAATGAAGAGGATGACCTAGAAGAGTGAGACCTGCCTGACTTCACGCTCTCTGCCTTCCCTTTCGCTGCAGGCTTGCTTGCCTCGGCCGCAACTGCGACTGCAACATGTCGCGGAAGCTCAGAACTGCTCCTGCTATGTCCCGTACTTTTCCTTGCTCCATACTCGGTACCGGCATCTAGCCCGTGGAGAGCCATTCCAAACACTCCGCCCATCTTCCTTTGGGGCTTCTGACTCTTCCAGCTAGCAGTGGTGATCGGTTTACCCTTCCCACCTGCGAGCCAGAAGAGCGTAGACGGAACGCGCTGGTGATCTCGTAGAGCGGAGGGTGAACCGGCGCCGCCTCTGAGGCTGACAGTCGGAGGAAGCGTGACGGGCTGTATGGTGTGACTCACGGAGACGGCAGGAGTATCGATAGAAGGGCCTGTGAGGCGAGCAAAGATCGAGGCGAGACCGAATAATGGTAGATAAGAGAAGATCGAGCGTGGCTGCGGGTATGTAGCGGCAAAGCTTGCTGTGCGCGAGGTTGAATTGGTAACGTCTCCGCCGCCAGATGTGGATCTGCCCGTTCGAGGAGTCTCTTGACTTCCATCGCGTCTCTTGATACCTTTCGGAAGGCGAGATGTACCATGTGCCCTCCTCAAAGCGCGTGCAACTTCGGCAATATTGGGGGTTCTCGCTGGCGGTAAGTTGTCATCGCTACCTGAGTCGGTATCATAATGACCAGGCCTGTGACAGGTAAGTAACATTTGCTTCATCATAAGACCGCAGCCACCAGTATGGATGTTGTCGTCTCCTCCACTTCCACCTCGCAATCTGGGCATCTCATCATAAGCAGGACCCTCTTGGAAATCCGGTAGCTGGTCGTTCGTTATAAACTCATCTCCAGAGCCTCTACGTCTCGTGTGATGGCGACTATCAGCTGACCGTCTTGAAGCCCGCGATTGTCGCCCCGATTGCTCTGAGCGGCTTCTTGGATGGACACTACTATGGTACAGTTGGGCATCGATACTGACTTGCTGCTCAGGGCGCGGCCGTTCAACAACAACATGCCCACCAGTTTCGAGGTAGCCCTCCACAACTAGGTTACTGCGCGAAGGCTGCGACGCCTGACGTTGCTCTGCACTGTTAGTAAAGGCGGCTGAAAATTTCTGACCATAGAAGACCGTCTCGGAGAAGTCTGTAGTCGGATCCGAAGTTTTCTTGCGATGAGCAGCGCGGGCAAAATCGATTAGCGGACTTGGGGCTCCGGCACGTATTGCATCCAGGTGCTGAGATACTTCACTTTCACGAACATAGGGGTAGTCCTTTGAGTTGCGTAAGTAACGATGATAATGTAGTTTGGGACTGATTGGCCTCACTTCGTTGTGCTCGAGAGCGCTTTTCGATCGTTGGTGACTATCTTCACTCCTGGTAGTACCTCTCTGCTGCAGCGCCGGGTTAATAGCACCGGGTCGCGGCACAGGCAGTGCTGCTCTCCGCGGTGGGTTGCCTATCCTTTTCGCCGCGATTTCTGGAGGCACGATACGCGGACATTCTTCGGATGAAGGACTGTGCTGTGGACGAGAGCTTTGAACAGCTGGTTCCTCCTTGACCTTTAGACCCGGCTTCCGTCTGAAAGCTGACTTCATGTGGGAAAGTGCGCTTTGGGACCGACATTCACCGCATGGTTCGCTAGAGGGCGACTTCGGTGGTCGCATGCCGCAGGAATCGCAGCGCTGACGTTCCACACTGGGGAAGGAATGGTATTCACTCGCATCATATGGACAGGGTTGGCTGGTTTCAGACAGCGATGGTACCTGTAGTCGAATGACTGGAGGGGGTTGAGGAACCTGCTGATTAGCGCCAGCAACGCCTCGTTGTATTATGGCCTCTTCTCCGAGTTCCGTGCATGATCGTAGAGTGGAGCTGATATGCGGGCTTGATCTTCGTATGGGAAGGGCTGCCAGGATTGTATTGAAGCTGGAAGAAATACGTCGCTTGAGGGTCCTTGGTCGCTCGGGTGGAACTATCGGCGAGTCAGGTTCAGAAATGGGCTTCCCTGGGTTCGGCATTTTCAGTATATTGAGGCTATGGTTATGGGAGATTTGGATAGCGAAGCGCAGATTAAGAGCAAGCGAAGGTGTGATTTGAGAGCTTTCGTCACTTCTAAATGCTCGAACGTCAGAGATCGGTGGACTGTGAAAGTCTCAATCTGGATCGTATGTTGGGCGCCTTATGAATGGTAGAGCATTTGTTAATATTGACAGCAGCCATGACGTGGTGGAGTGAGGAACGTCTGCGAACGATCTATTGGTGAACACAGTGGCAAACGTGAACAGGAGGACAACGCCGGAATAACAGCAACCGTGGCCTATACAAAATGCATAGTCTCATATCTGCTGAGATCGTGGCCGTGAAATGCTCCAGCTTTGTACGCGAGGTTGTCATTGCTTCCGGCTGCGGCCAACGGCATACTGCCTACCCACAGTCCTTGACAACGCTCCCGGTCTTAGTACCTAGAGAGGCGTCCCTCTTCAGGCCAGTCGTACATGTCCCGTAGGTGGTTTCGATCAGATGCGCGTTCTTGCCTCCAGCCGTCGTCATCGTCGCTGTTGAAGTAGTCACAGTTGTAGTTGCGTGACGGGCCTGGGGAACAACCAGCGCACCTACCACGACGGTCGCCAACTTGATCTGTAAGAACTTCGCAGAGAATGCAGAGTACGTGAATTCGATTGCAGATTGTGAGTAGTGTTCCTGGGACGTACAGCGCATTGCTTACCCCGCATTCGAGACAAAATCTTGTGTGGGCCGAAATACCACTACGACACCATTTGCCTTTTCTCATATCGTCGGCAAAGGCTTTCCAGCGGTGAAAGCGAATGCAGCCTTTGCAAGTATATAGTTGTTTAGTCTTGGCCCAGGTAGTTCCTTCGGCGGCCAGAAACTCGGCATGCGTCGGTGTGGGTATGATTGATCTGAAATGGCGACTTGTGAAAGCCAAGTTGGCTTTGTTGTTCAGTTCAAGAAGACTGATTATTTCCAGATGAAGCTCGACGGGCAGGCGAAGGAGGGGCGGAGAAGACATGGCGTGCACACGCTGTGCGCGTCGAACGGGCTTTCGAAATCGCTTCGTCTAACACCAGCGCGTCAGTTGGTGTTATGTGAAGATCGGCGTCCAGCTTACGATTGATGCCTTCCAAGTGGTTGCGGATCTCTTCCCCGGCGCCCTTTGCTGCCTGTTGTGTGAAGTGTGCAGGACGCGAAGGATGAAAGCAAGTCGCAGTCTCTGCTTTTTGTCGAGAGGACGTGCAATGCACTCCTAGGTCATGAGAATTGCAAGAGTGAGCAGGCTGTGAGCACAATATACGCCTCTTGTGTAATGCCAAAGTCACACGGACCTCCAAGCCCGCGCATCCCTAGGTTCCTCAGGCACGACCAATGGTGGAGCCCATTGTCCGCGGCATTGTTGCCGTGTTCCGCCAGTTGCCTCCCTTGGTATGTTACACGACTTCAGGGTCCGGAAATTGCGATGGGGTGTTCTTTGCCCGTTTTTTTAGCCACACCGTATATGTGGCACATTATCGCCTCAGCATGGGCCTACTAGAATTCGGACTAGAGGGTCTCAATGGCTACAATAGATTCCCGGTGCGCCTCCCGATACTACTGCGACTATTCTTTCTTCAAATCGTTGAGAATCATGTAGCGCGACAGGGAAATCCAGCCCCAACGAAACCAGCGCATCTGGCTCTCGTGTGCCGTGGTCATGGCTTTCTGGGCAGTCCTGTAACCGACCGGTGAGCTGACGAACAGGAGTGGAGTCGGAAAGCCTCCGAGCTCTTTCTTGCGGAGAATTGCGCCAATAATTGTAGCTGGTGCGTCCAACAAGCTAAGATATTTACGGAATATGGAGGTAGTGGTGAGGGTGTACAGCTTCACAGGGCACTCCCACCCGCTGTGTCGGTGCATGAGCGCCTTCAAGAATGTATGCGCTCCGTCGTGGAGCGACTTGTGATTGGGATGGCCGGAGACGCCGTGTGCGTCAAAGGTGATTATAGTGTCGACGGTCGCCTGCGGTGCCTCCTTGGAAGAGATTGAGGTCATGTTTGGGGCGAAGGCGGTGGTGAGCAGGTTGGAGATTAGACGAGGGTGCCATGTTACTGTCATGGAATCTGGGAAGTTCCTGGACTATAGTCAGTATGTTGCAGTCGGACGTGCAGGGCATACGTACTTGTCCTCCACCACGAGAATGTCGTCCTTGCTTCCGATTCCCAGCTGCAGCCCACTCTTGACCAGCTCCTTCTTGCGGATTTCGCCAAGACCGTCGGCATCGCCTGTTGCACGAATGAGATGAGTGATTGCCTCTGAGAGCACTGGGGAGCTGTGAGGGCCATACCGCTACTGAGGCACAATATCTTGACGTGATTTCCGCGTTCCGGACGCGTCAATGCCAGTAAAGTCGGCGCAAAGAACATGGCCTCATCGTCAGGATGCGCGATCAGCAGTAGGATGCGTTTGTTTTGTAATGTGGGGAAAGACGCGCCGAGGGTGCTGGTGTACATCCAGAAAACAAAGATGAGGACAGGCACCGATGCCCACACAGTCCAATTCATGGTCAGCAAGCGCATACAAGTAGTATGTTCGATTTGGTGTTCGCTACTGTATTGCTGCTATGTACTTGCGTCAGGAGAGGTAGCGCGTGCGCATGAAGCCATCGAGGTTCTGGAACGAGCTTTGACCCACGTCATCTTCGAGATTCCTTAGAGCCGCACGCGACGTGTCTCGACCCTAACACCACACTCACCAAATGCACATCACCATGTCTTCCGGCAACAGGAAAGAGCGACGCGCCAAGGGGTCCAAGACAAGCGCAAATGGCAAGGGAAGCGGCTTCCAGCCCACCAACGAGATCGATGAAGATGGCGTCGAAATGATCCTCAAGCATCCCGACTTCTCCAAGCCAACGGGCAAGACACTTTTCGACTTGGCCGAAGAGAGGCAGCGAGAGCTAGACAAGATAAACGGCAGAACGCGAGTTGTCAAAGTACCAGTAGCATCTACACCCGCATTGCCCGACGATGTTCCTCCGATCGGCCCCCTCGGCGACTCCATCCTCTACTCCATCTCCATGGCAGTCCTCCACCTCACCCTCGACGTCCTCGTATACAGCCAATACCGGGAGGATATACTTTGGAATGAGATCTTGTGGCGCGCTTTTACAGCGTGGCCCATATTCATCCTAGCAGTCTACCTCACCCACGTCGACTTTTCGTACCGATTCCCCATACTCAGAGACGCTACGTTCTTTGGAGGCTCTGTCGTGGCGGGGTGCTATCTGATATACTCGGGCAACAAGCACGGCTACTTCTACGTCATGAAGTCAGCTCCTCCAGTTGGTACGCTCTGGATCTGGAGCGTTGTGGAGATGAGTCTGCCTTTTGCAGTCACAAGCGTGGCCGTTGTACTTGGATACATCTGGTGGAACGGGTTCGACTTTTTCTAGAGTAGTAGCAAGTATACTCTCCGGTTCAAGTCGCAAACAACGTTACTTGAGAACGAGGTCTTCAGCACGCATGCCTCTGGCGGACAATATAGGCAATCCCAATTCCATTGTCGGCACCCGGCTTTCTCGAGAACTGGGCCTCCTCTGCTTGAGGCAGCGAACTAGAGATACATTCATTTGCGGCCCCCACGTGAGAGTCTTGGAATTGCTCGGCCGCATAGCAAGCACAGTACGTCTTGCGTCATACAGTACGAGCCGTATCCGCTATCGCTTACGACTGGGTGTTTATACACGCATACCAGTGGCCAACAAAGCGGGATATTCAGAATACGTCAATGCTCTCCGACCAACTCAAGGTTCGAGTTATGACAGCGAATCATCAATATACCCATGTGCGTTCTCACGTAAGGCAGCTGAATACTGTTCAGCCGCAAATTGTCCACGTCACAAACCCCGCTTCTGTTTGACCTTGAGAGCTCAAAACTCAAGCTTGCCCTAACTACGCCATCACGAAAGACTACGAAAGTATAGTTCTCTGTGTCCTTCGAATCTTTATTGCCTCCCGAATGTCATCCGATCTTGGTCGCGGTGAACAGTGGTTTACCGGCGACCGGTCAACCCCACCGCCAGCTCGTATCCCGCAATTATCATCGGGGCTCCTTAGCATTGATCCTCCTCGTGCCAAAAGATCTTCTATCCCAATCACGCCTACCGTTGATCTCCAGCACATTCAACAATGGCGTCAAGCTTGTCGTGCAACACACGGCGCTTGCTGCAACGACGACTACTCCGACGCCTTGGCAAAGAGCATCGATCAGCTCATGCTGGTCGACGTGATTAGTGGCTCGCTTACCATTCTACCCACTTCGTCGCCAATCAAGTATGTCGCCCTTTCGTATGTGTGGGGCAATGCGCCGATGTTCAAGACGACGACGAACAACATCGAAACTTTGCTGCAGCGAGGAGCTTTGTACGAGCCATCGAACAATGTAGTGCTTCCTGACACAATTCGGGATGCCATTCATCTAGTCAAAGCTCTAGGCGAGAAGTACCTGTGGGTGGATTGTCTGTCCGTTGTTCAACATGCCGGTTCAGAGAAGATGGACATTACGTTGCGGGCTATGGCCCGTATCTACGCAAGCGCTGAGTTCACGATCGTTGCAGCGGGTGGCGAGGATGCAGGACACGGTCTGAGGGGTATTGGGGGTCCCTCGACGAACCGGACTCCTAATCCCAGTTCGTTTTCCCGCCGATGGAATGCGTATCCAAGAGATTCGAAATGGGCAACTAGGGGCTGGACGTTTCAAGAATCGCTGTTCTCGCGCCGTCTCCTTGTTTTCAGAAATACTGTGTCGTGGGTATGTGGACGCTGTGAATGGCGAGAGGGCGTTGACAAGATCACGTCCACGCAAGACAGCCACGATCGCGAAAGCAGCACGTCTTTGAGGATGGAAGACACTATATGGCCAGCAGAACGCCCACATCTCGGCGTCCCAATGGGCATGATGTCCTTGATTCCCAAGATACCGACCCTCGGTCGATGGGGAATGCTTGTGGAAAACTTCTCTTCGCGGGATCTCAAGTACGAGAAAGACGCTCGAGCAGCATTCGCGGGTGCTACTGATATCATGGACGCTACTTTCCCAAACGGTCTACTCCACGGCATACCGAAGTTCTTCTTCGATATCGCATTGCTTTGGCGACCTCGGAATTCCGCACGTAGACGTGAGGGCGAACCCAGTTGGTCGTGGACAGGCTGGAAGAACGGAACCATAAACTGCCTGTCTGCTTGGTATCCCTTTTATCCCAGGATCTTTCGTGATACCGGCCTTGACTTAGATTGGGTCGCTATTGCGACCTTGAAACCGGTGGCAGAGTATCGGTTGGCAAACGCGGTAGATGGAAGTAGTTCGCAGTTCAATGGTTTCTACCGATATCAAGCCCTTCGGGAAAACCCTGACGAGACACTTCCCACGGGATGGAGCCGAAATTACGACCCAAAAGGCGACTACTTCACGAACACTGCCTATCCGCAAAGTACTAGATATCCGTTCCCACTTCCTACCGTGGACCCAACCGAGCGAAGGCCACATGTTCCAATTTCTACTGTTCTTCGCTGCCGAGCTCCATGCATACACCTGACTTTTGGGCGTGCGATGGCTGGCGACAACAGACACCGTATGCTGCGCAACGATGAGCAGATGATCGGCAATATTACCATAACGTGCGAGACCTTGGATCATGAACCCGAAGATGGTAATGATTGTGAGCTTGTCGCTATCTCAGAAGCCGAAACCTCGCAACAAATGGGAGTAGAAAAGTATGGATGGCCTGACTTTGATTTCGAGGAGTACCAGAAGTATTTCAAAGGAGTATCTTTAAGGAGTGATAATCGGACAGCATCGTTCTACAATGTCATGTGGATTAAATGGGTTGGGAATGTCGCCGAAAGACGGGGATTAGGTGTTGTACTGAAAGATTCTTGGGATGCATTACAACCCGAGATCAAAGAGTTCAATTTGGGTTAACCCACATCATGATATCAAACAGGTACTATCTATTTGAGCTACTTCTCAATACTATCCAATGCTCCACAGTCCTTCCCGTTCATAACCCATTCCTTCCTCAGTCCTTCCACCAAAGTGCGAAGGACCAATGAAAAAGCCATCAAAAATTATGCCAGAGACCGCCCACAAAGAGCCATCAGACAAGACCAGTCCCGCAATGGTGCCATGCAGTTGATCTAAGCCGGTCTATGCGAATGTGTGTGCTCGCCGACCCCAGCTGATATGTATGAAGAACACAAATGGAAGCGATGCGAGCTTATATAGACAATGGGTTCAGAAGACAGACAGGTTTAGTGGGAAGGCAGCAAGAGTCAGGTCATATCACGTGAATGAGGATGCCTAATACGAGAGTAACAATGGCGACACTGATTCGATAGCGTGTCTTGAGTTGTAGGGCCGTTCAATAGTGTAGGCAGAAGCTGACATGCATGGGCACGTGATGGTAGCAGCCTACACGACAGGCTTTGTATTTCTCTTCATTGGTTGCGGTATGCTGCAGCGTCCCTTTTTGGGCAACTGTGACATCTACGCGTTCAAGACCTGCACATATCTCACGCTACTGTCCCTCCGCCAGCCTCAACGCTTCCATCCTACTCGTACTTTGTGGATCCAGATATGGTCGCTCACCCAAGCTAACCACTCTATACCCCTTCCGCGGTCCTTGGCCATCAGTATCGTACGTTGCTGTATGGAGTACGCTTCTGTTATCCCAGATAGCCACGTCATTTGGGTTCTGCCATCTATGTCTAATCTGCAGATCGTGGTTCTCAGTGATGAGCTGTAAGAACCAGGCTTTAGTACGCTCTGATTCCTCTGAACTCAACTCATTGATACGCTGGACGTGGTGACCAACGCTGTAGAGAGACTTCCATCCTGTGACGGGGTTCGTGCGGATGCAGGGGTGGATAGCGGTCAAAGAGTCGCCAGTGTTCTCCGGCGCACCTCGCGCAGCGGTGTAAACCGGAAAGTTGTTTTCTTTAGCCGCGCGATTGAAGTCTGGTTGGGCGTATGTTGCGGTGAGAGATTCGAAGAACTTCTGATACGGTTTCGAGAGGCGGTCGTAAAGGTCGTACCCCGATGCCCACAATGTATCTAGAGCAATCTTAGCCTGATTAACGGGAGTATGACTACTTGCCGCACTCACCTCCTCCTGACTTCGGTAGCTGCGTCATTCTCAGGATTGCATAATCGCTTGGTACTGGCTCGAAGGTAATATCACTGTGCCAGCCATGCTTGCCAGTCTGTGACCGCTCCTTGAAGAGCTGCTTCGCCAGATCCGAGCTGATGACACTGATCTCATTGTCGTTGCCTCCGAGACGATTTCCCGCGTTTCTAACTGGATGGATATGCAGCTTGGATGTTTCTGGTTTGCCAGAAAGCTCGCCGAGGCGCTGGGCCAGCTCTTTCTGAAGCTCATCATCCAAACCATCCTGCTTGCGGAAGTAGACAACACCGCGCTGCGAAACTTTCCAAAATGTTAGTATTCAGTCATTGGGAAAACATTGAGTGGGCTTACTTGTGATTGCCAAGTCGCGTATCAAATCGTCAGAGTTTGGCGCGCGCAACCATTCCTTCAGATTCACATCTACAAATTCGCGGCCGATGACTGGTGTAACGTCGAAAGACTCGAAGGCATCCAGAACGCCTTTGGTTTTTAGAGGCTCGCGAGGATATCCAGGATGCGTCTTGACGCCTATGTCCTCAATGGTGGTGGTGGTCAAGGTGTTCGTAGTCATGATGCTGATTTGCACTGCTACAGGGTATTTCGCATTCCGACAGAGCAATGTCACACTTATCTCTTACTCGCGTTCGCCACATCTATCATCCCTGAGCGCATTTGCATCGAAAGACTGATGAACAGTAGCTCGTCGGCTTGTGCATTGGCATGGTAGCATCATCGCATGGATACTATGGTGCAATCATTCTCGGCACACTTACGATAGTGGCGGTAGTCGCTTCCTGCAACCACAATCTTCCATGATGCGCGATATCGACGAGGTGTTGCGGGGTTGAGGCTACGACATGTGGGGGTGGGATGGCGTGCTGCTTGGCAGAGTCACATTCACAGCTGGCAATGACATCAATCCGGAAATAACGCGTCGCGACCTTTCCGCGCATGCAACGGCGGATGTAGTGTTAGTACCTATGCCAGAGAGATGCTTCGTCGTTCTTGCCTTCCTACCTGTAGGGTGGAGTGAGCACACTAGTCCTCGATTAGTTTGGACCGAACGCGACGCGACCGCGACTTCCCAGCCCCTTGCTCTTTCGAGCTGCATCATCCACGATAACATCGCTGGCATATGCACAGGAACCTTCAAACGTCTCAATAAAGACATCGCTACACTTACAAGGTACTCAGATTGCTAAGTGCAAATTTCGCGTAGGCTATTCCGGCACTGTCTGACGACATCTTCGCCATTCTCGCAACATACCTCGCTACGATGCACCGGCGATCAAAGACGGATCCTTTTCTCAAAAACTGATATCGACCCTTGTAGATGACAATCGAGGTACTCCGACTGCGTTCATGCTAGGTCCACGGAGCCGAGGGTAGGCTTTTCGGAACGAATCTGCCAGCATGCATGTCGTATCCTTCCGATGAACGGCTGTTGTATTGATGTTCAGAGACTCCGACTGATCTAAGACGATAGTGGAACACACGCTATTGTGCGACCGACCTTTCGCATGCGGTCGATTTGTAGCTGCACTGTCTGCTTCCCACGCCAGATTTGGGATCCACATGTGGCCGCGGAAGGCAATTCCTCGACTCAGATCGCAGGGTAATGGCGGCATCAAAGTGTATCGTCAACTGACCTATCAGCATATCTCTGGCTAGACATGTATACACTGTCCATGAAGCTCGTCGCATGCAATCATTGGTATCGAGGTTCTATCGCATAAACGTCATTCCTTATCTATGGCTTTCGTAACCAAGTCTCTCGGCTTTCAGAGCCTTGTCTAGACGGTAAGGTTCTTCATTTTAGCGCATGTTGTCACATGTACCCAGAGTTGCATCATTTGTCGATACAACTCCTAAGTATGAACATATCCGGTCCCTTATAACACGCCCTCGGTACATTGGACAATCACTACCGACCGATTGGTCTAAGCCAGATCAAAGAGAATCACGAGAATAAATCCGCTTTCATCCATCCTTGCAGATATGACTGCATCTACACCAGTAGAAAAGCAGGCCCCCATCACCGAAACCGCTGACCCAAGGTCGTCACAAGGCTCGAAGTCACCTCCGCCGCATCATGGCTCACACGAAGACCATCCCTTCAGCGACCCGGCAACAGCTCAGCGCTGGCGTCTAATATACGATGATGCGGAGTATGAAGGACGTCATCGGTTCGATCCGACGTATACATGGGAAGCTGAAGAAGAGAGGCGTCTAGTCAAGAAGGTGAGTAGGTGAAGTCATGGCACTAATCAGGGCTGACTTTCTTGGTGTAGCTGGACTGGCGCATAGCTCTCTGGGCATGGATTATGTTCATATCGATGGAGTTGAATCGAAGGAACATCAATCGAGCGATCTCAGACAATCTGCTGAAAGACCTAGGTGTGTATTATCTAGATGAACCATAACATGTGGTAAATCACTGACTTGGAGCAGGCATGAACACAAACGACTACAATTATGGTCAGACTGTAAGCTTGATACAGTTCGTCACTCTCGGATCTCTCGTTGACGCAAAGCTAGATCTTTCTCGCTTCCTTCCTCTTTGCCGAACTTCCCAGTGGTCTGATTAGCAAGAAGCTCGGTGCGGACCGGTATGTTCATCTTGCTTAGCCACCGTCTCGTCAAGCTTCAAGCTAATTCCATGACAGGTGGATCCCGACCATTATCTGCATATGGTCCATCGTGAGCGCCTCACAATGCGCCATGAAGACCAAAGCCCACTACTTCGCCATCAGGTGCATCCTTGGTCTACTCATGGGCGGCTTCATCCCAGACATCGTCCTCTGGTTGACATACTTTTACAAATCTAATGAACTTCCACACCGGCTAGCGTGGTTCTGGACTGCGCTGAGTACTTGCAATATCGTCGGCTCGCTGCTTGCAGCGGGTATATTGCAGATGCGAGGTCTTCATGGCTGGGGAGGTTGGCAGTATCTGTAAGCTTCCAATGCCCTGTATTTCAACTTGCACAATCACTAACACAGACAGGTTTTTAATCGAAGGCATCATGACACTAGCCATCGGCATGCTCTCCTTTGGCCTCATGCCCCCCGGCGCCTGCCAAACGCAACACTGGTTCCGAGGCAAGAACGGCTGGTTCACGCCACACGAAGAGTACATCCTCGTGAACCGCATCCTCCGCGACGACCCCTCAAAGGGCGACATGAACAACCGGCAAGCAGTCGGCCTCCCGCTCCTCTGGAAAGCAGCGTGCGACTGGGAGCAATGGCCCCTCTACATCATCGGCCTGACTGCCTACGTTCCACCGAACCCGCCGCAAAACTACCTCTCCTACATCCTGCGCCAGCTCGGCTTCTCCGTCTTCGAAGCCAACCTACTCGCCATACCCAGCCAGTTCCTCTACGCTGTCCAACTCCTCGCCGTCACCTGGCTATCCGAGAAGTTCAAAGAACGCTCCATGATATCCAGTTTGTCGAACATCTGGATCTTCCCCTGGCTCGTCGCTCTTGTTGTTCTGCCCGCAGACGCAAATCCCTGGGTCAGATACGCACTACTCACGGGTCTCCTTTCATATCCGTACTGCCACGCCATCCTCGTGAGTTGGAACGCGAAGAACTCGAATTCCGTCCGTACACGCGCCGTCTCCGCGGCTTTCTACAACATGTTTGTGCAGTCGGGCAATATCATTGCTACTAATATTTATCGCGATGACGATCAGCCGTTGTATCGCAGGGGCAATCGAATACTACTTGGCATCTGTGTGTATAACGTTTTCTTGTTCTATGCTGTAAAGGCATTCTACATCTGGAGAAATCGCGTAAGGGATGGGCAATGGAAAGCTATGACCAAGGAAGAGCAGGAGGACTATGTTTTCAATACCAAGGATGAAGGGATGAAGAGGTTGGACTTCAGGTTTTCCCACTGATGAGAAGGCGTACGGATTGATGTTGTGGATCCACTCTACCAAACGAAAAATAATCGCGTACGGAAATAATATAACATATATCGAATGAATTAGAACTACATGTTACTTCTACGTGTTTTTCATTTCCTTGTTCCATGCTTTAGTCGGCTACAGAGTCTGTTTGCAACTGTCAGTCTTCTCTAGTTCGGTCTTCTCTGGTATACAGTACATTCAACACTGTCTTATGTGCTAATGTGAAGACAAGGCTGGAGACTACTTGTACTTCTTGCTCGGGTCACGACCATACACAACTTGCTTTTCACGGTTTTATTCGTTCGTGGGGGCCTTAGCATCGGACGCTGTATTTGATGTACAACATGGGCCTGAAGGATAATATTCCGTACTTGACGCTGTACCTGGGGTATGGCTTTGCTTTGAAGAGTACAATAGAGCTCAAGTATGGTAGAAATGACTTCCTTGTCTCCCCTGAAAGCGACATTCCAACTCCTCAACTCGTCTGTGCAGATGACACGCACTTCTCATCTCCCCCCGTCTATCTTCGTATGCGGAGTACCATGTTGCCACACCTCTAAGGGCACCTTTGGCAATGTGAAGGCGTTTCTCTTGAGCCCTTATGCGGTAATGTCTCAACTCAAAAGCCTCTTGTGCCGACGGCCACAGCTCTGGGTGGAATTCGCGGTTCTACCGCCGTTCAGCGAGCCACTTATCTGCCTCTGCCCAGACCTGCTTTGTCGCGTCTGGCACGGTAGAGTTATTCGCGGACTTGACACCGGTTGATATGGCGTCCCATAATGAGAACGCGGACTTGAGATCGCCGGCGAGGTTAAGTGATTGCGGGAAGTAGCGTTCTGATGCGGTTTGAATAACACGTGACTTGGTTGTCGGGGAGGTCGGATCGGCATCGCCAGTGAGAAGCTCATCGAGGTACGACTTGGCTGCTATGCTAAGCGCACAATTGTTAGGGAGAAGGAATGGAAGTCTAAGGAGCGTCAGTTTATCAGACTTGGGTTACTGTGATTCGGGACGACTAACTTCATCGCGATGACTGATATATCAGCATGTCTAGTGCAGCAGCCAGTACAGAACATCTGTGTGGCGGCCACCTCGATAATATCTCGAAGTGACTGACGGACTTTGTTGATGATGGAGTTGTAACCGAGCAAATGTTGACTGAGAGGTCCGGTGAAGCCAATCGGTCGGTGGTGCAGAGTACCTAAGCCAGCAACACGAGACACTAGCATATTGTACTCCTTGTCGTTCGCTAGGCGGCTGTCAGCTATGCAGGACTTGGTCAAGGGCTTCCCACTTACTGCTGCCACGCATCGGTGCGCCGTTGTACATAGAGAACATATCGATGTTGGAGTTCAAGAGGCCCAGCCGTATCAGCTCGACCGCGATCACCGCAGCTTCTTCGTGCTCTGGCCTGCCCTTTAGACCAGCGATGATAGAGACAAGGACTTTACCCCATTGTGTCAAGTTATGGCTCTTGGGGTCAATGTACTCGCGTAGAGCGAGGAAGCGCCATATCGAGTTGTACAGTATCTCGGAAGTGGAAGAAAGGGGATTCTTAGGATCTTTCTTAGCGACCGATTTGGTGACAAAGTCGGAGTTTTGCAGTGATAAGGTGGCTGCACCGAGAGTTCCACAGTCCTGTCAGAGTGTTAGTATTGGTCTGTCAATGCGGTTGCGGCTTTGCTGACCTTGTACCGTCCGACGACATCCTTGAATGTAGCTTCCTTCACGTTCCAGGTGTCAACGAGCGAAGGAGCGATGGCTTCTGATGGCTTCTCGACAGGGATCGTTGTGGATGCGCGTTTCCCATTGGGTTCTACAGGAGAATACCAATGCGTCTGGTGCAGAGATTGGTGCCGATACCAATTATGTAATGTACTGGACAAAAGGTTGACAGCGGGTGTTCGAAGTGGGATCAGCTTGGAGCTGACAAGGTCCCTGTATTCTGGAGACAGGCCACCATCCATGGGAGGGACTTCGAATACCTCGCAGGTAGTGCGCCATTGGATGATGTGCGGGCTGATGAGACCTTTTGACATGTAATGGAGGATCTCGTCTGGAAGCCTCTGACCCAGATACTGACCCGCATCGTTAGGCATCGAGGCAGAGTTTTGGGGCTCGACCTTCCCTTCCTCTGTGTAGACAGGGTGATTCTTGACGGCCAGACGTGCTTTCTGGTATCGCGTGACGTATTCCTTGCCCGCGGGCGGGACATCATTGTTGTTGACAACCACAGAGTATCCAGACTGACCGTTGTTCATGATAGTCTTAATAGCGCTGTACGGCTTGATCAGCTCTGCCCTGTTAGGCGCGTCGAGGATCGGGTGGGTCGGGAGGAAGGGCGTGCCGGCGAGTATGCAGGTGTCGAGAAAGATATCATCTGAGATGTTGGGGGCGTTGACAAACTTCGAAAGGTCGGCTACGCATTTCTCTCGCCGGACGAAGCTGAAATGTCGGGCCTCGAAGTCCCAAGATGTTATGATTTTGGAGCATTCGAAGATGAGGATATCTGACGAGCCGTAGACGGCGTGGACGTATTCGTGTTTCTCGAGATATGCCAGCTGTCCATAATTAGCCACTGCGAACAGAGATTCCGGATATGCTTGCCTGGGCCCAGGCGCTGTATGGCGCGACTGTCCAACGAATGTTGCGCTCGGTCAGGGTTGACTGTAGGGCGCGGAAAAGATCCTCAGGCGTGACGTATGCTGGCAAGAGTCAGCACGATACACAGTCGCACCTTGGCGGTGGCCATACTTGACTGTCCGAACTTAGCGACAGAGGCTTCCGCCTCATGACTGTCGTACAGAGTCCACGCATTGATGTTTACCGATGCCTCGGTCTCCTTTTGCCTGAAAGGATCATCGTGTTTTGTAATATCCAGTCCGCTGAAGACGAAGACAGGTTCGATGTCGAAGCTGCGGAATTGGGCCAGATCGTCCTCAATGTGTTGTGTCAAGGCCAGCGGAAGGCCTCCCAGCGCAGGCACAAGCGGCTCCTTTGCGCGCGGGTGATTGAGGATCCGCTGGTTCAGATATTCGGCGGCTTCGATGCCTACGCGGCAACTGCGCAATTGTTCGAGCTCGCCCGTTTCGCCCAGTGTGGCCGTCCATTGTACGAAGTCGCGGATCATGGTGCCAGTCGCGTGGTGGGGCTGTTTTGAAGGTAATGGAATGAGGGATTGATAATGAACGGAGACGATGGCAGTAAAGTCTCGAGTAATACTAAGAGATTCGCCTGGCGTGATTACTGTATGTAGCGACGACGTGTGGTAAAGTTGTAGAGGGTTGCGGGGGTGTGGACAGTAAATTGGAAGCTCCGATGCAGCTCCACGCCTTGGCAACTACACGATCCCTGATCAGCCGGGCGCTAGTTCAGGTACAGCGTTTAGGCGTACGAGGGAACGCAATTGCGCCGACTAGAGGGATGAATGACGGGTAGGTGCAGACTTGAGGTGATTTGCTTCCGTAAACACACCCCAATACGAACGTGGCTTCTCTCTTGCTTTCTTAGTGCCTAATCGCGTCTCACGTCTCACCTCTGCCCCTCACCTAGCGTTGCTCCAGGCTTTCACGAGTGACATCTCAATCTCTCCAAATGGCTAGTTCAGGACAGCACTCAGAAGCCATACCGGTTATTGATATTTCAAACCCTTCCGAAGACGTCGCTCGACAAGTGCTGGACGCGGCTTCCACACATGGCTTCCTCTACATTAAGAACGATGGTGTGACCATCCCACCCCAGGATATCGATGACATGTTCAAGTTGGTATGATGTATCGATGACCCGAAACTAAACTTGATGATTGATGAAAGTAGTCTAAGGAGTTTTTCGCCGCCCCCAAAGAGCAGAAATCTGAATTCGCAATCCATTCTGAGAAAGCAGGGGGCATAAACCGCGGCTGGGTTCAGATGCAGGGCGAATCTCTTGATCCTGAAGGTCAAAAGGTAATTGCCGACAGAACAAATGATAGAACTACCTGTTGACGAAATGGACAATAGCAAGGTGATCCAAAAGAAGCCTTCAACATCGGGCCACCAACTCCATCCCTCCAGCCCCTCCCTTCACCTCTCCAAGAATCATCCGATCTAATTTCTCGCTTCCAACACTCCTGCCACACCCTATGCACCCAGATTCTCTCTCTCCTCAACACCGCCCTCCAGATTCCCGACCCTAATTACTTCAGCACGCGACACGATCAATCTCTCGGCCCGTCCGGCACCATCTTCCGTATGCTATATTACCCATCCACCATCTCCCAAGGAAAAGACTCCAAGCAAGGCGAAACCAGTATCCGCGCAGGCGCACATTCAGACTACGGTAGTCTAACGCTCCTGTTTCGCCTGCCAGGCCAACCCGGCCTTGAACTTTCTACGCCTTCAGGATGGAAAGCGGTGCCGGTGAGCCCATCGCCGTCGTCATCACCTCCAATCCTGGTCAACATTGGAGATTTACTGTGTTATTGGACAAATGGCATGCTGAAATCCACAGTCCACCGTGTTACATTTGAGGGTGGGCAGGAACGATACAGTATGGCGTACTTCTGTCATCCTCTAGATGAAGCAAGGTTGGACGCCGTACCCAGTCCCGTGATTGAGCAGTTTGGCAACAAGGGCGAGGAAGAGTTGAAGAGGCAGAGGAAGAGATTGGGGTTGAGAGAAGATGGGCTCGGGGAGGAGGTGATAACAGCCAAAGGGCATTTGGAGAGGAGACTGAAGGTGACATATGGGATATGATCAAATCAGATTCAACTGACAGAATGTATTACTATCAAACGCCTGCGCTATGCTCCATTGTTACTTCAAAGAACACCTCGCTATGCTTTGCGCCATCCCATGCAGACAAATCCAAGATAACTTCCTGGCACATACACCACTTACATTATGACTGTACAGGACGAGGGTCTTCTTCACCCTCGCCTCTTCCTACCCGACCTTCCCGTGGTATTTCCTCCAACGTCCTTTACGACGCCAATTCCTTCAACTGCCACGCTCTTCTCCTGCATAGTCCCACCCAACTTCTTGATCATCTGCTCCCTCGCTTTCGCAGCACCAGGAGAATCCCAACCTAGCTCCTGACTAGGCTGGTATTCCTCCACCAGCACCGTATTCTCCTCTTCTTCCTCTTCTCCAGCCAGTATATTTCCGGAGCTATCGCCAGCTGACGCGTTTGACCGCGTGGACGCTGCGCGACCAAGCTGCCGCCGTTTCCGCGTCTTGCCAGGTGCCTGATCAGCGGACGTTGGCACGGTCTTGCGGTTTGCGCGCATCTGAGCTAAGATGGAAGAGTAATCTTTTTCTTCTTCCGGCCCTTTTGCCTTTATCGTTTCCTTTTCTTTTGGTGCTTCCTGTGGTACCGGTTCGGTATCTGCCGGAATCACGGAGTCGGGTTCAGGAACAGGAACAGCCTGGTCTGGGTTTTGACCAGCCTTGGACTTGCGGGGTGCCGGGGCTATGAGAGACTCGGCCGATGAACTCCTGGGTCGTGAGAACGATTTTGAGGCGTGCGGGGACGTTGATGGGCGGCGCGGGGAGTTGGCGCTGGTCTGTTGAAGGGGGTAGGGACTTGCACCGTCTAATCCAGGTATAACAGACTCATCGTCATCGTAGGTTAGGCCGTTGGTATCATTATTTTTAATGTCCGCCCCATCTGTAGTTGATGCGGGTGTTGCCTCTGCTGATGCAGCGAGAGCAAGAGTACCGCGCTGCTGTAGCTGGTTATGGTGCTGAGGCCTTGTCAAAATATTGGTAGGCTGTTGCTTTTTCTGACGAAGCTCAAGGCTCTCCTCCGTCGACAACAGTGCAGTGGGCACATCATCCTGTGGCTGAGGCCTCTGTTTAGGCTTCTGTGGCTGAGGCGGCGCTGGCTTATTCAATTGATACTCGGCATACGACTGTAGCCGACCACTTCGCAGACATTCCCAAAGCCATGCGGCATGAACAGCGGGTATCCGTTTGTCCGTCGCGAATTTGAGTTTCGGTGTGTTTACGGTAGGAGGGTTGCAGATCACAACCGAGGTCTTTGCCGATAGCTGTTCATCGTACGAGGCACCTGTCAAAAATTGTCAGACGATTTCAATGGAAGCGGAGCTGATCCCGTACCCATAAGCGTGACAACTTTGGTCACATGCAGTAACTCGATGCCGGAAAAGCCCGTAGAGTTGATGGTGAGTCCAGAGAACCCTGGCTACGTCAGCGACCAATAAAACATCCGTGGAGCACGAGCTTACCACTTATACTAAGCTTTTCGAATGGTCGACTTAACACATCGTCCGATGGATCTACTAGACGTTTGCCATACAAGCAGCGCTCGACCCACCAGTTAGTGACCAGGTTCATGTGAGATCCGGCACGCCCCGGAAGTGCCGCCGAATCGACCTCGACGTCATGTGGTATTACGAAGTAGCCTCGTCTTAGATCGTCGGATGGCGCATTGTTGAGATCGGTCGCATGGATTACGTGCGCGCCGTTGCTCTCGAGGTGTTGGCGCAAAATGCTTGTCTAGCGGGAACGTCAGCTAGGGCTGAAATGTAAGGTGGTATGACAAACCTTCTCTGCATCAAAGCCATGCGTGCATACGAGCCGTCCTTGAAAGATGCCATCATGTTGAGACACGTCGTTCGCATGTGGTGGCAATGATGGTTCATGACTGTCTGCATTGTCATCAAGGTGCGCCTCGATAAGCGTATCATTCTCATGGACGGATGCATGTCTGTGAGGGGACGCTGGGGTGGGTGTGCGAGTGCTTGTCCGCGTACTATCTGGCTTAGTAACAATCTCCTCTGTCCATTCATCCTCATCGATGGGTCGTTCGAAACTGGGCGCTGTGATGCCCGCCCAAAAGGCATCGCTTTGGCTGCCCACCTTGGTGCTTGCTGAGCGACGTAGCTTCCTGCGGAAAGGGTTCAGGGCCTGGCTCGGCTCTGCATCTCGCGTGCGCTTGCCTATGGCAGGCGACGCAGGCATTTTGCGATCCCAAGCACCTTGGCCGCGCTCTTCGACAGGCATGGTGGGGTTGTAGAGGGCTTCGTCCAGCACCATGCCTCTCTCCAGACTCTGTTCGAGCCACTCCAGCGACACAATCTTCATCCTCCAATTCAGGGCATGTTCGTACTTCTTGCCCGATGGCGCCGCTGCGATGAGGTGGGTGACGGACTTGGTGAGGTCACCGTGGTACTCGGCTCCGTTGGCGTCCACCGACTCCTGAATGGTCTTGCGTTGCTCAGCTGTGATGGTCAGTATGGCCGTATGCACTTGGAACTTGCGACGTACGGTTGTCGAAGCCGGTAAGGCATATCTTCAGCCCAGCGAGGGTCGGCATGCGGTACTCCTTTTCCAGCGCGGCCATGTCCAGGTCGTCATCGCCAGTCATCCACACCTCCCTCAAGGCTTCGAGCCATTCCGGGGAGAGGACCTTGACGTCCTCGCGAGACTTGGCGACATAGCGGTATTTGGCGCTGTCGGTGCTGCCGACGATGAGGTGGGTTACGTCTGATGTGAGGTCGAGCTTGATGGTCGCGCCCATCTGCGCGCCAATGGCGGCGAGTTTGGCCTATACGGTCATCAGAGACAGCGAGATATCGGCATATGGTGTAAACGTACGCGCTGCTCGGGGGCAATAGAGGTGCAGCAGAGGATGGCCCCAGCCAGAGGCAATTGGCCTGCTCCTGCATTATGTGAGTATATCCATTACAACCACAGGTGTCATCTGCACCCACCATAGCCTCCATCATGCGCATCCATTACTTGCAAAGTCGCGGTGTCGTGTGCTTACGCCGAGCGAAAGCGCGTCTGAGCTAAGCCCTGCCTTTCGCCAGACGCGTTGCGGGGAAGCCAGCGTGGTCACGTGGTGCCGCCTCACGCTCGCCATTCCTTCCGCACTGCCCGCCCTGCCGTGTCCGCTCCTCAACCCTCCCCCAGATGCGCCGAAGCTCGCACATGCCACGAAAAAAAAAAGCTTTCCACCCCACTGCCGAGGATCCACCGCAGCAAGCATGACGACTGCTTCGTTCCTGGCCTCGAACTTGAGGGCGGCTGAGTTGGCAGCCCGCCCTGTTCTTTGCGCCGATTTACCCACTCACGTTTGCTGTAACTCCAGATTCAGAACCCCAGGCGCTGATCACTACGCGATTGGGCCGTCAGGTTTCTTTTCGGCGATCGTGGGAGGTGACGCCCTGTTTAAGTGATTGTCCTGATGCACCATGGCACAAGATGCCCGGGCATGATCTATCATCTGTTCGATAGTCCCAAATCAAGGAAGACGAACTCTCCGCCCATGCGCTGGCGGAGCATCGCTTGGTCTGTCTCGAGATTGCGCGTTGCCCATGCCCAGCGTGGCTCTGGCATCTTGGAGTCTAAGCGATGCCATATCCTGCCAGCTATAATAGTTGTAATCAGCGTGCCTGTCGGGGCTTTGCCATCCGTGCGTGCTGAGTGGCAGGATGAAGCATGCCTTGTCGTCGTCGATCAAGGTAACGTGCCGGGTATGCCGTAGTCGGTCGCTATCCGCCAACGGGTCTAGAAGCAGCCCTAGCAGATGCCCATTGAGATCTGACCCCTGCATCGAGTCTGGCAAACTCTTGGTGCTCAGCATGATGTAATGCATCCGAGCCTCCGTCCGCGCAAGCTACTGCTGCGCTGCCATGCCGCTCCTAGTAACGCCTAGCAGCTCATATACCCGCTGCGGGAATATCCTGCCCTGATGCGCTGCTTGCACGCCCTCACAACCATTCCTTACCCCATCCGGGTACCCACTGATATACCTCTGCTAGAGCAGTAGCAGCCCATCTCAAATTCATCATCCTAGCTGCTGCGACCCCGCCGACCAGCAGCGCTGCACACCGTCCAGCGTCCGCGTCATCCGTCTGTTCCCTGCAAACTCGACGCTCGACGCTTGACGCTCGACGCCGGTACACTTTCGCCGTCCCTGCACTGCCCTAGTCTGACATGCTCGCGTCCTCGTAACATGCTTGCTCGCTGGCTAGCTGCAACTCACTTCAAAACACCCGCGAGTCCCTGTTATTCGCCGTTGTTGTCCTGGCAAGAAACTCCTCTCCGTCGCCAGCGCAAACCCTCGCTCCAGGGTATTCCCGCACGCTTCCGACGCACCGGCGACTTCACCGCTCCACTACCCTACAGTGGCCTGTCGTGCTGATCGCATTTACACATCATTAACTAGGTAGCCTCACCCACGCCTTTGGATACCCTGTCTCTGCTCGTGAGTCCTTGTCTCATCTCCCCCTTCACCGCGTTCGGGCCCTTTGTCCTAGTAGCGCCCAACCTCAACGTCCCTTCCCAAAGCATCCATATGGAACCTGCTTGGGTTACCTTGGTCAAGAAGCCTTTGTACCCCTCTCATGACTCTGAGGTGTTGCACAAGCCAAATTCTTCTCTACTTCCTGAATTATACCTCGTATAAGACACAACACGCCGCATGCCTTGTCACCACACCTTGATCCTGTCCTCCACCTCCACTTCAAGTCACTAACGCATCGTCGCTATGCCAGAGTACCACACCGTCTACTCTGAACGTGGCCGATTACGATATCTACCCGACCACTTAGACACCCCCAAGAAAGCCTATCGCGGCATCTTTGCTGGCCGCAATCGCAGACCGCACCGCATTCACATCGCACACGTCGGTCCTGATCCGACTTTATTTCGCACCCAGAGGCGCCAGACGACTAGTCAGTCGTACTTCACAGAAAAGCTGGCGGCCCCACGCGACGGCGCTAAACGTTTCCTACGGTCGTTTATCGACACCCACTTTTCCTCCAAGCCCGAAACTACAGACATACCTACCCCTCAATCGTCGACGACTCCCACTAGCAGCAACCGCAACTCGGTTGCCTCTGTTCCAGAACCACGGACCGCCGACATGCGGTCGCTCACGAGGAATTCTGGCAGCGGTGCAGTAGGCGCAATTGGAGGCACATTGGCTGCAGCAGGCATGCCGAGACCATCCGTCGCCGAGTCACATTGGTCTTCCGGTCGTGCCTCTGCAAAGAGCATAATCTCCAATGTCAAGAGCCTACCAGAAGAGAAGCCAGTGGCGTCAGGTGGCGGCGTCAGTGTGAACGTGCAACTCACAGAGCCGGTCCTGTTCCTACGGGGCTTCGAGCAAGCTGAACACGCGGAGCGGAGCACAGCTATGCTACGTGGAACACTATGCCTAAAGATTTCGAAACCCGCAAAATTGAAGGCTGTGACCCTCAAGTTCAGAGGGAGAGCGACAACCAAATGGCCAGAAGGTACGTTCGCTGATCGTTTTTCTCTTCTAAACTAACGTCTATTAGGCATTCCTCCAAAGAAGGTTGAATTTGAAGAGGTGGATACTCTGATGAGCCACACATGGCCATTCTTCAACTCTCAATTCCCCACTGCCGAGAACGGCACTGGTGCAGATCACGTGGAACTCTACAAGGGCTCCAACGGATTGACTGGATCGCCAAACAACTCTTCGCTGAATTTAACGACAAAAGAGGCCAAACGACTATCGCTACAAGTCAACCAATCGCGAAGCTTCGGTAAGGGCGACACCCCTGGAGGCGGTCCCTCGGTAGCACAGAAGGGTTACAGGACCTTCAACCCCGGAGAGTACATGTACAACTTCGAGCTACCTTTGGATAGCCACCTTCCCGAAACCATCGATGTCGACCTTGGTTCCGTCAAGTACGAGCTGGAAGCGACTGTTGAACGCGCTGGCGCCTTCCGCACAAACCTCATCGGAACAAAGGAAGTTACCCTGATCCGCGCGCCATCAGAGGGGTCACTAGAGCAAGTCGAGCCTATTGCGATCAGCCGCAGCTGGGAGGACCAATTACACTACGACATCGTCATCTCCGGCAAATCCTTCCCACTCGGCGCTCAGGTTCCTATCGCTTTCAAGCTGACCCCACTGGCGAAAGTGCAATGTCATCGTATCAAGGTGTTTGTCACGGAGAATGTCGAGTACTTCTGTAACAACAAGCGAGTGCATCGAATGGAGCCTGTCCGTAAGGTTCAGCTGTTCGAGAAACGCGCGGATGGCCCACCGACCAGTACATTCCCTGGTAGTACGATGCGGATAGTGTCTGGAGGGGGTGTCCCGTATGACCAGCGGGCAGCCGCTTCTCGAGGCGAGGATGTACAGGTGCAAGACCCCACCAACCTCCTGGGTGATCTTGGAGGAGACGCAAACATTGGGCCCACTGAGATGGAGTTCAATGTGCAACTGCCAAGCTGTCACAACCTCAAAGAGAAGGACAAGTCATCCAAACTGCACTTCGACACTACGTACCAGAACATACAAGTGCACCACTGGATCAAGGTACGTTTAATCTTAGGTTTCATCGTCGTACACACTAACAGTCGACTAGCTTGTCATGCGCCTCTCGAAACCGGACGCTACGGACCCGACCAAAAGAAGGCATTTCGAGATCTCGATCGATTCGCCCTTCCATATCCTTTCGTGTCAAGCTACGCAAGCCAACACAGCACTCCCAGCATACTCGTCGCCCGAACCTGCCCTGAGCGGCACACGGGTACCTGAGTGCGGATGCCCCAATGCACCATCCCGGCGCAACTCACCAACCAGCTTCGTACCTACATTGAGCTCTTTGGGTCGCTCGAGAGGGAACTCGGACGCCGTACTACCAACACCATCGCCAAATCTCACCCGCCCACAAGCAGCACACATCGGCGGGCCGAATGACTCTACGGTACAAAGACCCATTCACCTAATGCGCGTACCGTCTTTCAACCCACCCGCATTTTCGGAAATAGAACCACCGCCTCCTCTGGAAACCCCACCTCCTCTATACGAAAGCATCGCATCGCCCACGAGTGGTTTAGCCGACTACTTCTCCCGCTTGTCTGATGCATACGACGATTCTGACAGCGATCCCGAGCGCAACGACCGAGCGCGCGTCGAGATCCCCCTGACGCCAGGAGGTCGCACCGCCAGGAGTATGGATGAGCGCCGGACCTGGCTACCTGTCGGCCATTGAGCTCACCATACTCCCATGACGTCATGTGTTACGTTCTCTTTCAAGTTCATGCATATACATTTTACTTACATTTGCGACGTTTCTCTTTTCGCTTTTAGGCGGTCTGTGCATTCATTGTCTGGGAGATATAGGGAATTCCCCCGGTACCACGGTGCATTCGGAAAATTCTGCAGCGCATTTTCGTTACTGTCGCATTGCTCGCTCTCGGGCTGTTTCGCGTGTTTGGGTCAAGGGTTCGCTGGGATGTTCCTTCGCTGGACCAGGCGCTTTGTTGTTTCATGGGCACAAGCTTCATGTTAGATGGGTGGCCCTTAGGTCCCCAACTTCGCGCATTCACATTTCCCGTAATCATCATATCTAGTCGACCATATCGGTTGTAAATATCACGACGTACATATTGCTCATATGCATGCCCATTTGCAATGTTTGTTCGTCTGACCTTGACTGTCGCGTGCAAGGCGGCGTATTGAAGAAGATCAATTGTGAACAACTATCTCGAAGTGCTGCCTCAACTGATGTATTGTTACATGCGTCTGTCAGTGATGTACAGCGCAAAAGGCAGAGCCAGGTCGCATGTCCCAAACATGGAATTACGCCAGCATACAAAATCTATTTTCGTCCTCTTCAAAACTGATTTCACACCTTGCTCCAGCATCCTTCATGACCATTCATTGATACACAACAACCAACTCACACGCCACGAACATCCATCTTTCACCCGTCATCCAACCGTGTTCCCCGTGCTAAGCGCCCGCGCAACGCCCATCAAGTCAAGCATGGACACATCCATCAAACACGGGCCTTGCCTTAGATTCCATGTAGCAAGGTCAGCCCGCCTACCTCGTACCAGGCTCACCATCTCTACATCCGCAACTATAACAACTAGGTTCTACCATCTACTCCTTTTGCATTTCAGGCACAGCCCGGGAATGTCGCATTTAGTTGCCCGTTGCTGAAGTGACGTATGTGGAGATTGTGGAGTAGGTAGTGGGAACAAGGAAAGGGGAATTCTTTTTCGGTGCATCTAGATGCGAACGCGGGTGTTGCTGTTGTTGTGTTTGTTGTTGTGTTTTTTGCAGTCTGTGAGTTCTTGGCTTCTCGTATTTGGGTTGCTATCAACGGGGAGTTCTGCACGACTACCCAACCTGCAGCCTCATTAATCTGCCCAAGTAAAGATTTGCGATACCGCGGGTTCTGTGCGCGGAAGCGCATTTTCTGCCGTAGTTTAGGCTTCTAGATAGGGTGACCAGCGTTTGGTGTTCCTGCCGACCATTGTGTAGACGGCAGACTTGCCATGGTGAAACGCGGCTATCGGACCGTTTGGCGAGATCTTGACAGGTTTTGATGGGCAAGGATTGTTGCGGAGTAAAGAAGGTTGTGTGGAAGGAGGTTATGACGTCGATGGTCGTGGTCATGCCGGCTCTGTTGAGTAGATGGTAGATCGGACATTTGCATGGGGAAATCTAAGGGAACGAGATGGTGTTGAGAACTACGGTTTCACCTGCATCCTTGCGTGATCGATCGATTAACGCTGGGGAGTTGAACGTGTTAGATTCGCGTGAACGGGACATTGCTGAGAAGATTAATGTTTTGCGCTGCGCTGGGGTTGCATCGCATGTTGAAGGCTTGTTCCCGGGGTGCGTGGTGTCGAAATCGTGACTTCCCTGGCATGTCTGATCCACACTGGAGACCTTGTCTGCGTTCGAGCCTTGAATGAACATTTCCGCTGAAACCATGGGGTAAGTATGTACAGCCTTTGCAGATGTTCGATGACGTTGTTTCCGCGAGGATGCGAGGCAATATACAAAAGCCCACCTTCCACCCCTCACACACAACTCATTTTCACCGCGAACTCCAGAGCGGAAATCTCTGCGTAGCGGCTGTTCGTGGGGGCCCATGTGTTCTCACCGGACGAGTTAGCGATAGTCAGTCGACATCTACCGGCCATGCTCCATGAGTCGTATCATCGAGCCAACCATCGTTCATCATGTTTGCTGACTGAAGTTCCGTTGGTCGGCCTAGGTGCAGAAAGGGTGCAGCACCCTGCATGCAAGAGCATCATGTGATAAGCATCGTGCAGGAGTGTTTGTCAGGTGGCCTCGCGCACAGCACCACGACAGACGGAAGTGAAGAGGTCCTCCACGGAACGCAATGGCGAGTGAGTCCAAGGCTGGGCACAGCAGTTGGGGCGGCTCGGAGCACGGCCTATCGGAGCGAAGTGCTCTCCGCCCCCAGCTTTGGGGAAGAAGAAGTTGCGATGTTGACTGCCTCTCAACGCATTTCACTGGATTCTGAACCGCGTAGAATAGTTCTTGATGCAGCGGCAGTGTTCTCGCATGTTCGGCGAACCTTCGGCATGCAAGATGGACCAACGGTGTGGCTGTTGAATCTCGGTGGCGTCCGATTAGGCGATGGCTATTCCGTCCTGGAGCCAACCAACGTCATTGCCAAGTACCAAGCGCTTTAGCATAGAAGAAGAGAGATAATCGTATTCTAATCTCTCACTCTGCCGCTCATTCTCTGTAGAGCTCAAGAGTGCGACACCGACGATACTCTGCGAGACGCGACTGGAGTGGCGTAATTGAAATCGCGCCTTTGTTTTTCCAATCTGCGCACGAGCATTGAGTGCTCAACTTTGGTTGCTACCCGACTACCACGCGCACCATCCAAGCTTTCGGATGCAGTTGCCGAGCAGCACTTGAACTCGTAAGCATTCGGCTTGGGTTTTCTTGTTCATCCTATAACCTGACTAACTCGTCGCCAACAGACTTTCGACAGTAGACCCTCGTTCGCCAACTAGGCTGTGAAGGACCGGCGTCTGGGCGGATCCCCATATACATGCATTCGGTCTCGCTACCATCTTTCTCTTCCTTTGGCCGACTCCCACGACAGCGCGGCCCCAGTGCCAACTTCCTCCCTACATAACCCTCTCTCGCCCGCGAGACACTCGCTCGCCCACCCTCCAACCCATCGAGCGCGTCGAACCGTCTTCGCGCATACACATACACACTTCGTATAAGCCTGAGGGACAGTGAGAGGAATAAACCGTCGCAATGGCGTGGGACCATCTCTCCATCACCAAGCCGCATCTGGTCTACCTGATCCTTGGAGGCTTCACCAGTCTGTTCATGCTGTGTTCTTCCGTGATCAAAGAGCGTCTGTACATTGGTGAAGCCACGGTCGCGACGATCTGTGGTATCATATTCGGCCCACACGCCGCCAACCTGATAGACCCGTCGACCTGGGGCAATGTCGACCTGATCACTCTGGAGTTCTCGCGCATCGTCCTTGTCGTGCAATGTTTCGCCGTCGGTGTCGAGTTGCCTCGCGCGTACATGGAGAAGCATTGGAAGTCTATCGTAGCACTTCTGCTCCCCGTCATGACTTTTGGCTGGCTAGTGACTAGCCTATTCATCTGGGGCTTGTTCCACTCCCACCTTAACTGGCTTGACAGTCTGTGCATTGCAGCTTGCGTTACCGCCACCGACCCTGTCTTGGCTTCGTCCGTCGTTGGTAAAGGCAAGTTCGCCAAGCGAGTACCCAAGCATCTTCGAGACTTGCTGTCCTGTGAATCTGGCTGCAACGATGGCATGGCTTTTCCTTTCGTGTACCTCGCCATTTACTTGCTCCACTACCGGCCAGACGCCAACCAGGTAGCCTTCCACTGGTTCTGCTACACTATCCTCTACGAGTGTGTCTTCGGTGCCTTCTACGGAGTCATGGTCGGATACATTGCGCGTCGTGCGATTCGATGGGCCCACGAGAAGGACCTTATCGATCGAGAGAGTTTCCTCGTGTTCTACTTCGTCCTGGCCTTGTTTTGCGCTGGTTCCGGTGCCCTGCTTGGTATGGACGATCTGCTTGTGGGCTTCGCCTGCGGTGTGGGTTTCTCCAATGACGGATGGTTCCTTGAGAAGACAGAAGAATCTCACGTCTCCAACGTTATTGATCTGCTGATCAACTTGGCCTTCTTCGTCTACTTCGGATCCATCATCCCCTGGCAACTGTTTAACGAGCCAAGCATCGGGCTTTCGCCATGGCGTTTGGTGGTGCTTGGTATACTGGTACTTTTCTTCCGCCGTATACCAATCATGTTGGCACTCAAACCAGTCATTCCCGACATCAAGACCTGGCGCGAAGCTTCTTTCGCTGGTCATTTCGGACCCATTGGTGTCGGCGGTCTGTTTGTTGCAATCCTTGCAAGGGCCGAACTCGAGACCGATACCACGAGCCCGCTGGCCGAATTGCCAAAGCCAGGAGAGGAAGGATCCGACCACTTGAACATCATTGAGATGATCTGGCCAATCACATGTTTCTTGGTCATTGTCAGTATCATTGTTCACGGAAGTTCCATCGCCGTCTTCACCCTCGGAAAGCGCATCAACACTTTGACAATTTCGATGTCCTACACTCAAGCCAACGAGAATGGACCCGGCTGGATGGATCGCCTTCCCCGTATTCAATCACGCTCCAGATCCTCCATGGCTCGCCGCCCCTCTGAATCATCCCTGGATGAAAAGTCGGAACTCGCAGCGGTGGGTTTTGGCAATAGCTTCCTGCGCCGTCAAAAGGAGGAAGACAGTAATTCTGTGAAGCCTACGAGCCGAGGAAGGCGCTGGGATGCTGGTCGAGGTCCAGGTGGACCAATTTCGCAGTCCGCTATTGCCCCCAATAGACGCGACGAAGAGAAGGCGGAAGCGATACCTCCTGCAGAAGACACCGATACCTTTGCTGACACGATGGCCATCTCTAGCGACAGTTCGTCAAGCGAGAAAGGAAAGATGAAGAGGCGGATACCAGAGGAAGAGATCTACCAGGAGGGCCACGAGACCGTCTTTGAAGACAAGGAAGGGAATGTTCTCGGCGTAAGAGACAGTCATGGTGAGCACGGCATAGAGAGGCAAAGGCACGATAGTGAGAGGGCACAAGAGCTCATGCGCTCAAAGCATGTCCAGGGTGGTGTGTCACAAGACGAGCACGGCAGTGCCCTTGAAGAAGCACCTAGCCGGATTGAGAACGCCATTGAACACCCTCATAAAACTTGGCGCCATCGAATGCAGAGCTACACAGGCCATGGTCACAAAGATAAGGCTGCGGAACCCCCAAAGGCGGAGAAGTCGGCACAAAAGTCCGGAAAGCATGGTCCGGCTCTTGCTTACCAATATGGTAATACCATTATTGTCGAAGACGAGGATGGTGAGGTCTTGAAGAAGTATGACATTCCAGCTGCCCCGAAGAAAGGAAAGGATGGTCGTCCTGCAAACCCTCGCGGTCAGTCCATGGTGGAGACGTCAAGCCGTGCTGTACAGAGTCTGAAGCGGATGGGAACTCACATGGGCGTGCCCGCGGGACAACAAGCTGGAGCATCCGGCACTCAAGCCGCAAATAACAAAAAGAAGCAGAAGGCAGCGGAACTGGCGGCGAAAGAGCAGGAAGATGACGACCTACTTCGCTTCACCGTGACAGCTGGTGGTCGTCGCATGAGCAAGCTTGAGTTCATCCAGCAAATGTCGCAAATGAACCCCAAAGACAGGGCGAAGTTTGTGCAAGCTAGCGATGTTCCCGAAGCAGTCAAAGATGCTGCCCATCAGGACGCCAAAGATCACACTGCGGAACAGCGCCGTCGGGCAGCTTCCGTGCAAGCAAACGTCCCCCCAGTCGTCGGTGAAGAGGGCGAGGCAGAACTTCACAAGATCGAGTCGCCAGCAGCCAGGGAAGAAGGTCATGCCCGCGGCCCCGAAGGTTTGACGCTGGTGGACAGCAACGACGAGCATGTACCATTCCACTCTGTACACCAGGATCTCGAGGACCGGCCCAAGGACCAAGGTGGCGAAACTGCGGCACAACGCCGACGTCGCCTAGCTGCAGAGAACATTCCAGCTGAAACTTCGGGCGGTTCCGCTATTCCACCATCGCATGAGCCTGAAGAAGGGTTTGAAGGCGAAACAGCAGCGGAGCGAAGGCGTCGTCTGGGCGCTCTCGGTGTCGGCAAAGACGATACTCCCGAGTCTGATTCCGAAGATGAGGAGACTGGTGACCCAATGGAGACTGGTCGTGGTACACACTCACGTGCCGCTGAGCCTAGCCAGAAGACGCTCTCACCTACGACACGCACGCCCGGTATTCGCTTCGCAGATCAGCCTAGAGTGCCGACAAAGGACGAGCGCGCCGCTGAGGATGCGCGTGTAAAGGAGGAGGACCAAAAGGAGAAGGATGGAAAGAAGAAGAGTGGGCTCAGCAAGCTCATTGGACGAAAATAGGATGTTGACATTATCACATTTCTTTGGATCGAATGTTTAATTGGGGGGTTGATGAATTTGTGCTTGCATAGCGCCGCGGGGTTTAGATGAGCTGTTCTAGACGACATGAATGAGCCGCGATGTTGATATGGAGTCGACGTAACACGTCCGTCTTGGAGACGCAGTATGTCTCGAAATAAAACGCATTTACCCTTGTAATTCCAGGATCAGAATGTGATGCATGTGGGCACTGTTCACCACATCCGCCATTTGTTGATGCATTGTAACATGTCTTCCTACGAAGTTTTTCTCGCTTCACCACAGTCGTAGATCAGGTTATATTATCACTAATCGTCATAATCGGCTCCACAATGCTCGTATAGAATCTCGCTTAGACTCACGCGTGATGCGAAGAGCTGCCTGAGTGTGGCAGCACTGAAGTGGCTTGCAGCGGCGCCCCAGGCCTAGATCATGAGGAATCTTATCAGATTGATAAGATGATCTGATTAGCGCTGGCCTACTCCATCATCGCTCCACTCGCAATGCTCCGGCCATGACATCGTGGCTAAGACGTACCTGCTTCCGGATGCGACTCCGGGCTGGCTCTGCCTCTAGCCCCTCTCCACGCAACTGCCCGTGCAATACGTACCAATCAGGAGCTCCATCCTCCGCCGTCAACATCGTTTTGGCTACCTAGCCAGTACCCATGAGCCGAAAATGCAGAGCATGATGAGAAAATACTAGAGTATGGTCCATGTGCTGAGCTCCTCTGTTCCGATGACGGAGAAGGCTCCTACTCGGGTCCCGGCGAGAATCGACATATAGCGGCCATAGTTGTGCCTCAAACGAAGGGTACAGCTTCCCCTACTCCAAACTTTCAAGTGCTCCCAGTCTGATCTAGACGACGTCGACATGGGTTCTATCCAACAGCATGACATCGCAACACTCAACAGCCTCGCGGCTCAAATCAGCGAGCTAGCCGCTCGCATGACCAAGCAGCTGGAGGCGGAGAACGTGACCCCAATCACTCTCGAGGCCGACAGTCCGATCAAGTACGAGAAACTTCCTGGAGATGTCTTCATGACCCGGCAACTCCTCGAGGATGCGTTGAAGGATATGTGGATTCTGAGCCAAGGGCCGAGCGAGAGTGTGTTCAACTACGTACACATGGCCATCCCAGACACGGCGTGCTTGAACATTCTGAACCAGTTCGACTTTTGGGGTGCTGTACCTGTGGATGGCGAGGCGACTTTCGAAGAGATAGCGAGACATACCAAGCTCCCTCTTGAGGTTGTGAGTCGTGTTATCGATCATGCGGTTACGATGCGTTTCTTCGCCAAAGATTCGCCTGCAGCAACATCGGTCAAACACACTTCTCGATCCGCTGCACTAGCTAAGGACCCTGGCTTGTCAGCACTGGTGCAGACGGTTTTGGATGAAACTGGTCCACCGATGTTCTTGCTTCCCGAAGCTCTGCGTCGCTTTTCGCAAGGACAGGCAGAACCAAGTAAAGACATTAAGGAGACCGCTTTCAGACTCTGCCACTCTGGCGGTGCGTGGGGTGACTATGGTAACAGCTGGGATTTCATTGAGAACGATGGCGAAGGTGAAAAGAAGGGATGGCGGCAGAGGAACTTTGTCAAGTTCATGGCGTATATCAAGGACCTCTTCCACACCGAGAACATCATACTCAATGCTGTTGATTGGGAGGCTGCTGGTGAAGCCATAGTCGTTGATGTGAGTATACTTATCTCAGCATGAATCCAGTTACTGAAAATGATCAGATTGCCGGTTCCGCTGGCCACGACGACGCCGTCCTCGCAGCCAAGTTTCCCAACCTCAAAATCGTCGTCGAAGATCTTCCAGAAGTCGCCCCAATATTCGAGAGAGAATTTCCATCGGAACTCAAATCTCGCGTCTCCTTCCGCACACACAATATGTTCGATCCACAGCCCGTAGCAGCAGACATCTACATCCTCAAATGGATCCTACACGACTGGCCAGACGTCGAGTCAGTAAAGATACTGCAAGCGCTACGCCCTGCACTTAAACCTGGTGCGCGCGTCATCTTCATTGACTACGTAGGTAAGCAGGGACCGAGCGAGGAGGAACTGCCGAGGAGTATACAGGGCTTTGGTACGGCTACTGATCTTAGGATGATGGCGCTGTTCAATGCGAAGGAGAGGCCTGTAGAGGCTTGGAAGGATGTCTTTAGGCAGGCTGATGAGAGGTTTGATGTTGTTAGAGTGGAAGCAGACCCGTTGAGCTTCATGTGCGTGCTTGAAGCGGTTTGGCGCGGCTAGGAGTGATTACTCAAGCTGTGTATCCCGACCGATTGTTTGGCGGTTATCGGATAAGGCAATGATTGATAATGTTTTCGAAGTCCGTGAATGTTACGTGCTCGAATCGGTGTTCTTCGCTTTGGGTTAGCAACCGGCAATGTGGGAACACCAACCGCTTCAACCCCACTTCTCCAATTCAGCGTACCGCAGAACTCAGCGAATCTGGGATGTCAACGCCATTATATATGCACAATTTGTCAAAATTTTCATCCAGCAAGCACGACTTCGCTTTGAAGTATTCTCCCCGTAGCTCAGTTGGTTTAGAGCGTCTGACTGTAATATCTGCTGTTATCAGAAGGTCCCTTGTTCGACTCATGGTGGGGAGACAACTCTCTTTTTGCTACATTTTTGCTCTTCCATTTTGCTGTCACTGATTCGAGACGAGACATCCTTCGAAACACGCAATCTATGTGCTGAGTCCGCGGCATTCTTAGCCGCGATGTAGCGGTAATTAGAGACAAGGTACCCCAAACCAATGCTGCAAGACGCCTTCATATTCGTCGGCAGACTTGTCACTTTGCATGTCACTTTGCCGCACCTGTGTTTTTGACATCTCTAGCAGCCGTCAGATAAATCGTTGCGAAAGAGATATTTCCAACGACAGTGGGGATTTCTGATTGACCGCCTCGAGGTTGGCCAATGCGTAGTGCTTTTCTTGCTGACCTTCCAGCCTAAATTACCAGCATCGACATTGCGAAAGGACCCCTTCTAACTCTACGAAAGACGGTATGACACAACTAGGTGTCTACGAGATAGTCGGTGGGAATCCACTGTGCTGGATATAGAGATGCTTGCCAAAGGTAAGTACGGCGAGGTCATTCCGGTCCGACTAGTCATCCAGCAAGTCTACTACATCGTCAGTTCTGTTCATCTCTGCCGGTGTCTTCGTCCTACTTTACTTGCTATGGCATCTCCACTCTCTTCCATCGCCTTCTGCATATCTTTCCTTGTTGGTGTGCAAATCGCACAGGCGCAAACTCCGAAACTTCTATCAATACCTATCAAGCATATCGATGATGCGGGTTCATTCATTCCTCTCGTCTCTATAGGAGTTGGGACGCCGCCACAGTCGATGACAGCAGTTTTGGATACAGGAAGCAGCGATCTCATCATTCCAAGGACTGACAGTAGTGTCTGTCAAAACCAACAACAACAATGCTCTGGCACTCCGTTCGTCACTGGCTCATTCGACACGGACAAGGATAGTAGTCTTAAAGACATTGGAATAGAGCTAAACACCGATTTCGCTAATGGTGCTGCGTTCCGAGGGCGATTCGTTACCACCGCGCTGATGCTTGGGAAGCAGACCATATCTAATACGCAGCTTGGGGTTATCGAACAAGGTTCCCTACCAGCCGACACTCCACTGTTCCCTATCTTAGGTATCGGACCTGTTGAGAATGGAGTCGTCCGGCCGACTTATCAGAACGCGCCCGCCAAACTCAAAGATGCTGGTGCGACCGCCGCCAATGTATATGGTGTCTACATGAATGACTTCCGTGAGTCGCGGCATCTAATGTACTATGTAACCCACTGACTGATAGTTTCAATAGGTAACCCAGAAGGCTCAATTGTATTTGGCGGCGTTGACACGGCGAAGTTCAAGGGCCAACTCCAAGACGCAGGCTCGTTCTTGCTAAACAACAATGGAGTGGCATTGAAATTCGTGATCAACTGGAGCTCTATGCAGCTAGTGGGTGGCGACTCATCTGCTCCTGGCTCCAATATCGGCCTGGCACCACGAGGCGGGCTACCCCCAGTGTTAATCGATACCGGAAACCCGGCACTGAATGTCCCCTCAGCCTCACTCCGCACTATAGCTATGGCTGTAGGTACGACCTTCGATGAGCAGGCTGGTCAACTGGGTAGTGTGTCATGCGACCTAGGCTCTCGCGGAGAAAGCCTCTCATTTGGCTTCAACAACAACCTAGCGAAAGTCAACACCCCTTTGGCTGCAATGCTGGTACGCGACTCCTCCTCACGCGGCACTCGATGCTATCTACCAATGTTTTCTTCGGATGGAGACGATTTCGCGAGCCTGGGTGCCCCATTCATGCAAGGGGCGTATATCGTTTTCGACCTGGACCAGAAGAGGATGTTGATGGCAGAGGCGAAGATGAATGCCACTGGCTCAAGTCTACAACCTTTAGAAGTATAGAGGTAGCTTGTGTGAAAAGTAATGCCGATTACATATATTGTTCCTGCATCAGTTCGTGTTGCTTTTCTCCTGTCAAGAAGTATACATGAGTTCGGAGAGTAATCATTTGTTAGGATTCTTTGGTGTGTATGCAGCAAGATGCGACACGAATTCTGACCAGCCTTTGTGAAGGTCAAATGCGGATACCGGCGGGCGTTGTTAATGTACATCATAGAAGTTGCTGGTATCTCGAGACGTCGAGATGAGTAATAACCTCTTCGTGAAGCTGTTCTTCAACCGTGACAGTTAGACAGCCACGTTTGGAGCTTTCCAACTGCCCCTTCGCCCAGCTGCTGGGAACAAGCAGGCGATTCAACGTGCATGAACACACTCGATAGTTTCGGGAAATTGGTGCCGCAAGTAGGACAACAGAAGACAAGAATGCTACCACCTTGCTCGCGAAATAGTCGCAGCAAGTCGATGCCCTGTTTGATGGCCTCTCGATCTTCCTTGTGCATGAAGAATTTGCCTCCTTGGAAGCATCTTGCGGTGGTGAGCGCCAAGTCGTACGCGTCTATACCGGAGGAACAAGCACCAGATTCAAGGTGAATGATCATTCCTCCGTAGGTTGTGAAATTGCGTGTGCAAGCAAGGCACTCGTAGGCAGGTTTGCGGTGCGTCAGCTCGTGCTGTAATTCGCAATCAGCCTTGGTTGCGTCTTAACAACTGGCACTGACTTACATGTATTAGATTCGAGGAAGTGTCGAAGTGCCGCTCACAAGCGTTGCAGACATTGAATGCTTCAACATGCTTTTGAAAAAGCCAAGCAGTTTCCCCGATTCCATCGCACCCGTCACAGACGTAAGCACATTTACGTTTGCGGCAATGATGCTTCAGCTCTGTCCAGTTGGAAAACTGGTGATCACATTTCTGACAGAAGTTGTGTGTGATCTGTTCGTGTGATCGCAACTCTTCCAATGAAAGAAATACAGAGTCGCATTGGTGACACCCGACCCGTAGGCTTGACAGAACTTGTTAGCTCGCATTGTGGTATACTTGATGTCGGAACAGAAACTTTTATACCTAACGTAACCCGAAAGCATGTACGTCTGACGATACATGCCAGGCAGGTGCGACGATGGCCCTAGGAGGGACATTACTCCCTCACCCAGCAATCAATCAATCAACGAACGCGACGTTGCCGGTCAGAAAGTAAACCCGTGAAAGTAACGTCAGCAATACCGACACACTCCACAAAGCAGGTCTTTGGTGTCGCTTCGGGAGTAATGAAACGCGTGTGCAGTGACAGTAAGAGCAGCACATCCACAGGTGCAACTACCACGGTGCGGAGCAGAACACCGCGTTGCAGCGATGAGCTCCATCAGGGCTCGAGTGCGAAGACCACGAACAGGCCCGTGGAGTGCTCCTATCTGCCCGCGCCTCCGCACTTGGGCAGTCCGGAAGCCGCAATCTGCTCTAGGCCTAGTTCAGCTAGCATCAATCATCCCTTCCGAATTGCCCATGGACTCCCTGCTCGGGTCTGTAAACCCTTCATCACGCAAGCGTGACAACCAGAAAATCGTTAGCACAACATTCGTGTATGAACAAAACTTATTCCTAACGCTATCGCGATGGTGTGAGTAATCGAGTTTGACGTAACGAAGTTCGGACCGTCGCCGAGGAACCGGCCGTTGTGGCCTGTGCAAGCCGTATAATCAGCAAATCTCGACGAAGATACAGGCGATTGTGAAGAAAGAAAGGCCTAGCCTGGAAACACGATGACTCTAAGATGCGGTTGTTTGTATAAGTGAAGTGATTTCCTCTTCTCTAGTTTCATCCTCTCATTGTCAATCACTCCTGGTCTCTTTAGCTCCAACCCTTCACTCAAACATCATCAGAATGTCGACACCATGCGCCATACAACGCGAGGCTCGTATACCACCAGGCGAAACATGTCGAAGCAAGGAACAATATGCACATGCTCAAGTGCTGCCCAAATGGCTGATACCTGCCGACCGACGAGGCTGGCGACGCGTTGTCCAAAACTTCACTCCATCATGGGTATGAGAATCCCCTCGCAGCTTTAGCGGAATACAAGACTGACCAAGCCTAGTTCGCCGTCACAATGGGTACAGGCATCGTTGCGATCTTGCTCAATGCCTTCTCTGATCTCTACCCTCGTTACCATGGCTCGCTGAGAACCCTCAGTATCGCGTTCTTTATCTTGAACGTACTCATATTCTCCATTATACTCTTGATATCCATTCTGAGATACGCACTGTATCCCGCCACATGGACATTAATGCTTCGGCATCCGGTGCAATCCCTCTTTCTCGGCACGATACCCATGGGATTTGCTACCATCGTCAACATGTTCGCTACGGTTTGCGTACCAGCTTGGGGGGGTTCGACGCCGTATATCGTTTGGGGCATGTGGTGGATCGATGTTGCGCTGAGCGTCGCCTGTTGCCTATGGCTACCTTTCCAAATGTAAGTTGATCCATGTTTGCTTTCGATCGTATCAGTCTCGGACTGTGTATTCAAAGTGACAGAAACGAGGTAACATCGCCAGCTAACATAGCAACAGGATGACGAAACACCATAATCGCCATGAGACGATGACAGCAGCGTGGCTCCTACCAATTGTAGCCTGTATTGTTGCAGCAGCTTCCGGTGGCGTTGTCGCGTCAGTGCTACCTGAGCCAAACCACGCCCTAATCACCATAGTCACCAGCTATGTGCTGTGGGGTATGGGCGTGCCACTGGCACTCGTGGTTATGGTCATGTACTTCCACCGTCTCGCCATCCACAATCTCCCATCTCAGGAAGTAATCGTCAGTGTCTTCCTGCCTCTTGGACCTATGGGACAGGGCGGATATGCCGCTTTGAAACTCGGAATCCAGGCTTCAAGGACCTTTCCAGAGACGAACACGTTGCATCCAATGGCCGGCGAAGTTCTCTACGTACTAGGCTGGATGACTGCCATCACGCTATGGGGCTTTGGTTTGGTATGGCTATTCTTCGCAGTCGCGTCAATCAGTCGGAGCAAGTTCCCTTTCAATATGGGTTGGTGGGGGTTCACCTTTCCCATTGGCGTCTTTACAATGTCTACCATTACCATCGGACAGGAACTTCCATCCGCGTTCTTCGGGATTCTAGGTACAGTACTTGGTGCCAGTGTTATACTTCTGTGGCTACTAGTCTCCGTCGGTACTATGAAGAACATCGTGTATGGCAATATGTTTCAAGCACCGTGCTTGCGCGAGATGGAGAAGAAAGCATGTGCAGCGTCTGCTGGAATGCAACAGCAGGACGTGTAAGAATGTCTAGTGCAAGAAGTCAGTATATCCTAATACATATATACACATTGTTCCGACGCTGTCCACTTAGAAGACTGTGACCATGACAAACCGAGTTCGTCGTTGTGTAGAGAGTATCAAACTGCCGACTCATTTTGATCAAGACTCACTCAGCTGTCAGATCAACAAATACATGTCGTGAAGTTCAACGCTATCCGGTACCGCAACATGATCGTGAGGCCAGGATAACAAAGCAACCAGCAGTCTAGAAGACTAGAATATGCAGGCGAACTATCGACGGCCTGAAAACATCCAGAAGTGTGGTGATGTGAAACAACAAGGGTTCCTTCTTTATGTGTGCCAGAGAGTGACTACCATAGCTACTCATGGTGTGCATACGGTTTAGTGAGCGTCGGACGGGTACATGGACTGTCATGGACCAAACGGACATGTAGGTTTACTTATCGCGCGCACTGACGAAGGACCGACATGGAGACTTTCTTGGCGCTTTGGTGGCGCGAATGAGGCTGCAGCAGGCTCCAGTCGGACGCGTAACAACGCCAGTCTCACCCTGAAGATGCGGAAAGTAGCACAAAGCGGGCCTGATTGGCCCGCATGGAGCCTTCCCGAGGGAGGCGGGAAGCAATTGACGGTGAAAGGGACACAGTGTTTCCCAGTAGGCCGGCTTGTCTAAGCGTTTCCAGCAACTTCCAATGTTGCGGCGGCGGAAGGAGCACGGACCCTAAGGCAACATCAAGCTAGCTCGAGCAGTGAGATCACCGACACTGTTCAAGCTCCAACTTACTTAAACCACCACGCCCCAAACACCAAAGACCCATCACCTCCATCTTACCCCCCACCCCACCCACAACCCATTCCACCGCGCTGCAAATCCCGGCGTCCCTCTTTGCACCGGAAAAGTACAGTCGCAGCATTCCATAGAGACACATCAGCAAGATGTCCGCTGAACCAGACCACTCCAAGCCGAAGGTGGATCTTTCCAAGTACGTGCATTGCCACCAGCCGCATATCTGCAACCGCGACTAACAGAACTTCAGGAACCCCGATGGCGCTGAGCCCAAGGATGTAGGCACTGCCAAACACTCATCTGAGACCGTCTTTACTGATCCGCCACAGAACGATGAGACCGCAACCGCCATCCTCAAGAAGAAGAAGAAGCCAAACTCGCTGATGTAAGTACGCCACAAAGCGACACAAAGAAGCCATACTGACTTCGCAGTGTCACCGACGCCGTCAACGATGACAACTCGATTATCGCCCTCTCAAACAACACCATGGAGACGCTCCAGCTCTTCCGTGGTGACACAGTCCTCGTCAAGGGCAAGAAGCGGAAGGACACTGTTCTTATCGTGCTCGCCGATGACGATCTCGACGATGGCTCTGCGCGGATAAACCGTGTCGTTCGCCACAACCTGCGTGTCAAGCACGGTGATGTTATCACCATCCACCCGTGCCCTGACATCAAATACGTACGTAGCTACATCTCCGAGACGCTGATTCAAAGCTAATGCTCTTGCAGGCCAAGCGCATCGCAGTTCTTCCCATCGCCGATACCGTCGAGGGTATCACTGGTTCGCTGTTCGACGTTTTCCTCGCCCCATACTTCCGCGAAGCCTACCGACCGGTTCGTCAAGGCGACACATTCACAGCCCGCGGCGGTATGCGACAAGTGGAGTTCAAGGTTGTTGAGGTCGACCCACCAGAGTTCGGTATCGTCGCACAAGATACGGTCATCCACTGCGAGGGCGAGCCCATCCAGCGCGAGGACGAGGAGGGTAACCTCAACGAGGTTGGCTACGACGACATTGGTGGCTGCCGAAAGCAGATGGCGCAGATCCGAGAGTTGGTCGAGTTGCCACTGAGGCATCCTCAGCTCTTCAAGTCCATCGGTATCAAGCCTCCGCGTGGTATCCTGATGTACGGTCCTCCCGGTACCGGTAAGACACTGATGGCTCGTGCCGTCGCCAACGAGACCGGTGCTTTCTTCTTCCTGATCAACGGTCCCGAGATCATGTCCAAGATGGCCGGAGAGTCAGAGTCAAATCTGCGCAAGGCGTTCGAGGAGGCCGAGAAGAACTCCCCCGCGATCATCTTCATTGATGAAATCGACTCCATCGCGCCCAAGCGTGAGAAGACCAACGGTGAAGTCGAGCGCCGTGTCGTTTCGCAACTGCTCACCCTCATGGACGGCATGAAGGCTCGTTCCAACGTCGTTGTTATGGCCGCCACCAACCGACCCAACTCCATCGACCCCGCCCTCCGCCGTTTCGGACGTTTCGACCGTGAAGTCGACATCGGTATTCCCGACCCTACAGGCCGTCTCGAGATCATGCAGATCCACACCAAGAACATGAAGCTCGGTGACGACGTCGACCTACAAACTATCGCTGCTGAGACTCACGGTTACGTTGGTTCCGATTTGGCTTCGCTTTGCTCTGAGGCTGCCATGCAGCAGATTCGTGAGAAGATGGACCTCATCGATCTCGACGAGGACACCATTGACGCCGAGGTTCTGGACTCACTGGGCGTGACCATGGAGAACTTCCGTTTCGCTCTTGGCGTATCCAACCCATCAGCCCTTCGTGAAGTCGCCGTTGTCGAAGTTCCCAACGTCCGGTGGGAGGACATTGGTGGTCTGGAGGAAGTCAAGCGCGAGCTCATTGAGTCCGTGCAGTACCCAGTCGACCACCCCGACAAGTTCCTCAAGTTCGGTATGTCTCCATCGCGAGGTGTACTGTTCTACGGTCCTCCTGGTACTGGTAAGACGCTTCTTGCCAAGGCTGTTGCCAACGAGTGCGCGGCCAACTTCATCTCCATCAAGGGTCCTGAGCTACTCTCCATGTGGTTTGGTGAGTCTGAGAGCAACATCCGTGACATCTTCGACAAGGCGCGTGCTGCCGCACCTTGCGTCGTCTTCTTGGACGAGTTGGACTCTATCGCCAAGTCGCGTGGTGGATCTCAAGGAGATGCCGGTGGTGCGTCTGACCGTGTCGTCAACCAGCTCCTCACTGAGATGGACGGTATGACATCAAAGAAGAACGTCTTCGTTATCGGTGCCACCAACCGACCGGAACAGCTCGACAATGCTCTGTGCCGTCCTGGTCGTCTTGACACTCTCGTTTACGTTCCTCTGCCCGATCTGGCGTCGCGTGCCAGCATCATCAAGGCTCAGCTTCGCAAGACCCCTGTCGCCGAGGATGTCAACATCGACTTCATCGCCCAGAACACCCACGGATTCTCCGGTGCCGATCTTGGATTCGTCACCCAGCGTGCGGTCAAGCTCGCCATCAAGCAGTCTATTGCCATTGACATTGAGCGCCGCAAGGCTCGTGAGGCTGCTGGCGAGGATGTTGACATGGAGGTAGACGAGGAGGACCCAGTACCTGTGCTGACCAAGGCTCACTTCGAGGAGGCCATGCGCTCCGCTCGTCGTTCCGTTACCGATGTTGAGATCCGCCGGTACGAGGCCTTCGCACAGTCGATGAAGAACTCTGGAGGATCAAGCTTCTTCCGCTTCCCCGACGCTGAGAACGCAGCGGGCGGTGGTGAGCAGAACACCTTCGGCGCTGGTGGTGAGGACGAGGACCTGTACAACTAGACAGTTGCAGGATCACGACGGATGGGTTTCCCTTTTTCATCATCACACGGCATGAGGGGCGATTGACGTCTCATAGATAGATGGAGGCGCGCGTAATTGCTAGCGCTTTGACAGGATATCAGTAGTATCTTTCACGAACCAATGGCCTGAATGAGAATGCATGTCATCAATGAATCTTTGCTGCGCCTATCATGTCCTCGTATTGACCTGTGTTACAATTTCTGCCTTGACTCCCTGTTCCATCACCGTGCACTTTCTACACCAATCCATCCATACTCCACGAACGACCAATCCTCCAACATGACTGACTCCAACATTGTCCACTTGACGCAGTGGTCTTGAGGCAAGGTTTCATGGGTATAGGCGAGGTCTCTAATCATCCGAGATGGCGGCCGGAACCCATCGATGCCGTTGGACGATGTCGCCCGCCCCACATTATATCGGTGTCGGTTGCGCGACCGATAGTATCGTTCGTTAAGGCCTTTGCTTTGGAGTCTTCCCTTTCAACTACCCTGACTCAGGCGATATGAGCTTGCATGTCTGCTGTGGCATGAAAGGTGAACTCGTTCTCAGATTGCAGGAGGGACGATCACTTGTCGTCCTCGTATGTGATGTCGCACACCTTCTCCAACTCCTTCATGACTGTCTTTGCACCAGCGTCGATTGCCGATTTCGGAATCTTCAAGTTGACCTCCTCTCCATTCTCTCCATCTCCATTCGTCGTTCCGTTGGTGCCGTTTACGCCGTTGGTTTGCTCCTCCAGACCACGTGTTTGCTCTCTGATCTTCTGCATCGCCAGATTCCGGGCTTCCTCGCAGGTAGTAGCTTGGCCCGAGCGGAACAGATCGGTAATGTAGGCTCTTAGATCGTCTTTGAACCCAGAGGCCCGCAGGGATTCGTCTAGGGTGGATTCAATATTGCGGATGCCATCGCCAGAAAGAAGGGCCGAGTAGATGTTGTTCCGCAGGTCTTGGGAGATGCCGGACTGGGCCTGAGTCGTAGTTACATTGATGGATTGAGACATTGTTCCGAGCTCGTGAGTCGTCAGGTGTGAGATTGATGTGAAAAAGGAAAAAAGGAGGAGGGTCGTCTAAAGTTGTCAATACCGGGCGAGCTACCTTATAGCGAAGTAGTGGGTGATCCTGTTCGCGTAGACGACGGGGAGCTGGGCGCACGTGGGATTGTGCTCTGAAGCTCGGAGGTAGCCAGATGTCGTAATATGGGATGCAGCGTCTTAAACGACTGGCCGGGGTAGCCGTATTCGGGCAGATGCCGGCAGAGATGGCCCTAGTTCAACGTTGGCGGTGAAGATCGTTAGACGCATGTGCGTGGTTTACCGGGTGCCGTTGCGGGCTCGTGATGCGAACGATAACTTGCAAGATTGCACTTGCCGGATCCGAAAGCGAGCAGGTGCAGCGTGGGCGATGGAAGGGGAGATCCCGGGAGCGGCGCAGCGCGAGGGCGAGGCTAGGAGACTGGAGCAAGAGGGTTCATGTGCAAAGCTGCCCGACGAGGATAGGCAGGCGGTGGTGAAAGCTGAGTGTTTGGTACCTGCATCCTTTATCGCAATATTGGTTCCAGCTGGTATGGGAAGCTCGGACCCAGAGGGCTCTTTCCCGCTTTGGCTTGGGTGGCCCTGCTAGCCGCCTGTCGACGGTATTGGTATTGGCATCCAGAAGCAGGCGAGCCAGTTTACGTTGCCGTCGTGAGCAGAGCGCTCTTCCTCCTGCTGTGCACTGCCGTCGTCCTTTCGAATCCCTCAATAGTCATCCTGGCCGCCTTCTTTCTACCTCAGGCAAAGGCATAGGGCGACTGCAGGGACCATCGCAGCCCCCGAGGATACGCGCTTCCCCATCAGGCGTCGACGACAAAGCGCTTAGGGACCGGCACGCCTGGCCGCCTGCGAAGACCTTCACCCTCCCCGCCCTGCACTCTTGCGTGCCACGGCTAGCAGTGTATCTGAGACTGCGCCCAGGATAGCCCGACCTGCTCCCGCTGGAGACGAAACACGCCGGCTCAATCTCGCTTCGTCTCAGACAGGGTGCCCTATCGACGACACTGGACCGACCGGCCTGCGCGACATCGCCATCGATAACACAGACGTCGTCCCCTCGACGAGCTTGCTGCGAGGGCTTGGCAGCATCACCTCACTCCACCCTCTGCCAACCCTCCGACTCCCGACGAGGCCGTCGACGTCACGCCCACCATGGCCTACACGACCAAGTACCATGAGGACTCGGACGCCGATGACGAGTTTGAGCGCCAGGGCATCTCTAGCCCGACCCTACCCGCCGAGTACGAGAGCTCCCCCACGAGCTCCGGCCCGCTGAGCACTGAACACACGCCCACCACCTTCACCCATTCGCGCGACAGCAAGAGCAGCCCGACGGGGCACATAATGGAGTGGAACGAGGATCAGACGGCCGACTTCATCGCGGATCTGGGCCTGGAGCAGTACTCGGACACCTTTGCTAGTACGTCGCACCGCGCGCACGCCACGCATTGTTTGCTAACCCATTGTTTGTAGACGAGGGCATCACGGGCGACGTGCTCGCCGCGCTCCAGCATGCCGAGCTGAAGGAGCTGGGCGTCGGCAGTGTAGGCCACCGCCTGACAATCCTCAAGGCCGTCTACGAGATCAAGGTACGGCAGAATGTGCCCATGGACCCCGACGACTACGTCCCGCTATGTGAGTCCATTGCCTTTGCCATGGCGTTGCACGTCTAACCACCACCTCAGCCGCGGATACGTCGGCACAGGAAGCGCCGCCAACCCAAGACGACTTCGCCAAGGTCATTCGCGTAGTCCAGGCGCGCGACGAGCGCATACACACGGCCGAATCGGAGCTGCGACATCTTAGAGAAGACCTCAGCAGGGTCATGGACGAGAACAAGCGGCTACGAGAGGAGATCCTGCCACTCGTGCGCATGCTCAAGGATAACCAACCCCTGCCTACGCCCCACGAGCACTCCGTCACATCGCCACCTGCAACTCAAGAGAGATCTGGTGGCAGCAGTCTTTCGCGTAAGTTCTCTACCAAGAAGCTTTTCCTTGGATCCGCGCCAAAGAACCCCTCTCCAACAATCCAAGAACATCGCGCTCTTGTCGATCATTCTTCTTTGGACCCCTCCGCAGCAGCCGTCGCAGCCTCCTCACACCTCACAGCATCTCTCGGTGGTGGCCCGCAACTGTCGCCCAACTCCATCGCCCAACCCTCCCCGACATCCCCCGCATACACACAAGGCCAAGGCCGCCAGTACAACCGCGAAATACCCCGAAGCGGGCACGACCACGACGGCAACTCAGGGTGGAGTCAAAACACATGGAATTCAGACACAACTGCTGTATCCGACCGCAATCGCGACCCCCGCGCTACGCCCGCACCACTGTCATCACGACAGATGCGAAACAACGCTGCACCAACACCAACCCCCGACGATCGCGACCCACCACTCTCTGGCGGTTCAAGCTCAATGAACACATCCGCATCCAATCCCGCATCCACGCCATCCACGAACCCGCAAGTTGAAATCTTCAAATCGTTCCGAGTCTCAATCGACGATCCGTGCCACAAGGTGCTCCCGGTCGCGCTTAAGAAATACAACATTACGGCAGACTGGCGCCAGTATGCCCTGTATATTGTACATGGTGATCAGGAGCGCTGTCTAGGACTCAACGAGAGGCCGCTGATATTGTTCAAACAACTTGACAAGGAAGGCCGGAAACCCATGTTCATGCTTAGGAAGCATGCAGCACCGCAAGAAGGCCATGTCAGCACTGTGGGCGGAAACGATGTACGGCCCGTCAATCCGCAGACAGAGAGCTTCGGGTGGGGTAACCAGAATAGAGGGACACCCCTGCCCGGAGGCGTTCTGTAGACGACTACTACGCTACCGAATAGAAGAGACGTTGCTGTCTAGAAGAGGATAGCATTGTAAGACTATGGGTATTGTCGAGAACGAATCCCTTCGATACTGCTGTCGAACGATCGTCGCCGTTGTAAACGACATCACCACAGCATACATGGAAGAGGGAGTGTTTTCCAAGCATCAGAATTGCGGTCAAAGATTACACAAGATGTCATCTTTACAGCATCTTGCGTGGCATGATTAGCGAGAGACGCTCATCCAGCGCGATCAGCGTCGACCCAAGCATGGTCGGAGTTTCGGCGTATCTACGGTTCCTGGTACCATTCACATTCACGCCTAGGGAAAGGCAGCGATTTTGGGTGTTTTTGAAGCAAATCTGAGGGAAGAAAAAGGAGAAGGATTAAGACGGTGCGGTGGGATACAGATGGGATTTTCAGAGACGACCTCGTTGTGCTATTTCATGACGACATCATAGGGGATTTGTGTGCAGCGAGCACCTGCTGATTCATTCAAAAACGTCTTCGACGCTTACAGCGAAAGCGTCAATCGTAGTATATTCTACTTTATTTCTCACAATTGCAACCATGTGTTATTCGCCGTTCATTTCAACTTCACTCTAAATCGTTCTCGTGGTGCAGCTCTAACTACATGCATGGGAAGCACTAAGAACTGCAGTCCTGGCCACTAAACTTAGCTCATCTTCTCGGGTTACCTTACACATGCTACTACATACCCTTGGCCCCGTGTGTTGCCTCGAGTCATGGAACACTACGTGTTGGGTGTGATTCCCCGGCCTTGCATACATGATACGCGTCACGATGCAGGTACCGAGAGTATTGTCACATCAATCGCTGCGACCGTGTTTGGTTTTGCTTCGTTGCTATTTTCGCCATCGGGAACATGTATGAAGGTGGAAGGAAGGAGGGTATATTTAGCTCGTTGCCCCTCGTTGTCTCAGCTGGATCTTGGTGTGCAGCGGCTTGTTCCGTTGGTGATGCTGTTGCGCAGGTTGCTGTGTGCCTGAGGCCGGAGAAATGGAATGGATGCAATCCGCGGCTGGTGCAACCAGAACAGCCCACTCTATACATTTGATAGCGGGTATCGTTGCCTGGTTTCACGGCTCTTAGACTGAAATTGTGTCATTTCCCCAAAGATACATGCCTCCTTTAGCCCGCTAGTGTTTTCTTCGCGTGCCAAAGCTGCTTGATCTTATTCTTCAATCCACATCATGGGTATCTTATCGCCTGTTGCCATGCTTGTTCAGCAATGTAATTTTCCTCCCTCTCCATCTTCTCCACTGTATTCCACATGATCCATGATCCATGATCCATGATCCATCAAAACGGCTTAGCAGCCTTCCTCGCCTCCGCCTTCCCACTGACGGGATCCCTAAACTCCTTCCAACTAACCGGATGCATAACCCTCCCCTCCTCACTCCTAGCCAACACAACACCAAACTCATTGCGATCCGTAGCGACATAGTAGTTTCCGCTATCTCCCAGGCTGATGACCGTACCTCTAACCAGATCACCCACCCTGAAGCTCTCCTCAATCTTTATCTTGTCCTTCTCTGTAGCCCGGATATCTTCGCGTCGGATCTGCGCTAGGAAGGCTTCGCGGCATACGGCGTCGTCGATGACGAGAATTTCGCAGCTGGCGAAGCGTGGGCCGAGGCGCGTTATGCGAACGAGGACTGTGCTGGAGACGGTCGGGAGGAGGGGTACGCCGCCGCCAGAGTTGGGACCGAGGATACCGGGGTCGGTGGAGGTGGGAGGACGCGTTATTGAGAGGAGCGGCGCGAGTTTGCCGGACTTGGAAGATGCGCTTTGTGTGGAGGGATGTGATGGCGAAGAGAAAACGGGTCCAGCTATTGAGGCGTAGATTTGCGAGTCGTGGATGTGTGTTCCTGGACCTGGACTGTATTTGTCGACACTTCCGAGCAGTTGGCCCGGGAGCGCTATTGAAGGAAGCGCCATTGTAGTGGATGGATGAAGCTGTGTCTTCCCAAGATCGTGTTCGTGAGAGTCTTTCTTCTTCAGTCTCTACGACTGTTTCAGTGACAAGGCAGTACGTTGCTTTCGATTTCCAGTGTGTCAATCGATTCGCGATCCGGTCTGTCGGTAGTGTGGAATCGTTCGCGTTGGGGCAATGTCTGCGGATGCGGTTTTGAAGCAGTGTTAATTGGTGTTGCTTGCTGGGATCCGTAACTTTTTAGCTGCGGAAGCTTACGTCATTCGCCTAAACTTGCCGCTATGCGCGTTGATTGGAAGTCACGCAAACTTAATAAGATGCAGTCGATTCTGACAAGTCGGTATTACACTAGGATGTTTGCTGTAAAGCTACAAATCTTGCGCGTCCTGGGCGCTAGACTTCGTGCCCCGGCCGAGGCCTTGCTGCCCGAATCATACAATCACTTCCGCATATACAAGCAGAAGAACGCCGGTTTTGCACCAACCATGTATCTAGCACCTTGCTCCAATCGCCGAGCCATGCAATCCCACGCAAAACAGTCATGAAAATCATTCGCTCATGGTAACGTTCCGGTAGAAGACGCGCCCAATCTGACCCTCGGACAGGTTCATACGTGTTCCCTCTGTCCTGGGCCTGACTCTACGGTCTGCCGGCGACTAAACGGCCTGGTAGAGGAGTAAGGGTTCGCCAATATTTTCTATCTCGGGGATTGTGCATTTCAGGTCAAAGGCTTTGGATAGCACGATCTTGAAGATCTGACGCAGAGTCAGTATGGGCTTGGTAATGGGCATGGACAGCTCTCACCTTCTGCACGTTGATGCTATGGCTGGTTGAGCTGAATATTAGACTGGCCTTCATTGCTCGCGCAAATCGCTTAGCCTAGGTGCTGTCAGTCCTTCGGCTCTAAATTGTTTTTGGCAGGGACTCGTACTTGGTTAGATATCTCTTCCTGCTCTTCCCGCGGGAAGTTGACAAAGTGGTCGTACTTTGTGCCGACCAAAAATGGGATGGCAGTCTTGTTGAAACCGCGTCCCTGTCTGTACCACTCCTTGATGGAGTTCAATGTGCTTTTTCGTGTCAGGTCGAACATGAACAGTATAGCAACAGCATCGTTGCAAACCAACGGCAACATGTTGACGAATTCACGTTGACCACCCAAATCCCAAATGGAGAAGGTGATCTCTGTGTTCCGGATCGAAATGGTCTTTTCCATGAAGTTGACGCCTGTGGTTGTCAGAATCTGCAGTTTGTGAAACATGCCTGTGTAACCCACCGAGCGTTTGGATGTAGTCTTCGTCCCAGCTGCCCTCAACATACTTGACCATTAGACTGGTCTTTCCGATCTGCGCGTCTCCGACCATGCCGACCTTGATGACGACGCTGGCATTTTTGGCGGCCTCCTGTTGTTGCTGTTGGGCGCTCCCTCGCTGGTCCTGATATGAGTTTGACCGCGTGTTGCCCTCCGAAGTCGGATAGCGTCCCATCTGCGAGCTGGGCCGCGAATGCGACTGGCCCATGTGTGTTTCTTTGTTGGCATCGTAGTAGCCGTGCCGTGGAGGTGTGTCGGCGTCTGATGATGTGTTGAAGCGCGTCCCGTTGTGTGTTGTGTACTGGTACGCGGTGTCTGAGTAGGATGTTGACGGTCGGTGAGGCTGCTCGTAGGGGTTGGGACTGTTATTCAGGCTCGCGTTCTGGGTGAGGTCTGGTAGCGGTGTGACAGTGGAGGCGGTGATAGTCGAACTCATGCTGTCGTCGGCGACGTCCATGGTCTGGTCCATGTGCTTCTGCGCTTCCTGTTCTGGTTCGACAGGCACCTGCTCGGGCTGCATTGGCTCGGGTTGCAGTTGCTGGGGCGGCAGCTGCTCAGGCTGCACTTGCTGTACGTGCTGCACTTCTGTGGCAGCTACGTAGGGCTGCTGCGCGGGTTCCTGACTCGAGTATTCTGGCTCCATGGCTAGTATGTCTCAGCGTCCCCGCGGTTGTTGATCTGGGCTGAAAGCGCGCTGGCACGCGTCAAGACGGTGAAAGCAAGCTGACAATGTGTTTTCTTCTTCCTTGGCGACTCTGCTCCTCGAACAATTCTATGCGACCTTAAGGGGGAGAGTCGGTATTATGGGCGCGGCCTCTGTGGTGTTGACCTGGGATGTGCGGGATGCGATTGGACTGGGGGTAAGCGCAGTGTTTCGCTCCAGAGATGCACGCAACAGCCCCGGTGGGCACCTAAGAGAGGGGGGCGTCATAGCGTGGTCCGATACGCCGATCGATAAGCCGCCTCAAAAAACATTTGGCGGGACAAATTCCAGCGCCAACTTTTTCACGCCTGCCACAAGACACCCCAAAACACAACCTCACACAATCACACACCATGGCGAAGCGACCCGCAGACTCAGAGCAAGAGCAAGAGGCTATCAAAAATGGAGATCGTCCCATGGAAATCGACCAACACAACGAAGCGGGCGAGTTTGAGGATGAATTCGAAGACGAATTTGAGAGCGAGGATGAGATTCTCGAGGCAGGTGTAGACGGACGACCAGACGAAGAGCGCGAAGCTGAGGAGCGCGAGAGTAGGTTGCTGGAGGAAAATGTCGAAAATCCAAAAACTAACGCCTCCAGATGGCATGGACGTGGACCAAGATACTTTCATTCCCGGTCGACACAAACTCTCACCAGGCGAGACATTGAACCCCGATCTTTCCACATACGAGATGCTTCATGCGCTCGAAGCGCCGTGGCCCTGTCTCTCATGCGACATCGTACCCGACAACCTAGGCGCAGACCGCAAAACATACCCTGCAACAGTCTACTCAGTAGCCGGCACACAAGCAGCGCGAGGAAGGGACAAGGAAAACCAGATTATGGTCATGAAGATGAGCAGTCTGTCACGAATGGAGAAGGAGGATGAAGAGGACGATGACGAAGAATCCGACGACGAGGCCTCAGATCCTATCCTCGAGACAAAGTCGATACCGTTGACGAGCTGCACGAACCGCATACGTGCCCACCAGACACCGCAAGCCACCTCCGCACAACCTCCTACGACTCTTACCGCCGCCATGACCGAGTCGGGACAGGTCTTGATCCATGACGTTACCCCACACCTCACAGCCTTCGACACCCCCGGTACCACCATCTCGCCTACACAAAACAAGCCTGTCTGCACGATTCGCGCACATGGATCAAACGAAGGTTATGCGCTAGATTGGTCGCCATTGATACCAGAGGGAAAGCTTCTGACGGGTGATTGTACCGGAAAGATCTTTGCGACAACACGGACACAGGGTGGAGGTTTTGTCACAGACACCACGCCGTATACCGGCCACAGTGGCTCAGTAGAGGAGCTCCAGTGGTCACCAACCGAGAAGCACGTATTCTCCTCTGCGTCGAGCGATGGCACAGTCAAGATCTGGGATGCGCGGTCAAAGTCACGGAAGCCGGTGCTCAGTGTACAGGTTTCAAAAACAGATGTCAACGTACTGAGTTGGTCGCACCAAACCGCTCATCTCCTCGCTACCGGCGCAGACGACGGCGAGTGGGGAGTCTGGGACCTGCGGCAATGGAAGCCTTCTACCGATATGTCGAGCGAGAAGAAGCCTTCACCAGTTGCGTCATACACCTTCCACAAGGAGCAAATCACCTCAGTCGAGTGGCATCCCACAGACGACAGTATCGTGCTTGTATGCGCCGGCGACAACACACTCACTCTGTGGGATCTGGCTGTCGAACTCGACGACGAAGAGAGCAAGTACACAGCAGGTGTCCAAGATGTACCGCCGCAATTGCTGTTCGTGCATTACATGGAGCAGATCAAGGAGGCGCACTGGCACCCGCAGATTCCGGGCGCCATCATGGCCACAGGAGGATCAGGATTCAACGTCTTCAAAACGATCAGTGTATAAAGTAGCGTCACATCGACCCAAAATTTCAAATCTCTTACCCTCCTTGGGTACATGCATTCCGATGCGCCTTTTCTTCTTTGTTACGCATCATCTGTACTTCATCTTGATCCGGTCAACAAAGAGCGGAAGACCAGTATGTTCCGAAAGCATCTTTAACCGTCGTATTCGGATGCATCTTGTACGGTGATTTCGTTCAATATGTCAATATATTTGATCAAGGTCATGCTCTCGCCTTCCCGCAATGTTAGTATCCAGTTTGAATCCCCAATGGCGCATATCAGATCTGGCATCGATGGCTCAATGCTTCAAGAGACAGCTATCCACAGTCAGCATATAACACAAAACTTTGCTTCGAAAACTCCATCAGTAACACACCAACACCAATTCCGATTCCTAGCGCAGCAACATATCTTACACTCCAACACCACTGCCATGACCGGCGTCTACAATTATAGCCAATCCTGGCCCCAAACAACACATATGACAGACATCCCTTACTCTGAATCCTACCTCCGAACACCCATCTGCGCGCTACCCTTCCCACATCCAAAATGGCATGTCAAAGTCGGCACGGGAGAGGCGTATGAAGTTACGAGTCCGATCTGGGAGGAGTATGATGTTGAAGTGGGATACGTGAATAGTGTGGGTGAAGTGAGGGAGAGTATTGAAAGCCTTAGGGGAGACGAAGGTGACAAGGAGAACGGCTTGGAAAAGAACACTAGAAGAGGGAAGAGGACATTGAACGATGTTTGTGAAATGAGCAGCGAAAATGTGAAGAGGAAGAGGTTTAGGGACGCGTAGAAAATTGAAAAGTAGTCAATGATTATATCACGACTCAAGTCACTGGGCTCTTCATTCCAATTCCAAAAGCAAGTGGGGGTGTGAATATGTCCTTGAATTTACACAGGTTTTTGTATAGGCTTCGGCTGCACTGTCGTCGCCGGAGCACCAGGCACCGGGAACAGCGGCGTAGCCGCCTCGTTCATTTCGCGGATTTTCTTGATCAAGTTGCTGCCAAAGTGTTAGCTTACTGTGCTTGCATCTCCATCTTGAGAACATGGACTTACCTAACAGGCAGATTCAATCTATCCTGTTCTCTCCAAAGAATGCCAACAACTTTCTCTCGCCCTCGACTGTGATCTTCCAAGTGTTCTGTGATCAATTGTCTACCCAACTCTTTACTGCATCCGTAGATCTTCTGGGTGCAACCGTCGAAACTGCAGATCCAGGAGTCACGGGGGCCATTAGCTTCGTATGTCGGTAAGGGTGTTGATATTATCGGTGGTGACACTATTGATTTAGTGTTTCCTGATGATGATGCTGAATTCGCATGGGGAGGGAGATGGGAGGGCCGGGAACGTAGCGGAAGAGGTGGTACGGCGCCGACTCCTTCAGAAGCAGAGTCCGAGTCGCCAGTTGTGGGAGGAGATTCAGGTGCTATGGATGCACTGGCTGTACGCTTTCGTCGATCCTTCTCGTCTTGATCACCGTCTGTATCGTCTAGTTTCCTCTTCTCTCGACCTGGTGATAGGGCGTGCGTTGGTGTCTCGATGCCTTCTTCCTCGTCATCTTCATCACTGCTTGTAGCGTTGCTGCTTTGCTCGGCTTCCGAGTCGTCACTTGCCGGCACAGGTGCTTTCCCCTTTCCGCCTTTCTGTCTCCCTGGTTTAATGCTGATCCCTTTGCTCTTGCCAGAAAACTTTCCACTCGTAGGTCTTAGCACAGATAAGCGGCCTTGCTTCCGTCTACCTGGTGGCCTACGCACAGGTGTTGTTATGGCGTCGTCTCCTTCGTCGGACGTATCTGAAGAACCGCTTTCACCGTCTCTCAGAGTTGCGTGATCTTTGCGTGGTTTCAGTTCCACACCTTCAGCTCGCCGCTGTTCTGCTGCGGAAAGTGTGTGCCCAGCTGCCAGCTCTTGGTATATCGGTTCGGAAGCAAAAAATTGTACGTTTTTCCGCCGCGGGTGGTCCATCATGTAGGACAAATTCCGTGCATGTACGAGAAGCACATTCTTCGCAGTGTCCACTTCCTCAATCTCGTATCGTCTGACGATGAGTTCGGCAACGCGATCCACCGTAATGTGGTTCCGTCCTGCTCGTAGAACCCGTTGGTTCACTGCTTTCTGCATGAATTCGAACAGTGCGGCCGCCTCCCACCACTTGTCGTCTTTCTTCGGCGCTTCGGATGGTTTCGGTGTCGCATTCGCTTGTGCCGATTTGGAAGCTGGTGTTGGTGCAGACGCGGACTTCAGGGTCCTCGCTGAGCGTTCGGGTTGGATCTGAGAATAGCGCCCTTCGATTCGTGCCTTACAATTATCGAAGTCTTTCTAAACGTACGTCAGATTCAGCACATGTTCGAGCTCCATGCTTCCTACCGGAAACCGCCGTCTGAAACGTTGATAAACAGGCGTATTACTCCAGCTCAGTCCTTGGGCTTTGTTCAGAAAGCACATCATGAGGAATAGGTGATGTTGGTCGAATATTTTCTCGGCCGTGGCCACATCGTTGCAGGGAAAACGCTCGTCCTCTGCATACTGTGTCGTATTAGCGCCACAATGTTGCATGATTCTAAGACATGCTGACCTCTTGGAAGACCAGTTCAGCACTGGGCCCGCTGCTCTTCTTCCGCGACTCGCCGTAGATGTCTGTGACGAAGTATAGAAGTTCCACAGCCTGGACCATCTGGTCGTAGATGGGCTTGTACTGCGCTGTCGGTCGTATCTCGAACCAGCCAGCCTGGCCTTGCGCCCAAATTACGTATGCGCCGTCGGTCATTTCGCCGTAGGAGAAGCGCGTTACATGTTGTATTTCGATTTCCATGGGTTTGTAGGGCTTCTTCAAAACTGCAGCCGCGTTAGCCAGAGCTCTATGCTTAGTCGTCGCGTCCAACATCCGACAGGCATGTCTCACATACGATATTTCAGCTGGCTGCGCCCAGGAGCCTCCAGTCGCCCTTCCACTCGGAGGGGAGTATCTGCATATGCAGCAAGAAGGCTCGCAGGTTTGCCATTACTCTCGAAGACGATGCGCGCATCGCTCAGGACAAAGATCTCCCAGTCGTCGGAATTGGTGTTGGAGGCGTCGAGTGGCTTGAGTACCTCGGATTCTGGAGTCGGCATCTTAAGAAATAATGTCGGGAATGCTGCATGCTGCGGTGTTGCAAAAACAGAGCTGCCTGTCCAAAGTCAGATAAAAGATGTAGTGGGGATGGGCAATGCGGGCGGGCGCGAAGGGCGCGAGACGGGATGCGCGTCCAGGGTCGAAGGCGTGTTATCGATAGCTGCTTCCCGAGGTCACTTGCGTCACTCGAAAGCCAATCTCAAAAGTTGCAGCCTGCAACGCATTTTATAAGCTACAATGTGCTGCATCCAAGTCTATGTAGTCAGCAAGCCAATATATCACTGAAGGGATTCTTACAAAATGTAGCTCTACCAGATCTGACTTTTGCGACGACACGGGAAAGGCCATCTCCGAAAGAGAACTCTAGGGCACTGCCGGGAGCATACAACAGGACTTGAAAGCAGCATAAACTATGGAAAAAGTCGATGTAGCCGGCGAATTAAACTATACTAATAGTGGGTATCTTGGATTAACACAACGAATTCATCAAGTCATCTCATCATACCGCAGCCTCCTCTGCAGCCTCCTGCTTGCGTATCTGATCCTCCAACCGCTTCTTTTCTGCTTGCTTCAGCCTCATCATTGTAACCTCTTCCAAACTGTGCGTCTTCGGGCTAAAGGAGAACTTTGGTGTTCCCAGTGGTGTAGTACTTCCGACGCCCTTCCCTATGCCTGGTCCAAATGATGACCTGAATGATTGGGTCTTCGGCGTGGATACGGGAGTTGACGGGGCTGAGGGCGCGTCGTTGGTTGGCGATTTGAGGTCGGGCTCGCCGTTCGCCCAAGCCACGGATTCGAGCGACGGGTAGTCGGCCTTTCCGTCCAGAACAGCGGCGTGCGCGTGATCGAGGCGTGTGTAGATGATAAAGACAATGGCGATGACCTTGCGGTGCTTCTCTCCCGATGGCCGGATCTTCTTGTCCTTGCCCATAACGACGCTGTCGATCTTGCCGTATTTCGCAAACATGCTCGATATCTTGTCTTTATCCCAGTTTGTAGCGTCACCTTCTCGTTGGAACCGGACCTTGACTGTGCGATCGATCTCGGCGGAGTCCCCAGGCTTGGGTGCCTGTGGCTCAGGGCTTACATCCACGAAGCTTGCCTCATCCTCTTCTTTGCGCTTCTTCTCCATGCGCTCTTGTGCCTCCTTTCTGCGCCTCTTGCCATCTTCGGCTAATCTTTGTATCTCCTGTTCTCTCCTTTCCGCCTCGTTCATATCTTCCGCCCTCTTCCTCTTTAGGTTGTTCATGAAGTCCTTGCCCTCTCGTTCCCTTCTTTCCAGGTCATCCTTCATTTTGCGCCGCCGACCGTCCAGAAGCTCATCCTGGAGCGCTTTCTCCCGCCGCCTGGTACGCGCGCGGTCATATTCGCCCTTTAGCTTCTCGTCTATGAGGATATCTCGAGCCCATCCCAAGTAAATAAAGCGATCCGCAGCATCTTTATTGTCGGGATTTTTGTCGGGATGGTAACGAATCGAGGCTTTACGGTAAGCCTTCTTGATTGCAGCTTCCGGCGCATCGAAGGCTACACCAAGCAACTCGTAGAAATCCTCGGTCGTTGATTTCGCGAGATCTTCGAGGTCTTTGTTGGTGTCGCTCATGATGTCGGTAGACCAAGGTATACGTGAGAAGTCAGGGGCCCAGAGCGAGACGTTGGCGCGTAGGATCGAGAGGGGAGACGAAAGTCGCAAGTGGAGTGTGAATGGTCGCAAGCGCGAGGCAGCTGCAGAAACATGTGAGATGATCGCCCACTAGCGCGCCTTCCGGCTTGGCGCATATTCTCGGAACGGCTACGAAATTTCGCGTTGCCGTATACATGGTACTACATTTCAATAAACAAGTAGTACCCAAGGTGATGTATACTCCAGCCTGATTTCTCAGAATACATGTTTGGCTAGCCTGCATGCAAACCAAGTCTGTTAATGTCTAGTGGCCCCAATACCTCCCACCCTAGTAGCTAGAGCTCCGAGCTTCCTTCTATCACCCCACTGATGCCAGTCGCATCTTCGATAAAACGCGCAATTATGACTACCCCACCGACCGAGAGTCGCAAGGTGCTCGAAGGTATCTTCGCGATCAACAAGCCTCAATGGGCCTCCTCCGCCGGTGTCTTGCGCGACCTCCAAGATCACTTCTCTCGCTCGCCGCTCTTCGCACCCTGGCTCGAAGCCCAGAAGCGCTCCCTCATCATCGCCGACGCTAAGCCCAAACACCTCAAGAACATCAAAGCGAAACTCGGTCATGGCGGTACCCTGGATCCAATGGCTACTGGTGTCCTGATCGTCGGTATGGGCAAGGGCACCAAATGCTTACAACGCTTCCTCGAGTGCACAAAGACATACGAATGCGTGGTACTGTTCGGCGCCGCAACAGACAGCTACGATGCTGTAGGCAAGGTTGTCGGCAAGGCGGAATACGAGCATGTTACAAAGGAATTGGTAGAGGAGAAGCTAGCCCAGTTCCGTGGTAAGATCTTGCAAAAGCCAAGCGTTTTCTCTGCGCTCAAGGTCGACGGAAAGAAAATGTACGAATACGCTAGAGAGGGCAAGGACATACCAGAGGTGGCCGCGCGACCGGTCGAGGTGGAGGAGTTGGAGCTTGTCGAGTGGTTGGAACCCGGAAGTCATGACTTTGCCTGGCCAAAAGAGGAAGTGGACGGTGCTGAGATGGAGGACGCAAAGAAGCTTATGGGGATCCGAAAAGAAGACGCGAAAGTCTACTCCGACACAGCGGCAAGAAGAGGACGGAAACGATCGAGGTCACCAGAAAACGACCACGTTGAAGGCGCAGGGCAGCAACCGAAGATACCTAAGACAGACTCCGAGCCTGCCATGTCTGGCGCTTTGCCAGCAGAGGTAACACGCATTGAGGAGACCCCCGCGGAGAACGAAGGCACAGACGCTATTGTCGAAGCATCATTACCAACAGAAGAGAAGCCTGTAGCCTCAGTGGAGCAAGCCGAAGCAACCGAAAACACATCAACAATCACCCAGGATAACGCCGCTGAACCCACCGACGCTACCGCATCATCAGCTACATCTACGCCCACTCCACAACCCCCAGCAGCACGCCTTCGCATGACAGTAACGTCTGGCTTCTACGTACGCTCTCTTTGCCATGATCTCGGTCTAGCCTGTAACTCGCTCGGCCTCATGTCGTCTCTCATCCGCTCTCGCCAAGGCGACTACACGCTCGGCCAGAACGTCCTAGAATACACGGATCTGGAAGACCAATCGAAGTGGGAGCCCCAACTCCAGAAGCAGCTCGAGGAGTTCATGGAGAAGGAGGGTTGGCCAATTGAGGAACTGGACGACGACGAGAGCTGGGAGGAGAGGAAGAATGATCTGAAGGAGCAGAGGAAAGACAATGACCGAGAGAAGAGTTACAAGGGTGGTGGCAAGAAGTGGAACTCGAAGGGTAAGGGGAAGTATGGACGAAATGGGTACTCAAAGAACATGGACGGTGGGCGGAAATGAGGGACTGGTACTACGATGACTTGCATTATGATACCCCATGAACCAATAGGAATGACTTTGGTATTTGGCTATGGAGAATTGTTCAATGGATATGTGTATGCACAGGTTGAGTATGCGACTCAGGTATCCGACTTCAAACGTCTGTCCTCGAATTTCTTCGGCTTAGACTTTGCCTTAGACTCTGAAAGCCCCTCTGTACCTCCGTCACAGCATCATCCGCGCCCTGCAGTCCCTCTGCTTCATCTTTCCGATCCTCATGGTTGATGAACAAGAAGGAGAGCACCATGATCGCCGCGCCGACCCAATACAACGCCGATGCATACTGCGAGTCCAACAGCATCTGCCCGACCAGACTGCACGGAATGGTCAGACTAAGACCAACAGTGACAATCAGCGGGGAAGTAAGCAGCATAGCGTACGCCCAGCAAAAGTCGGAGACGAGAGATGACGCGCTGTTGATGAGCACGATATTGAGGATGCGCGATGTGGGCGGGAGCTCAAAAGGTTCTATGCCGGTAAGATGTAGGATGATGAATCCAGGCCAGAGTAGTAAGATGTTGGACAATCCAACAAGGCCGAAGAATAGAGGCATGTTGACCTTCGTCTCATCGCCAATTCGGGATTTCATGAAGACTGTGTAGAAACCGTATAGTACAGCCGACACAAAGGCCATGACGTCGCCAATGGCTAGTTCTTTTGGTGTCTTGTGCGGGAAGGAACCGCGGTTCTCGTCTGTCTCGCCGGATACGTCGACCATGGAGATGAGGGCTACACCGCCGAGAGATGCGAGTACGCCGAGAAATTTGAGCAGCGTGAAGCGCTCGACGCGCATTATGGATCCCAGAAGTAGGGTCCAGATGGATGACGTGGAAGAGAGGATGGTAGAGCTTGCGACGGTTGTGTACTCTAGACAGGCGGCCGCAAAGTAGTTTGCCAGGAACCAAAGGAGACAGAACTCCAGCGCCAGTTTCGCCGTATCTCTTATCGTCAAGCCGTCGTCATCGTCCTGACCGCCACTTTTCCCGGTTGCGAAACTCTGGGAGCCGTGCAGCGAGGATGATAACAGGACTTCGGTTGCCTCGTCATTGCGAGCTTTGTTCGAGGCTGATGTCGAGGAGGGGGTCTCGTGTTCGCGGAGGAGCTTCCATTTGCCTGCTCGCCGTTGCAAGAGGTCGCGTGCGTGTGCTAGGAGAGGTTGGCGGTGCTGCCGCGCGCTGTTGGGACGGTGACGGTCGACCCATAGGTGGTGGAGGAACATGGGTAGGAGAGGGATGACGAAGAATGTTGTGTTTACGTAGGTTACGAGGTAGGGTTTCGAGTAGGAGTCGTCTGCGAATATTGTCTGTTCCGTTGTCAGCTATGCGCTTACCACTACCGTGCCATCCCAGGGGATGCGAGATGCGTACACTCGCGAGGAAATTACTAGCTGTCCACAGTAGCACCGTCGCAAGTAGGAGAGCTATCCCTACTGCGTGTCGCACTTTGCTCGTCCATAATCCCTTCTTTTGTCCCTCAGCCCACTGGCTAGCCTCGCTCGCTGGGCTCTCGAGGTAGTCTTCCCCGCGCAAGTATGCGCTCTCGTCGGAGACGTCGCTAACGCGTGGACTGAGCGGCGTCGTCTCAACATCTTCTTCCCTCCGAGGTATCATGTTGGCAGGGTGTAATAGAAATTATTGTAGGTGATAGGACGGGTCCGTCAAGGAGGGTCTTCGGTGATAAGCGGGCTCACGGTCGGGGTACGTGTCGAGGCATGGAAGAATATGCGAGCGCCCATGAAATCAGTCGCTTGTCAAAGGCAGAGAAATATGCAAGTGATGGACTCGTGGCACGGGGTGGTTCGGCGTAACACGCGGACACTTGATAAGAGGGTGCTAAGTCCCGGGGGTTTCGAGTTTCATGTGTCCTCGTGTCTCAAAGAGGCCCGTTGACGGAATTGTGGCGGTGCCGCCTTAGCCACGGACCCACGTCATCACGGATACGCGGGCGGAAGGCACGCGTCTGATAGCACTCCAGACAAAGTACTGTCCATGCATGTATTCGTATATTCTTAGGCAGCTTTATCGACTAGGTGGCAATGACCTCATTCATGATGATAGATTACAGGAGTAAGAGATCCCTCCTGCTCAAGAAGCATGTTCAACACCAAACTCCATGCGAACTCCAGATGCAAGACGGCATTGCGGCAGATGAGGTTCCACTGTCGGCTCTCATAAACGTCGCTTATTTCGTGATGGCATACACTAGCATGCGCAACCGCCTTCGCTGCCCTTGAGGTCGATCGGGATTGTCTCGGGGAAGTCGTTACTGAAGTCACCCACGTCCTCCTGTGCTAGAGCTTGTCGTGCGATAACTACGGATGTCAGCTTCCGAAAGCGGGGATTCGGATGGCTCTATGTCTGGCTTACCTTCAAAAGCTTGCTCGACGTTGATGGCCTCCTTAGCACTGGTCTCGAAGTACGGGATACCACCCTTCGATTGGCAAAATGTCATGGCGCGCTTGGACGAGATCTGGCACTGTTAGCATGGAGCCTTGAACGGTCGTTATAGAGACTCACCATCCTGCTGCTCTCCTCCTTATCGATCTTGTTGCCAATGACAACCTGTCCGCGTCAGTACAGATGTACACCCAGTCTACCCGTATGCACCTACAAATGGGAAGCTCTCAGGATCCATAGGGCTGGCCTGAACCAGGAATTCGTCCCTCCAGCTGTCCAGGGTATCGAAACTCTTCGAGTTGTTCACGTCGTATACGAGCACGCAGCAGTCGGCACCGCGGTAGAAGGCAACACCGAGCGATTGGAAGCGCTCTTGACCGGCAGTGTCCCAGAGCTATCGTACGTCAGTAAGATCCAAGCGCGCAGATTCACATGTACACACCTGCATGGTAACCAGCCTGTCGTCGACCAACACTTCCTTGGTCAGGAAATCGGCACCAATCGTGGCTTTGTAGCTTGCGCTGAACTTCTTGTTGACCTGTAGAGACCGTATAAGCCAGTATTCATAGCCTCTAGCTATCACTCGTGTCGTGTATAGCTCTACGAGGGGTTCTCCGTACATATTGGTTCATCAAGCTCGTCTTGCCGACCCCGCTGTCTCCGAGGATAATGACCTGCGCGCATTAGCCGTGAAGGACAGACCTTGTTGGGAGCTGAAATACCTTGAGGAGGACCTTCTTCCTTGATGCCATCTTGTAGAGAGTGTGTGTTGGTAGGAAGACGAGGTACGGCGCGGTCGATTCGAGGCGCGAAGCTAGATGCTTCGAGGTGGTGCGGAGTTGGCTGCGCGGATACTAGGCCGAGGTAGAGGGTATGCAACGCCAATATCTAGGTCTCCAGGACGTTGGTCGAGTAGGGAAATCAAAGCACTGCGTTTATGGCGCAGATACGGTGAGGATAGGTGCAGCTTCGTTACCAGAGATCGATGATGGTTGATGTCAAGCTGGGCACGGACATGGCGCTAACCGCCCGCCCATGGTCCCGTCTGAGTTGGTCAACCCACGCGCCCACCTGACACCGCATTCACATGGACCGTCTACCCCCACCGCTGATCCACGGCTGTCCCTGAAGGAGAGCTTCATCTATATGTCAAGTTATCAAAGTCGCTGGTGTCATCGCCAATCTCCAACCTAGCGCAACCGCGAACCTGACCGATACCCCCAGGGCTACCAATAGATCGCCTAAGCGGTAAAGTTTAAGGCTGCCAGTACGGTCCTGCTTACATGTCGCTCGTAGAACTAGCTTTCCAATATCAAAATCCCTGATCTAGATGCAATCTTTGGACACCACACCTGCACTTACCATCTGTACAAACCTTGCTTTAGATAATAGCATGACATCAAATGGGATATCATGTTGTGTTCCTGCTCTAAGGCTGAGCAAGAGTATACTCGAAAGCTCCAGAGATCGTGAACGGACCATCATCTCACAAAAGAACACCGTATCAAAGAATTGAGATGTAAGAGAATCTAGATGTTTTGCTCCTCAAGCATAGCACGAACACTTTGCTTTGTCAGACTACGCATGTTTGGTCTTTGATAGCAACCTTACACAGTCAAACTACCAGTAATTTACTAATTGTCAATCGTTGATTTCTGATCGAGTGAACTGGAAGAGACGCGATTCGGCCAGTGAATGCAAACACGTCTTGGCAGAGCGTCGATTTCACTATAACTGTAGTTTCGATAGTGCGTTCTTTCCTCGCCCCAGCCAATACCACTGAACCTTTCCGCATCAATCTAGAGCGTCCAGAGATCAATCCTTTGCCATGACGAATGCGGATCCCCTTCACTCGCATTTCATGGCGCTCACTAATATTGGAGGCACTTTGTCCGAGCAGGAGCGTATACAGCTGATCAGTAGGTCGCTAATCGCCCCAAACGCTCGTTGTTCATGAAGGGAAACTGACATGAGTATCTAGATACGCTGGTATTTCTGGTCCGTACCGAGTATCCTTCCGTCGCCAGTGTCCGCGACGTCAACCTGGTCACTATCCAAATATCATCCGACAGATATCGCATCGACGTAACATCCCGCAAAGGAACGATCATCTTCGGGTGGGACGTAAGAACACGCCTTGAGGTGCTCGAGGGTCTCCGTGATGCCATAGAGAAGCGAGCAGCGCAAGTGATCTTGGATACGAGCGGGCCACGGAACGGACGTGTGCTGGCAAAAGACCAGCCAAAGTCCGACAGACAAGACCTCAAGGCGCCATCGGATAATCTGAAGCATGAGACTGACATCTTTCTTACCAAGAAGGCTGATGGCGATTTTGCAAGTCTAGACGCCATGCTCGTGAGGGACGACAACAATCATCAGACCCGGATACCTTTTCGCGCCGGTTCAAAGAGGAAAGCGCAAGATCAGAACGAGTGCGCAAGGAAGAAATCCAAAGGAAATGACTGTGTCATGAATGACGAAACACTTGGCGAAACAGATGAGGAAAGGATGTCAGACCATAAAGGACATGAGGAAGCGATGGACAGCCACATCGAAGGCGAACCAGAGGGCATGGAAGAAGAAGACCCGCCTCCATCTGTCAGTGCTGTGCTTGCGAAATATGCAGCTGGCGAGCCAAAGCGTCGAAAGTGGAGGGGTCCTACGGCTGACACGCCAATGAGGTACGACATGGATGGCATTGCTGAAGGGAACGTGTCCGATGACGAGCAGGTCATCATTGGAGAGGATAACGACTTCTGGCGTGGACGGTAGATACCACGCAGCCAACAGGCGAAAAGCCACGTGAATGAAGGATGTTTGGCCGTGGTGTTGGGTAGTAGCTGCCTATGTAGCGTCGGTAGTGCGAAGTCCGGCGCTAGCAACCTAGCAGTCGCGATCATTCTGCGCGCATGTCCTTCGCTTCCTCACTCGTGTCAATGATTTCATATGCACAGCATTGACAATCTACTGCATTCTACATGAAATCTCGCTGATGATCGATCTTGATGGGTCTTGATGGTTTCCTCATCCTACGCCGTACACGATGGTCTCTTCGCAACTTCCCCGTGCGGGGATCCGTACGATAGCCACGGTCCTGGTTGACGACCGGCCGCAACTCAATTGTTTATGACAGCGCATCGGGTTTGAAACTCATTTCTGTTTTTTTTTTTACCTCTCATTTCTCCTACCACGCACACAGTGTTACTTGGACGATGTCGCAAACTACTACTACCGGAACAGAGACGATGCGCCTGCCAGCAACGATGAGAGCATGGCAATGGTCAACATGCGGTACCACGCTCGAGGAGGCAATACAACTCAATGATTCAGTACCGCTGCCGACAGCCAAGCGGCCACTCGCAAGCGGAGAATCTCTGATTCAAGTTCATGCTGCTGCTCTGAACCAGGTCGACTACAAGCTTGCAGAGCTACCCATTGTTGGGCGAATGGCCATCCCTAAACCAGCAACCCCCGGGCTTGATTTCGCTGGAAGAGTCGCTGAAGCAGGACCGGATTGCGATCTCACGGTCGGGCAAATGGTTTTTGGCAAGCTCGAACCGAAGCAGCAGTTTGGCACTTTGGGCGAATACATCATCGGTTCAAAGGCGGGAACGGTGCCAATACCTGATGGTATCTCAGCGGAGCAAGCAGCAACGCTGGGAGTCTGCGGTCTTGTTACATATCAGTGCCTCGCACCGAATGTAAAAGCTGGTGACAGGATACTGATCAACGGTGGTTCAGGTGGTACGGGTACCTTTGCCATCCAGATCGCAAAGGCTCTGGGGTGCTACGTTACAACAACCTGCTCCAGTAAGCATCCCGCAGTCGCGACAGTGACGCATTTTCTGATCAGTTACAGGCGCAAATGCTCAGCTTTGCAAAGATCTTGGGGCAGACGAAGTGATCGACTATCGCGAAAACGATGTGCCTACCCGTCTGGCAAGCAGCTCAAAACAGTATGACATGGTTCTCGACAACATTGGACACCAGTTTGAGCTATATTGGAAATCACCCTCCTTCACCAAACCTGCAGCGAAGTACGTCCAGGTCGGATCTCAAGTGAGCCTACCCTTTATCTACGATCTCGCATTCCGCTTCCTGGTACCGACGTGGCTTGGAGGTGGGCAACGGCCATTCTCCTTCGGTCTTGCTTCTACGAACTTCGAAGACTTCACGAAGTTGGGAAAGCTTGTTGCAGACGGAAAAGTGAAGCCTGTCGTGAGTGAGGTGTATGCTTTCGAGCATGTACCCGACGCTTATGAGAAGCTCAGAACAGGCAGAGCGAAGGGAAAGCTGGTAGTCAAATTGGGGGTGAAGTGAACGACTCGCTGAAGCGAGAGCAAAGCGTGTCACCCTCCAGATCTGAAGCGAGGCCAGACTGTCGGAACTGGTCGTTCGATGGCCGCAGTTGTGTTCGCGCCTGGATTCGAATTGCTTGCTGTGCACAACCTGTTCAGCCTCAGTTCGCAGAACCTCCCAATGGGGGATTAGTGCGCGAAAATGGTAATCTGGATAAGAAAAGGACCGTTGTTGCGATTCGCTCTGTTTGGGTGGACGCGCTCGTGGCGGCGCTAAGGCTGTTTCAGGCAACGAGGAGGCTGTGTTGAATGCCGATCTGCCTCAGCTGTGTATACCAATACGAGCATACATTCTACCAGTTTCCATATGGATCGATTCCAATATTTTGAAATGATTTGTGGCAGTTAAGAAAGAATGCAGGCCTAGCCCATCACTAACAAGAAGCATTCTGACCATCGCGCATATCACAGAGATACTGTGACGCGCCCATATTACCCGAATACGTCTACCTTGGAAGCGATATGAGCGCCTCATATTCAAAGCAGGCAGGCAAAAGAAGACAGGAAGCCAGTCCGGAAGACAATGCTGAAGGAAGGAAACGACTTAAACCAGCCATCGACCCAACATCACCACTGTGTACGGGATGTCAAATGCTTGACATTGACAACGTTTTCGAAGCGGCCCTCAAGTACTACAAACGCAGAGTGGACGATCCAGACAAGAAGTCGAAGCTCTACGAAGCTTCCGATGGAAGGCACTTCTACGCTGATGCAGTTTCGGTGCATCGGTTTGGCACGAGGCTGTCCAAGCCATCAGATTGTCCCTTGTGCGACTTCCTTCGATCTGTCAGAGTCCAGCCAGATGTACATGAACGCTACAAACTACTTGCGTTCCATAGCTCCGACGCTTGGCTCTTCAATGCAGACCGTTTGAGCAACGCGCTCAGAGACCCAGACTGGCTCCATGAACGCCACGATACAGTTTTCATGGCAGTGGTGCCGGATATAGAGTCGATCCCACTGACCGGGCACGATGCTACATGGCTTGACTACGAAATTCCGGCTGTGGGCGCCATCTTCCACAAGCCGGTTACCGAGTTCAACGACGACATCAATCAGAATCTCCTGGGAGCAAGAGAACTAACGGATGCATTCGATCTTGATCGGGTACGGGTTTGGCTTGACATCTGTCGCAATGAACGCAATGGACACGGTGACGCTTGTAAGCAACGTGCATCGGAAGAGCCAGTAACGCGAGGCTTTCGTCTTATCAATTGTACCAAAGATCCTCCCGAGGTTGAGGACAAGCCATGGGGTACCCCGTATGTCGCTTTAAGTTATGTTTGGGGATCTACTCCGGCGGATCTCGAAAAGTGGCCAACTACCGTCCTGGACGCGGTCGAGGTCACGCGCAAGCTCGACTTTACCTATCTGTGGGTGGATCGGAGCTGTATCAATCAGTCCGATCCAGAAGAAAAAGGGTACCTGATTTCAAGGATGACAACAATATACGAAGCAGCGGAGCTCACCATCGTAGCAGCTGCAGGAAGTGGTGCTAGCCATGGTCTCCCTGGAGTACGAAAGACACCTCGTAAACCACAGCCAAAGTATTATGCTGATAGCGGAAGCCTGCTTCTCTCTCTGCTTCCCGATCCGCGACGAGAAATACTTCAGTCGCAATATTGGACCCGCGGCTGGACATACCAAGAAGGAGTCCTCTCCAACCGCCGCATCGTCTTCACAGAACACCAGACCTACTGGGAATGTCGCTCTATGGCTTCGAACGAAAGCGCGGATGTGACACTATTTCACGAACCTGCAAGCCATGGAAAGGATACCAACACAATCCTTGTAGACTTCATGCTGACGGGGATATTCAAAGGCGGTGCTTTTAGCGGAGGCAGTAGCGCGCACCAGGGAGACTTGGTCATCGCTAATGACGAGGAGTATCGGCTGGACTATGGCTTTCCTGTCGTTGAGGAGATAACCGTTGGAGCGCAATTGCGAGGGCTGTGCGAACATATGCGTGAGTTTACGAAACGACGCTTGACACAAGCTACAGATACCCTGCCAGCCTGTAAGTAGTCTGCCTTGGAGAACTGCCGGTGTTACCAATACTAAATTCTGCGCCATCTCTAGTCCAGGGCATTGTTGGAATGTACGAACAAACTACATCGCTGCATTTGTTTCACGGAATACCTTTGTGGACGGGCGACATTGCTGGAAGCGCTGCCCCCGCTCAGATTACCTTCGCCTTGGCTATATCGTCATGGTTTCACCGTGCGGGCTCGCACCAAGCGATGTTTATTTCCGAAGCATGTACGCGACGTAGTCATTTACCTTCGTGGACCTGGTAAGAGAGCCGTTGCGCGAGCTGCGTGTAAGACATGGACTGACTCTGTATCCTTAACTTTAGGGCTGGCTGGGGCGGTACCGTCAGTTGGCGGCTGCCTCCCAACACTGAATATTGCGCTTATCTGAGTGATCTGATCAACGCCACAAGCCCAAGTATGGTATGGGGTGCGAACATCTATCTCTCTCATCCTGGACGTCCAGAGGTGGTACGGCTGTTAGACCGAAGCTCAGCGCTTCGTCTGGCCAACGGCACGTTTTCCTCGATGGAAATAAAGAATCCGTTCCTCTTAAACAAGTTCCAACCGGTCAAGGAAGTAAATCGAGAATGGTCGTGGGGCAGACTGGTTGGGAGGATTGGTCGCGAACGGTATATGTCTTACCGTGTTGACAAAGCCACAGACTGGTGGAGAATAGGTGGTCGCCTCGCTTTCACCAGCATGTCAATTGACATAACCCAACAAGAGTGGACTGCCAAACACGGCTCTGGCGAGCTCATAAGTGTTTTGATCTTCGTGGGGAGATTCCTCGATGTTGAGCACGGGTAAGTGTATCTGTACGAACTTTATATGAGACATACACTGACCTCGTACACTGTAATGTAGTGCGGCACGATTTTTGACGTTGCGAAAGGTACCTCGTTCCAATCCTGTTGTGTGGGAGCGAGTCGGCATGCTTTCGTTGGTGCTTGGCTACATAGGCAAGACCCGGACCATTTCGGGTCTTTTTCACCTGACGCCAGCTCATCCTCGGAGCGGTTCTATAGTGATCCAATGAAGTAGCGACTGTCGCAACTAGATATCAAAAACGATCGTGCAACCGGGAGTTGCTGTGAATACCCTGGGGCGTGTGCGTTTAAGAAATACGGCTAGCGATGGTAAGATTGATGATGCTGCGATTCCAAAGGAATGTCCACTTCGTGCTCTGTAGAAACTCAAGGTGCATACGGTTCATCGAAAATATACTTCCAGGGTGGTGATGGCTTGGAACCAAGTTCGTGATGTACGTCATGTAGCCGCACCCCACATAAACCTCGGCAACAGCACCCATGAGCCAACGTCTTCACACGCCTATCCCGTACGTGACCCTGAACGGCAGAGGCGAAACTGGAAGAAGAGCCGCGATCCTCAAGCTTTTCAGTGACATATGCGCAAGCATGCAGAAGAAGGTTTCGGGCTGGGCTGACGACCTCGGTGAAAAGCGGATAGCCTAAATAGGAAATCCCATCCAGACATATCGCATCACCAAACATGGAGGAAATCACATTCCCATCTTGTCGCGCACGTCCGGGCCCTGGCATGCCAATTATTCTAGGCCGGCAGCCTGAGAAGTACCGGTTCGGCAGAGAAGCCCGACCATGCGAGTGATCCCCGACAGGGGCCAGGGTGAGAGGTGTCAGGGCGAGCAGGTAATGTACCCGCTCAAGTGCATGTTATGTGTCACTGGCGTATGGTACCGAAAGTGCCGATGCGAGGTGTGCTGGTACCATGGTGCATGTATCAGGGATGTGGGGAGTGTGTTCTAGAATACTGGCTAGTGTGGAACGTGGTTGCAGGATTTTCATCTCGTGGCTTTGTGGTACGAGTTGTAAGGGGCGAGTATCGTGAGATCCATTTTAGGAAGGCGCATCCGATGTGAGAGTACGATGAAGCGGTGTGAATTGATCTGACTGATGGATGGGATTCGGTGATACTGTTAGCTTGGTATGTGAAGAAGTGTACGCCACAAACAGTTCTTAGGAGGTCTCAGCGACTTACGCATACCGCTTTGTCATGCGCCCAGAGGTGAAGGTATTCAATGGTCTGGGACATACCCCAGGAAAGTATGGGAGAAAGATATGTCAGAGCGTAGAAGTTGATTCTGCTTGTACTATGTATTACTTGCTATTATGCTAGTCACGAATTGTGATCTATGAGTTGAACTTTTTTTTGTGCCAAGGAAAAACGCCTGCTGGATGTCCATTCGATGCAAGAGCGGCTCAACCTGAGCTCAACCCAAATACACCAGCAATGAGCCGAACGCCGTAAAAAAATCCAATAAGAGTGGCGAGCATGTAAACGCGACGCCGGGTATATCCTACAGTCCACTAGTGATAGTTCCAAGCGAAAATAGACCAATGGCACAGTAAGGAGATTCGTGAAGCGTCGATGATCTCATCGTAAAATGGGGTATAAGCGAAGAAAGGAAATAGGAAGCTCGCAGCTATTGCTCAAGGCTGAAGCTGCCAGAGCGGGAGCTGCTGTTGGAGAAAGGAAATTCGCAGTCGTCGACGTAAGTCGGGGGGCTGATAGGCACGTCTTCGTAGAGAGGAGGTTGCTCCTCATCCCAAGCAATACCCATACCAGAGCGCTCAGTGAGCACGAGGTGGAACTGAGTGCGGAGAACGCGAGCGGCGCCAGTAGGAGTGGCTTGGTTGAGTTTCTTGAGGGGTGCCCATTCTTCGGCGACGACCATCTCGATGATTAGGTTGTGCTTGACGCTCATGCCGCTTGGGCTCTCCATGTCACAAAGAGGCTTGAGGCCGACGTTGCAGGCGGCCTGGAACTCGACGTCAATCTCGCCCTTCTCAAAGTCGGTCTTCCAGCCAGTCTTGACCTCCTCGCTGGCGATGGCGCGAACGTCCTCGTGAAGGACACCCTTTCCCTCACCCCCGACCTTGGAAATGTGCTTGGCACAGGCTGGAGCAATGAACTTCTGCGTCTCCTCAATGCGCCAGTTGAGCTTGCGGAGCCTCCATCGTGTTTGTGAGTCTCCTTTGTTCTGCACAATACCCGATAGGCGCATCTCAATGGGGAAGTCACCAATCGGGTGGATGACCGGCGGTAGCTTCACCGAAGCGGTAAGATTGGTGGGAGGGAAGATGCGAATAGAGTGCTTCTCGGCTCCGGGAAAGATGGCGCGCTTGATGTCGAGATTGCGCTTGTACGTAATCTTACCCGATGAGGTAGTAGCAACAGCGGAAAGGTAGTAATCGACTGTGGCGAGGCTACCATGTGTAGTCGCAGGCAAGTGTCCCGGCAGCAAGTGGCTGAAGGGGAACGTGTGTGGGCCATGACGCAGCGAAGTAGGATGCGTCAGGAACTCCCACTTGTGGATTTCGGTGGTTTGCGTGCTGCAATCGGGGCAGTGTGGGGCGACAGGCTTCTTAGTGGAAACGATGGCGAGCATGCGCATCTCGAATTTTTCCACGGTGACGTAGGGGTCGTGAACGTTGATGACGAGCTGACCCGAGAAAATAGCGCCGGTCGAAGACTGGGGGCTGTTGTAGAAGACAATGGGCGGCGACTCAACGCTCATGTTCATGGAAGCCGCGCCCTGAGCCTCGACCTTGGGGCTCTTCTTGACTTCCTCTTTTTCCTTCGCATGCTTGTCATGCTTGTGGCGGTTGAAGATGTCCATGACGAGCGACTCTTCCGACTTTGACTTTGCTTTTACGCGGGGTGCGTCGTAGGAGTAGACGGGCGGAAGCAGGCCCTCGGCGTGCGGTTTGACGTGGTCCAGTTTAGGCAATGGCGTGGGAGCCACCCTCGCGAGGGTGCTCAACAGGCGACCGGGCATGTCTGATAAAGAATCCGGGGTAGGGCTGAGATTGAGTGACGTGAGTGGATGTTGGCAGCTGTGAATCTGCGAGATAAGGAGCTGTCCAATGGAGTGAGGGAGTGGGCCGAGATCCGATATGCAGGTGCAGCAACTGTTGAATGCGGCGGCGTTCAAGAGTTGACCTTGTGGGAATGGAGGTGATTATAGAGAGTCTGTGGCAGGAACATGTTCTAGCTGTCAAAGTAACCAAAGGGGTAGCTCGGGGTAGGGCGTGGTCTTATTTAAAGGCGTAGACGCATTCTGAGGGAAGTTTTACATGAGAGAAACTCGATTTCGCATGATTTCATCGGTTATACCAGATGCAGGGATTGCGCACGCCCCGCTAACGGGTTTTGGCAAGCCCACCCCTGCGCCTTCCATGGAATTTTTGGGTCAGGAGGAAGGAACGCACGGCCTGCCGCTCTCGCGATCGCCCAGTAGCTGTCGTGCCTGCCAACTAAAAAGACGTCAACACCTGGGAAACCTTCTCAGCTGAGCTGGTACGAGAGCGTCGTGACTGTCGCGCCCTATACCGGTGCATGCGACGGATTGATTACCCATCACCATGCATCACTAAGCGCTCGCTGTACTGCTGACCGCCGATTCATCACCAGGCCGAACGCATTCCGAATTCCAGCTCGTGCTTTGGCCGCCGCCAACAAGCACCGTGGTGGCTTGACTATGCGGCCAACATATGTGACTCGCCGACGGCCATTCACTCCAGCACACACATTGTACCAGATGGTATCCACCCGGAAACCCTGGGGTGCTCGTCCATCGCAACGGCACACTGTCCGCCCGCTAGCCATCATTCGCTGACGCACATCTGATGCCCTGTTCCCCGCAACATGGCGTTGTGATCGCCTGCAGAGTGCGACTCTGGGGACGAATATTCGAGCATCTCCTCGGACTGCCCACAGACCGGCGCGACTCCCCGCACTCTTCAAGGGCGCGCATCGTCACGTCAGAAGCTGCACCTGACACGTATTTGATCTCCGCTCATGCGCCCTACTCGACTACATTGCGCATTGCTAATTGTGCAACGTCTTCGTCAATTCACAGTCATATTCGTGCTGCATCGTGATGGCGACAGATGCCAAGCCGCGCCGGCGTTAGGTAATGCAACGAGTTTTTCCTACACCCACCGTGGAGCGAGAAGAAACGCTGACTGGGTACTCCACCTGTCCCAGATCCTTTGCAGCTTCTTTGCACACTTTGGCGTTCCGGCCCGATATTGGCTGTTACCTACGATGCGTCGTGTCAAAGCATCCACTTGTTGAGGGACCAGACTGGTCTACATTACTCGATGGAAACCGCACCGGTTCCGATCACGCAGCCACTTTCGCGTCGGAAATGCCCGACGAGTACATGTGGATCAGGGCAGACGAAACCTCCAAACACCACCTAGAAATCTCACGATACTTCGCTTAACAACGGCGACGCTTGCATGGCGTCCGCCATCTGCCAAGACTGAAGCGCCCGATTCGGTAAAGCAATTGCATTCTCTGCATGTCTCTGGCTACCTGAACCATACACTGAGTCCATGTGGCGCACCCATGGTTCGTTCAAGGATCTCATTCCCGTTGACATGTGCAACTCAGCATGCCACGCGTAGCTTCAGGGTTAGAGTCATCATGGCGAAATTTGACCTGAAACTGACGCCATCCAATGGCCCGTGAACGTGTCATGGTGGGACCACACTCGCAGTACGAACACCATTTCACCGCTTCTGTGGTTGCTGAATGTAGACACAACTCGCGGTGTCTAGACCTCTAGAGCAGCGCCCTGCATTGCGGCTCTTTGTAGCCTCATCCGCAAAGCTTCGATCTACGACGGGCCGATTCGGTATACCTCTCTTGATCTTCAGCCCAGTCTTGCACGGCGCTCCCACTGTGGCGCTCTTGCATCGGGGTCTTTTCCGTCCAATTCAGGCTGTTATTGTCACGAACCAAAATAAGCATCATGGCTTCTAGCTTCGTCGGTCTCGCTTTCTGTACTGAACGCCGAGCAACCCCGGATCGGAATGCGGAGTGAAACCCGGAACATATCAAATACATCCAGTCCGAGAACCGCTCGTCTTTTATCCTATAGCACTATTTCTGGGCATACTCAGAAATCTCTGCGCATGCCACTGACAGCTGGACATGCGATACACGCAAGCGCGTCACCAGGACACGTCTGAACACGCCTTATACCAAGTGGATCGCTTTTGGCGAGACATAGTTTTCTCGCAACGAGTGTACCCGCACCAACGCATCGCTAGTACCCGCAAGGGAACAGTACCCAGATCTCCCACGTACGTCGATCTACCGTGAACATGATGCATCAACTTTTTCTAGTACACGTAGCAAGATTTTCCACCCCCATAAAACACCAGAGCGACGTAAATCTGCATCATCACTTCCTACCTGGAATAGCCCTAACTGAAGACATAGTGGATTCGACATCTCGTTGCATATCTTCAGACGACTCAACCATTTCATGTGAGACCACCTTTTGATTCAGCCGCCATTCGTACTATCAGAGACGATGCGCTGTGCCTGAGTTTCTTTCGCAGCTGTGTTCAGGATCGTGACTGGGTAGGCACGATGCATGGTCCACAGTCTGCGCTTGCGCGGAAGATATTGCAACCTTCTCCCTAGCATCGTGTGGAGTAAGTGGGTATGCTATTCGATTCGAGCTAAACGTGTTCTCGCGTGTGACATCGCAAACTTTTCTCAGGGATCCCTACTCATGTAAACAGACTCACGCCATACATGCCCCACCGTCAGACTCAGAAAACTCCATTAGCGTAGAATTGAGTGTTTCGGACATCGCGTTGAAACCAGGACTTTCAAAGTAGAGAGTAAATCACGCATGAGCATGCAATTGAGGTGGCAGGTGCATCAATTCATTAGATCGTGCTACGTGCCATGTAGACCTTCACCCATCCCATTGTCCGAACCCTAGACTCCATACTATGCAAGCCGTGTTGGTATCTTCAAGTGGTATCGTAGATCTACTCGTCGTCCTCATCGGCCTCGTCGTTGACGACGTTGAAGAAGCGGAGCTCGTAAACGCCCTTGGAGGTGGAAACGACGCGGAGCCAGTCACGGAGCTGCTGCTTCTTGAGGAACTTCTTGGTGCTGTCAAATGATTAGCCAAAACGCTTCCCGTCTGAAGCGCCAGTTGCTAAACGTACAGGTACTTCAGGTAGCGGCCGGAGAACTCCTGGTGCGCAATGACCTCGATCTTGCCATCGCCCTGCTGGCTGATCTGGATGGTGTCACCAAGGTTACCGGTGCGGCCCTCGACCTTGATGCGGTCGTGCAGGAACTTCTCGAAAGCCTGGATGTCGAAGATCTTGTCGTTTACGGGCTGCGAGCAGTTGATGATGAACTTCTTGGTGACCTTTTGGCCCTTCTTGGCGGCAGCGGAGCGCTTCTGTAACTTGAGTACTTAGCCTACTGTTCTTGTGCGCGTGGGGTGCTCCCTTGCGCTGGACAGCAAAGCGGTTGTACGTACGGTGGTGGACATTTTGGCGGTATGGGGATGGGAGCGCAAAGAAATGGATATCCTGCGTCTGATTTGGAGGGGTTGGAGAATGAGTGAGTGTCGCGCGGTGCGCCAGAAGTTCGAGCAGTTCAAAATTGCCGGCACGATGGTGGGGTACTAGTCCCGAAGGGGCTAGTGGCGCCGACTGTTCGAGCAGCTCGGTACCTGAGGTCATCATCATCGTTGTTGATGCCTCCCAGCAATTAAACGCCCTAACTATCTTTATCACATTTCGAAAACTCAATAACCTCCGCGCATGCCTTCTGTGAGGGTCACGACACGGCTGCTACATTCACATCACGAGCCAGCAATCCTCATCCTTTAATGCGAGCGCGATCACTCGTCTGTACATCTCCCAACAGTCAAATGCGCGTAAGAAATCCATTACACTATTGAACAGACCATCTGCCAAGATGAATGGTACTATGTTATACATCTAGCGTTTCTATTCTAGCCCTACTGCCACATTCCAAGGCCGTTATCAAGGCCATTGCATTCCAAGGTTCACTCCGTCACCCCATCTGCATGATACGGCGCTATCGAAGAGGCCGGGAGCCCGGGCAGGAATTGACCAGATATCACTAAGCCGTTATTGCCGACGTGTTTGCCCCTATAGATGACAGGCTTCCTCAATTCCGGCGGAATCGGCTGCGCAGACGCGAAAACAACCCGCTTTCGCGATCGATTTTACCCTCGGCGTACAATGTCTCCTCTTGCATAGAGTCGATGAAGTCGTCATCCTCGGCCTCCTGCGCCTCGCTCTCGAGCCGTGAAACAGGTTCACGTGCGCGAGCTTGACACATCTCTGCACGGCATTGTGGGCATGCGTTCGCACCGTTCATAGCTGACTCATTGACCCAGCTGTCTAGACAGACTTGATGGAAGTAGTGAGCACACTTGGTGATCACAGGTCGTTCTTCGTTCTTGTTGCCTTCGTCGACGTCGACCATACATACTGCGCATGCGACACCTTCAGGAACGCTCCGCACTGGTACGCAGAAATCCTCAATCAGAATACGCTCGCCAGTCGGTTGAAGATCGTCATCCATGTCAGGGTCGACATCATCGTCATAATCTCCTAGATATGTCCAGGGAAGATCTGTAGTGCTGTGCAACATCCCATTCTTGTAACCCCAACTTGCTTGGACGAACTCGCGGAAGCTCATGTTCGAGCGGCACGTAGGTATGTGCGCTTGGGCCATAGCACCTAACACCTGTATTGTCACGGGCTCGAGGAAAGCATGAACAATCCAGAAGGCCTCACGATTAGTTAGCGGAGGCAAGCTAGATTCCTCCCTGGAAGCCCAAGGGCCGTAAAGGCGGCAAGCTTCTAGCTTTGCTTCGCAGAAGGTGGCGAGTTCTCTAAGATCTAACTCGCGGAGTGCGGGACATTCACGACATTCCAGTTCCATGTAGTTCTGCAGGTCTTTGCAGTAACGCTGGATCTGCTCCGGAGTCGGATGCTGTGTTAGAAAAGTCGTCAGCATGATGGCAGTCCTCTCTAGTGTCGCGAAGAACCAGCCGACGTTTTTTGCCGATACTTGGGACAATACTCCTGGTACCACCATAGCCAGGCTAGGAAAGTATCTGTGGAGTTCATCGAGATCGGCGCGGAATTCTTCTGGAAAGAGTGCGAGGCTTGCGTGCCGTAACCAACTCATTCTGAGTCCGGAGGGGGTGGCTGCGTAGAGAAATAAGCGAATCATACTGAATTTTGCGTCTAGGTTGAGTTGAAGTTCTTCGAGTGTGTTGATGGTAATGAGGAAGGGGGATTAACGGAGACTTTTGTGACTTCAAGGTGACGAGTGCAGGTGAACGTAGAAAGCGTTCGTTAAGAACTTGCCGATCAAAGGTCAACGAAGTCGCCGGACTGTATAGTAGTGAAAAGTCGCGAAGGAACGGATCTGAGCACATGTGCGCATGAGAAATAGTAGGCACGATACTGCTGCCTCGAGGTTGGTGGCAAAGTGTGGTGAATTAGGTGCCGTGAGAAACTGGCCATCTAGCCGATTCTGGTACAAGCTTTCATTCAACATTCTACGATGTATCTCTTGACTTGACCACCGCATTATTCATCCGCAGATATCCAACGGTTTTAACAACTGGCTTCGCCGGTTATAGGCTCTCATCTGGGCTTCCTTGTACGTTGTGCGCCGAAAGATTACGCGTATCTTGTAACTCCTAACGCGGGCCTTGTGATACCTTGATCGCAATGTCTTGAAGCAAAAGATCTTCCTTACCTAAATGTTGAGCACAGATTACTGATCGTTCTCGCTAGATGACATATTCAGCTGAGTTCCAAGGTTGCGTCTGACGCAAGAGTGCAGGCCCGCTATAGGTATTCACATCTTTCCGACTTCCTACTAGACGAGATCCTACGGTAAAATGCAGAAGATAGAACCAACGCCTCACTTCCAAACTGGCCTTTGACGTCGTTCTGAAGCAACACCGGGTGTCGGGAAGGACCCCTGGCACGTGCCGAGATCAGCGCGTTCCGAAAAGAGGATAGTGTCTGAGACGTTCCGAGACCCGGTAGCATCATCGACTGATGCGATGCAATAGGCGGATGTCCTTGCATAGCCTTCTTGACAACGACATCAAGATGGCGGATAACTGATGCCGTTGCATCATATTCGGACCGCATCGCGTATCAGGCGTCCAATGTGATAGCACTGCAAGGCAGACACGAGTGGCTGCCTAACGCGGCGCAGTATTCATATGGCAACCCGCCTTAAGATTGCGTCCATCTCATATTTCTCTTCCGTCATCCATCGCATACCTCTACCGACAATATCAACCATGCTCTTCTCGCCAGTGATGCGCAACGAGGTCCTCCAGGCAACCGCCATCTGCACCGTCTCGCTGCTCTACTTCCATTATGCCGAAGAAAACATATTCGACGAAGTAACGCAGGATGAAACATTCAAGACACTTCTCAACCTTCTCACCAATGGGACAATGCCCAATGCTACCATTCCTGGTTTAACAGACCAAACTGGCCAATTAGCAATCGATGCCAAACACACGGTCAACACCTCCGACGGTGCCTCGCTCTCCTTTGCCCTCCAGCATGGCAACGAAACTAGAAATGGACTCAATGGAACCAATGGCATCAATGGAACTGCAGATAGTGAGATACCGGAATCTTTCTATCGGCGAACGTTGCCAAGAGAAGTGATCATTTCACTAGCGCTCGCTATACTGCAGTACTGGTGGCTCATTGGCCTTGAAAGGATCTTGCCCGCTCGACCGAGATACCGAGACGCTCCAGTACAGCAAAAGGAGCAAGTCGAAGAGAACGAAGATAGAGAGGAAGAGGTGGTGAAGAAATGGATCGCACAGGGCAGAGTGCATCGAGCGTCGTTGAACTGGCGCAATACTTTCGTCAAATGGGTGCTCGATATGACAGTTGGCATGCTGTCTATATTCACCGTGGAGCATATGCTTCGGCAGCTTCTCAAGATGAAGTCACCAATGTTGATCTTCAAGGACCTGGGCGAAGTAAGTTCTTATCTTCATTTTTCGGCATGGCATCTCACTAACATGCCGACTAGCACCTTATCTTCAACTTCCTAGGTACATTTTTCTCCGTCACTCCGCTTGTTCGCCTACTCGCCTTCATCCTCGTTCCAGCCTACAAGCAGATTATCTTTATCGAAGGTATCCAGCTAGTCTGGACGGTCTTCGCCTTGCAATTCTTACGCATAACAGCCTCATGGGCGGTCAAAACGGAGTTTGCCCAGGGCTTCATGCAGAATATGACCAAAGAGCACGAGGCAAACATGAAGTATCAACAGTATAGAACTATTCGGGACAGAGAGCTGTGAGTCTGTAGACTAGCAAAGACTACCATTCAATCAAACTTCCCACCTCTACACTACCGCCAGCTTGGCGTTACGGGAATAATCGTACTCAGTTTCGTCTGCCATGTTTCCATCAAAAACTGTCTTTCCTATCTTCCCCGACTTATCTTCATAATCCAACCACATGAGCGCTTCCTTCACCAGATCTGATGGCCCGGCAACGGTTGGCACATGCCATTGGTCCGCTCCTTGGCTCACAAAGTTTGCATGTGCACTATCCTGTGCCTGGGCGATGATGCGCGCGCAGTCGATGCGTGAGAAGGAAGCACGAGGCGTTGCAGGAAACTTCCCTTTGGGTTCAAAGGACTTGGCCAGAGTTGAAATCGATGCACGAGGTGTGGCCGGAAGTGATTTGTCAGATGGTAGGTAAGGAAGCCGGCGGTTCATGTACTTGGCTTCCCAGCCCGTTCTTGACGGCGCTGGAGCTGCTGGCGTTCGAATGGCTAGTTTTGAAGTACTCTTCTTTGGCTTCCTTTTGGGCTTCGCGCTCGAACCCAAAGTCTTGTGACGAGGAACTTTAGGTGTGTTCATTGATGTTTTTGACGTCCTGGCCGTCAGTCGCTGACTCAACTTCGCAATATACTCGGCGAGTAAACTCAAGAGTTCTGCACACTTCTTACATAGTCTCACACCCAGTTTTGGTCTTGGTAATTCGGGTTTGATTTTCTCCACGGGTATCGATCTAACGTGTTCCTCATAGGTTTCATCACTCAGGATCTCAGACAAAGGCACGTCTCTGCGACTTGTTCGCATCGTCACACTGGAGGCATTATCTGATGAGATGTGATATCTGCTGGCTGGGAACAACTCGTGGCGATCGCTTCGAAATGACAGCTCTCTAGGTATCAGATTGGACGGCGTTGTAGATGTGGATACGCATGTGCCATCGGAGTTTGCTTGACGCGAGCCCGCGGAGACTTGCCGTGGCGCTGCGGAATTGCGTTGGAAGGGGATTGGGGGTGCCGGCCTTGGGCTGTCCAGCCAAGCGTCGGCCTTGAGTTCCAATACGCTGTCGCTATCTTTAATAGACAAGGCGTCGGAGCTCGTGAGTGTTCTCTCGAGGACTGGCTCCTGCCGTGACCTTCTTAGCTCCAAGAGAAATGGATTACTAGTCTTTGATGGTGTCAGGCTATCAGGGCTCTTGTGCCGAGTATTGTATGGTGGTTTAGAGAACTCACCTGCACGAACTTCGAGGCGATCTACCTTCCTATGTTCGAAATCTGAAATCCAAGGCCCCGTCCTTAGGAACTCTTCGGCGGTACAAACATCCCATGACTGAGGCCAGCGATCTTTTCGGAAGTTGCGGTCAACGGGCGAAGGAGGTGAAGTCGTTGTCTTTGTGGAAAGTGTGCTGGAGTTGCGAAACGTGCGAGGCTGATAACCTGAGGATTGGGTTTGGCTAGCCAGATTGTTCCACTCGGATTGCCAGTCTTCGTTTTCCTCGCCTTCATGCTCCAGATCTCTTTCATGGCCGGCACCGCCCCTTAAGCCGGAGTCTGGGTGGTCATCAGTGCGGAGAGTTGTTTCATTGCTGATCCCAGGCCAGATGGTGTTCTCCGAAGATCTCCTAGCTCCCATTGGCGGCCTCGAAGCGTCGTTTTTATACGTAGATATAGCATTAATTCTAGCGTAGTCTTCCTCAATGAACATTGCTTGACAATAGTCGCAGTGCTCTCGATGTTCGTCCAGCTGCATAGCCCAGACTTCGCATTGAGCACCTCTCGTATACTTGTAACTTCTGGAGCGCTTGTCTCTGAGCTGAGGATTCAGTCGCTTAGTATGTTGCCAGTCAAAGTGGCTGATGCTATCCTCGTGCCGTTGAACGAACTTGGCAGGGAACATGAGGCGGCCCAGTCGTATGCTCAAGGGACTTTTTGCCATAACAATCGCCTCGTTTGGGAGCAAGCTAGGAGTATTTGGTGCCAGCGTACCATGGGATTTTGGAGTGATAGATGGGGCACCTGGTACAGCAGGCAACTTGGGATTTTGTAGCGGGAACTCTCGGTTGCTGTGTGCATCATGGTTCCAGTACTCAGAATCGCCACCACCGCCACGAACGGATAACAAACATGGTTCCTTTACCTCTTTCATCTCAGAGAAGCTCTCACTGCCTTTTACAGGATGTACCCGACACGTACAGAACTTCGGCGAGCTGGTTTCAAACTGGTCTTTGACCGCGTCGTTGAGCGAGTTAACCAAATCACCAATATCTTCGTAATAGTCTTGCTCTTCTTCGCTCGATGCGGTTCTGACCGAGGTACTGGTAGACGACTTGGATGTTTGTAGATCGATATCAAGCTTCGTTAGTAGCTTCCCGAGATCGTCCACGTCTTCCTCATGCACCTCCCATGTAGCTATCTTTGTTTCGCGGTCCAAGTGACAATCACTCGGAACAACGCATATGCTGATAGTAACACGCTCATCGCTAACGTTCTCGGGCAACTCTATACCCATTGCTTCGCGGATCTCCATGATCTCCAAGATGCGCGCGATATATGGGTCGTGGGTGAGCGATTCTTCTCCGTCATCAATTTCAAGGATGCGACAGATTTCAGGCAGTGTCGACCTGCGAGGAAACTGGTATAGGTGCGGAGAGGCACCAGCAAAGACGATGATGGATTGTCTTGGATAGAAGTCGAAAGACTTCGCTTTGATAGTGGCGCACTCATGGGAAAGGTCGGAGGGAAATGCTTGTAGAGTTGTGTTCTTCGTAGATGTCGCCGGTGATGATGGGTCTTCGTTACCGCCTCGCATCGTTCCCAGGCCTGGCGATTCCACATGGATTTCGTCAGTCAGAACGGCATCTTCCTTGTCATCTGGGCATAACGTACGAGATGTAGTACTCTCGATTAAAATCATCAAGCGGGTCTTGAGAACCTCCAGGTCTTCAGCGATGGCGTCCTTTTCTGCCAGTGCGGCCTCAAGCCGCTCTTCCATCTCCACTTGTACATCCATCTGCCAATTTAGATCCTGCATGAGGCTGTGATTTAGTTCTTTGAAGTTCTCGAGTTCGCGGTCGAGAAAGTAGTTGCGTGTTTGTAGTATATTGGCCAGAGTCATCCAAAAGTCTCCACGGTGAGAGGTTGGAGGGCCCACACATACTGTCGCGGCCTCTTGAATGAGCTGCTCAAACATGCTGCTAGCATCGTTCGATGCGTTCTCGCTCTGGAATGACGGGTCGGTTTCGTAGCCACTTCCGCCCCGGATTTGCGCGCCGGCTACCTCTCTTGTGCGATTTGTGAGAAAAAGGTTGTTGTCGTTCACCATATACATATCACCTTCATCTCCATCAAAGTTCCAGTCCCCATCCGTCAGGAAATTCCAGCTTAGTCCCATGGTCTCCCACCAGCTTGCGATCGCGCTCTTGAACACCTGCTTTGACTGTATTTTGTGGATCGCGACTTCTTGCCAGTGCCCATTTTCACAAGCCTTTTGCTTCCAGGCTTCTCGCTTTACGAAGTCTTCTGTTGCTCCTGTTGGGAAATAGTAGATTGTCGCGGCGCTGTGAAAAACAAGCTCGGGCTTGTTGGTTCCGGGAATGACGAAACCTGGAGGTAGGTATACGATGGTATAGTTGATGGTCGACTCGCCGACGCGAGTTGCAGCTTTCTGACAGAGTAAGTGTGGTGAGGCTGGGACGAGAGTAGGGGCGCTGCTGATATCAGTATGCTCGCGACTGCCATCGTGATGAAACTCCTCTTCTCCACTTCCACCACGCAGACTCGGCTCATCGTCTTTCTCCTCTTGGCGGTCTATTGATCGAGAAAGACTGTCCTGGTGCGCCGTCTCCATAAGCGTATGCACCTGCTCTTCCAAGCGCTCAACCTGCTGTCGCAATTCTCGGATAATCCGTTCATCGCCAACACTACTCTGGCTTCCATTCGCATCCTCCTGTGGCGACGAAGCGTCCATCTGGTCCCAATTCGTATACCCACCATAATCATACACAAACTCTTCGTCTTCGTCTCTCCCACCCATTCCACCTCTTAACATTGCATCCATATCTCCACCATCAAGCTCATCTCCATGCTCACCGCACGTACAGTATGGCTCGTCGTCGTCATCGTCATCGTCATACTCCTCTTGCGCCTCGTAGATAGTACCGAGTATATCCGCTAAGATCATCTCCTGTCTATGCAACATCTCAACTAGTAGATCGTGCCATTGATCTTGCGCATCGCATCGGCTTGTCAAGGCTCTCATTCCAGCCTCGGTTCTTTCCATACGATCCTGGAGTTGAAGTACAGTCATTTCCGATTCGATCTGTCGCAACATATCTGGGGAAGTTTGCTGTGGAGGTCTTTCTTCCGGGCTAGGCGCGTTGCTGCGCTCGAAGTGGCGTGACGGACCAGAAGCGTTCGTCTCAGTCATTGACTTGTGCGGAAGTCTGATATCAGCTCGTTGCTGACCACCAGGTGCCGGATCGTTCCTTGCATGATTTGCATTCCCTTCACTGTGACCTTCCCGCCACAACCTCGCCATGTCTTCCCAGTCCCCCTCAAAGTAGACCCCAGACGACTCATCGCCGTCCGTCACGCCCGCAGCATCCATGACTGCTTGCAGAATGGCATCTAGGCCCTGTAACTCCTCATGTAGGTGTTCAAGACGGCTTTCCATTTCCGTTATCACCTCGCGCTCGGCGTCGTCTCGGCCGTCCAGACAGTCCTTCAGCGTTGTGTTATTCTCTCGCAACATCGCGTTCCCCTCTCTCAACAGCCTGATCTCTTGACCAGCCAAGCCGAGTTCTCCTTCGAGCACCTCTATCTGGGAAAAAGCGAGGGCAAGATCGTGGCTTAGGTGTCGGATTTCCCTTTCGACAGCATGTGGATGAACAGTAGAGTGCGCTCGGTGGCCTGTAGCGACATGATGCTCGCGATCGTTATCGCTGGGCGTGTAACGGAGTCGGCGATGATGGCTCGCACCTGCTGTTCTCGATGATCGCGACATCTTCGTACAGGAAATGTTCAGCAATATTCGTATCCTGTTTCTCAAAGAGGCAAGGGAATGTTATTGGACGCAAAAGGGCCTAGATGTAGCAGATGGTGATAAGTGGAAATGCTGATATAGCAGTTGTCAAGAGGTCGAAATCAATATCGTGACAAGAGAAGAGTATGAGAACAAATTGCCGAAACAGCGTACTTTATGCGAAAAAAACAAGGCCTGACTATGTGACACTTGCTTCGATGAAGAGATTCTGCGTGAAGTTGCGCGGTATGCGTGAAGCGACTCACAGTATTGAAGCGCCGTCGCAGTGACAGAGAAGCTAAATCTGATGCTCGTATACTAAAAGAAGAGGCGGAGGTGAATGCGCTCAGCACACAGCACGCGGAAAGATTATCATACCGCTCTACACGTAGGAACCAACAGCTAACAAGGGGTATACAACAGCTGCGAATGTCAAATGACGTGGCTGAAAAGCGCAAACAGCATTGCGAACGCATGAGAAGATGATACATTCGCCACGTTGTACCTACAAAACAATGTCTATGAAGCTTGACAACAGAGCCGCGAAGGGCTTAAACCATATCTGGGTATACCGTGCATGATGCCCTTGTAGTAATGCGCCGTACAGAAGAAGAAGTGAAGCGCCAAAAGTCTAAAAGGAAACCTGAACTGAACTCCACCCGGCATTCAGCCGTACAAGGACCGATAATCGCTAATGAACTGAACTCGTTGAACCTCAGGCCGTGAAAAGGAAATCATGACTCTAGAAAGATTACAAGGCTGTAAAGGGGAATCGTAGCACCGTGAAGTCGGTACCACCACGTGTTAAATGCCAAGTTCCATGTCGCAGAATAGCCGGGCGCCATCATGTCGCTTTTCCGAACGCCCAATGTAAAACACTTTTAGTTACCGACCCGTTCGGAAACACGACCGCGCTCAATCTGCTCCACGCGATCCTTGGAGTCGGTGCGCTTCATGCGAGATCGAGCCAAGGCAGCTGCTGCCTCTTCGTGCTCGCGAGCCAAGCGTCGGAGGGCAATTTTGGCTTCTTCAAGAGGTATGCTGTCGCTGCGTTTGGGACTGCTCTGTCTGGAAGGGCGTTGGCTAGTCGGGTTTGACGTAGGAGTCGGAGGTTGGTAGCGGAAGCTGTTGGCCCTTGTGCTAGCAACGCTGAAGCCGTTCTTGGTGCTACCAGGACGGCTAGTGCGATACTCAGTGCTCACTGACTCTTGGCTGCGGTTGTCGGCATCGCGGGCAGGAGAGTTCTTTCGGGACCGGACGTAGTTGGGATCGTCGCGCTTGATCATGTGACGGAATTGCTGTGTTTGCTGATCGAAGACCCAACGTTGATAGCCCGCAGCGCCATTTGCGTTCCCAGGAATGAACGTGTCGTGTTCGTCCCAGCACTTGACCCAAGCCACGTCGTCGACCCGGAAGAAGCCTGCTTGTACTTCTTTGCCTTTGTCGTTCTTGATCATGACAGTCTTCTTGCGCTTGTTGAACTCGGGTTCCAAGAAATAACGACCGATAGCATGGGAGTATTTCAGAGGAACAGGACGGTCCAGGGGGATGTACACTCTGCCAGTTGATGACTTGATGTATGAACTGGGGTGGCCTTCTGGCTTGGAATCGTCCTTGAGAGTTGCGATTAGGAACCAGCCTCGTCCGGGGATACTCTCGTACTGGCCGGGTACTGGGCTGGTCCACTCTTCAACGACCTTCGATGACTGCTCTGCCTTGTTCGACTTGAACCACTTGTGGGGCGCGAAGGCCTTTTGAGTGGCTATGAAGAGATTGGGCGCCATGTCGATGGTTTTGAACAACGTTTGAATGAACTCTTTTGGTCACTGTCGGTGATGTCCTCTGGGGACAGTCGGCAGTGGTGGTGGGTCTGAGATTCCGGGGGTGGCAAGTACTCCGGAAAGTTCTTGAAGCAAAGTCTGTCGTCCGGGTAAAGCACGTGGTTGTGATCGTCAGTGGCAAGGTTGGATGCTGCAAGATTCCGCTTGAACAGAGGCGAGTCTGTAGACGACGTATGGTAATCCGGTACTTCAGGAGTGTGTTGTGAAAGTGACTAGCCGAAGACCGCCGGTCACGCGTGCAGGTGCACGACTGTGTCGCTATGAGGAGCGAGGCAAGCCTTCGACGAGCGTGGTTCACTGAGTGCGCGTGAAAGGAGGAATCTCGAAACAAAGACGCTGGGGTGTCGAAATATTTAAAAGACGGGAGCTAATTTAGTGCTGGGTCTGAAAATCTTTCCCAGGCTGACGGAAGGAAATTGGGATGCGCTTCGACCTACCGTGGGTACAAGTGTGGACCATGTACCGGGGAGCAATAGTCAGACATCCAAGGCCAATGCCAACGTGAGCACCGCGTCCTCGCACGCCGCCCCCGAGCGTATCGGACCCTCAGTAAAACGGGCCTCATCAGAAATTCGTCATGACACACTGCCTCAATCAGCTATTCTCAGCGGTACACGTTCCCGGTTCTTTCCTGTCGCGCGCCCACGGATCCGCTGATTGTCGTGGTGGCATGCCAGGCTCCGCATTCGTGCCTCCCTCGCAGCAACCCACATGCGTTGATAGAGTGCCGCCCTGGGCCAATCACCGTGGGTGCCAGCCACTCGTGGACTGATAATGCCAGATAACGCGACGCAGCAGGGTCGATTGTCCAGCAGTCGCCTGGGAGTGTGAAATTGCAAGGGCAGGCACAGACTGAGGGCAGCTTCAGAGCGGTGTGATGCTGGGTTGAGGTGTGCGGATGCGAAAGGGACTGAGTGGACCGACAGGCGTTGCTAGATCGTGCGCGGAACTTCCGTAAGCGTAGCCGGTAGCGAGGCGCTCAACATGTCCGCCGCCGATGGAACCAGCACCAGCACCAGGAACCATGACAAAACAACGGACTCGGAGCCCCGGGTCGCCTGAAGCAACAAAGAGCATTCTTCTAAGCAGCTTGGATGTTTCGACAATCTGATGCGTGCGTCAAAGCAGAGTAAGCGCCAGCCTGCGCAATTCAACCTTCCTCAGATCGCCTTCCCCGTACTTGCAACATTCGCGCCGATTCTCCAACTTCGTGAAACATTCCATCTCCACAACCCATGCCAGACAAGCAAATAGACAGCCGAAACCCTGCCTACAACGCCCGCTGCCACGCGACAAATACCAGCTTTCCTTTGAGCCCACGCGGCGCCTCACTTGCTTCTACGCGGCTGCACCCAGCGTACGTGCGACGGCGCCAAGAAGCAACCATGGCTCTTGCGCTGCCCCTTTGTGACTCGTATCGTACGGCTTTACTATCAGACTCCTTATCAATGTGCGTCGCGTTCACTCATCAATCTGATGGCGGTGAGTAGGTTGAGGAGTGGACATGGCTTGCGGCTGCGCATCTTCCGAGCAGGCGACGCGCTGAGTTGGTGTGCGCATGCGGAAACATGCCCGTCAGCGATGTTGATGCTTAGGCAGCTCAAGCAATTGACCAAAATAACCGGTAGTAATTCATCCAACAGGCATCTGCATAGTGCTAGCATGCAGGTCCGATGTTGCTTGTCGATGACATGAATGCGAAATCGACATCAAGGTATACTCGTCGCTGGTCAAAGGCTTCTGCGATAAAAGTCTACCTGAATATTGTAACCCACTCCAACATCATGGATGCAGTACCATTAACTCCAAGAAGAACAACTCGCAACACTGAGCAGCAACCGGCGCGGCATATTTTACCGCAAACTCTAGTCGTCATCTCGATAGCCATGACCTGATCTGTGGCATGTGAAGAAGATCAGCCTGATTGATGCGCATTCGATGCTTGGCGCAGAGTACATGCAGCACCCAAGGCACTCTACGGACGATACCGCAACACATACGTTTGTTCTGCGCGGCCGGCAGTTGGGGTTGCGACATCAAAGCGGCTCTGCAGTGAGTCTAAGATCAAAAAGCATCACATCATACGTCATGTAGGAGATCTTGATTTGGCTCGTTTTTTCATTGCATTCCTACTGCTCCTGTCCCTTGATATCTTTGGTCATTCCGCAGTAACATGTCGCAATGCTTTTTGAAGTGCATGCCTCTCCCCATACCGTATCGAAGGGTACCGTGAGCCGAAGAGGATGAAAAGCCTTCCCATTGAGATCGTAACTAATCAGAGAGACGCCTTGTATGCCCCGCCCCAAAGTGAAAATCCGCACCCATCTACGACTCGGTCTTGACGCGGGCCTTGCCGTTGGTAACCTTGACACCGATCTGCTTCGCCCTGGCGATGATTTCGATGCGCTTTCGTGCTGATACAGCGTGGGCGATCCTGAAGAATTCATTAGTATGTTGGATGGTGGAACAGAAGCTGGCGAACGTACTCTGCGGCGAAGGTCTGGTTGTGCATGAGGAGGAGGTCAACATCGGCGACTGCATCCGTTAGCGGAATCCTGGGGTGGTGTCGTACTCGATAGGTAGCATACCGTTGTTGACGACGAAGGCCTTGTGGCCGCTGGGCATCATGTGGCGGGTCTTCCTGTTGGAGCCGTATCCGATCTGTGAGGCGTTCCGTCAGCCCTGGTCCATCAAGCATTCCGTGTCCGCTCAGTGTCCTCTCGGTGACAAGATTCCTCCTCCGTCCGGGTAGTTGGTAGTCCGTACCTTGGGCATAGCAGCCTGGCCCTTGAACCGCCTGCGGACGCGGTTGTCGATACCCTTAGGCTTGCGCCATGAGGGGTCGACGCCTGTCCAGTGTCAGATGCCAATTCCTTCACTCCCAGCTCCGGTGTCTCTTACACATAAAGCGGTCCGACTGGTGGCGGTTGAAGCGCTTGCGGTCTGTAAACGGATACGTCAGTCGCGAGTTTTCGAGGTCATGGAGGCAGATTCGGCGTACGCTTCTTGACGATCGGGACATGCTTCTTAGCGGCGACCATCTGGGATATCGTCAGTACAGTAAAAGCAGTCCGCCTCGGTATACGCACTTTGACTGCTGTGTGGTTAGTTGTCGATGTGGTGTCGTCAAAAGTTGGCGTTGATGGATTTTGCGAAGGCGCCGCAGCTCAGTGGACACGCTAGTGGCACCTCGCTTACGCTGGCCCTAGCCACACCAAGAGCGCAGCGACCACCACCAACCTTCCTCGCCGAACAACAACGGACGCGACAGACAATGGTCATGCAGTCCGTGGCAGCAATACAAATATCTTTGGGTCCGACTGCACGACCTGCGCGCATCTTATACTTAGCGGCATCTTGTTTCTTCGCCTGCTCTGCGCTGCTGTCGACGGTCACTTGCTCTACTGTGTAATCACCCAGCACAAACGAAACAAAATAGATGGCGCATGGTGATGTATCATGCTGAGCTAGTCTATTTACTAGAAGATGCTCAAAGTGCCGTAAACCTGGCCATGGTATGGAATGCTCCCGTGAATCTCGTAACATGCATCAAGTAAACCCGCCTTCTGATGAGCAAAACGCCGGCAGCTGCTATAGCAGCAAAGCATATCCTCTACCATAACTCCCCGCTAGTTTCATAGACCGTCTTGACCCAGATCAATAGTAGTCTTCGTCCATCGGCTGCTCCCCGGTGTCACCCCGCTTCTCCTTCTTGACGAACTCGACAAAGTCGTCGATGACAGATGGCCATGAAGACTCCTCGTTCCAGAAGCCCATAGTCTCATCCTCCAGCGAGAGTTGCGCGAACTTGAGTGTCTCGTTCCACATGTCCTTGTTGACGCTCTTCTTCCACGACGTATTGAGGAACTCAGTCCACCAAGTAAGCCATGGAGTGTTGGGACTTGACCACTGAACAGCAGACAAGGGCGAACTGAAGAGCAACTCCCAGTACACTGTGGCCATCTCGAGTGGAACAGCCCTCTGGTCCGCAGTCTTGGCGATGGTGAATGTGTACTTGTACACCCGGGTGAAGACGTCTTTGTTACCCGAGAGCTCGCTCTTGAGAATCCTAAGATACGACTTCTGCTTGTCGATGGTATCGCAGCTGCATTTGGGTTAGGTTCTAAACGACCTCGAAGACAACCTGAGAAATAGTGGCACTTACTGGCGCTCCAACCAACCCTTGACGAAGCCATCGCGGCTCATCTCGCCCATGGTAGGGGCCTGAACGATTTCAAGAGCCGCCAACGCATCTAGGCCCTCGGCATCGACGCCAGTGTCGTCGAAATACCGCATCGTGCCCTCTACTCCGACGATGTCTTTGTCTGGTGCACTAGCCTCTTGGTACCGATCGAACAGCTTGTTGAGATTGGTCTTCATCGCAGACGAGCCTTGGGAACCGCCGCTGTTGCTGCTGCTGTAGTAACTGCGTGACTTGTCAGTCTTTGTCAATGTATCTAATGGGTTGCCAGTTGGCAGTTGTATACGAAAAGCTCGTCGTTAGTGACTTGTAATCCAGGCACATCGTAAAGATACACGCGATACTGATAATTCTTCAGTAATATGGGAGGATTGAGCTGCACAGACATTTTCGCAGTCATGAACATGTGCACTGCGTCGATGGGCGACGACGTGGCATCGCTCAGCACGGGCAATTCCTCAGTCCCTGTCACCAAATTCATTCTTTCGACGATGATGTCGCAGAATCTGGCCCTGCCAACAGGTCCCAAACGATGAAAGAATTCCAGGCGCGCCAACTTCCATTTGTCGTCGAGAAGGTAATCCGAGACCGTTTTTCGGTGGATCAATGGGAGGAGGCCGAAGAACTTGGCGAGATCACTCCGACCTGCAGGTGGGAGTGATTGGAGAAAGATGTTGTAGTGCACGCCTACGGTTATGGGCAGATGCAAATAGGCCTGTTGCATCCTCGGCCACATTTGGGATATCCCCAGAGACTCGTACCGACGAGTCTCTTGTTGGTGGGAGTGCACATATGAAGCATAGTCCATGGGACCCATGCATTTCAAGTAATGGCTTCTGATAGTCCAGGTCCAATCTTGTTTCGGAGTGCCTGAAACTTGGGGGCTGCGTCTTCCTGAGATGTCATGCTCGCTGTGGTCGTTGCTGTGGCTCCCAGAGCCAACGTCGATGCCAGAACCACCGCGCAACGACACAGTCGGTTCTGATCCTAGGTGATGATCAGAGACGGAAGTGCGGAGTGGAGGCACAGTAGTGGTGTGCAAGAGCTCCAGTAAGTCCTCAAGTGTAGTCTGCGGCAAGGATGTAGTTGGAAGGGGGGCCGTGATACTGCGCGGATGCTGTAGAATGACCGAGTCTGTTCCCAGACTGCCGTATCGAACATGACGGGCTAGTGCGAATTGACTTTCGGGTGCGTTGGTAACGTTGGTAAGACTGAGACTGCTGTGTAGCACCCGGCTTAGGTGTTCCGCTTGGACCCGATGTTGCTCCGTTTGTAAACAGTCGAGACCCTCAACCAGGTGTGGTACGGAAAGCGGTTGGAAAGCTCCCTTGACTGTGTAGGTCTCGATACTGGACGCGGTGGAATCGGAGGAAGTAGCGGTGTTGCCAGAAGAGAGGCGTTCGTCGTCGACGGTGTTGATTGTGCTGACTGCGTGTACTTGAGCGGGATGGATATCCCTCAGATGAGAAGTTCGACTTGAAAGGCTCATAGATCGAGAGCTAGAGCATGAGCTGATGGAACTGATGCGTTCTCGTCGATTACGCCCGGCTAGCTGCCTAGCCCTGTCCTGTGAGGAACCGAACATGACGGGCTGCGGAGATAGCACACGACTGATCTGACCTGACGAGCGAATGTGGCGTGTGTCTGGACGACTGCACCGAGGAGGCTTGTCGAGGGCTTTGTTGTGGGTGTGAAAATGCCGCAGGAGAAGGCGTGCTATTGTGCCAGCGCCTCGAACGGGACGAAGTAAGACCATGTTGGACTGCAAGTGCAGGAGCTTTACAATGGCGTTGTGTTCTTGGAAGTCGCAGGCGCGTGTGCCCGCAGACCGCAGCTGCTTTGAACTCGATCTGTCACTGTGACTGGCAGCTTCTTGCGCGACTTGATCCCTCGTGCTTCCTTGTCCGTGACATGGTACTATCACAGCTCCCAGAAGTATCGTGTTGCCCCTTCCCAGATATGTATCCGCAAGTATGTCCGTCTTGTGTTCGGGTGCCAGTCGGGTGGTTGGTCGGTCGGTCGGTCGCTGCGTCTCGAATGGATGGCGCGATACGTCCGTAGATATAACAAGCATGCAACAAATGTGTACTGTATATATGAACAATAAAGGAAAAGCTGTACTTACGCGTTCACGGCGTTCTGTGCATCCCAGCCATGGCTTTTGAGTGCTCTGACCGCGGTGGACTTGTCAAGTTGAGTAAAGCTGATAAACTGCTGGATTGCAGCTTTCTGCTGAGCAGTGTAGACTGTAGGCATATTGTATTAGCGCCTTGTATCGAATTCCAGCTATTGATTGCGAGCTCGATGTGAGGAAGCGGCGGGGTGGAGGGGTGGAGGGCGCAAGTCGGTGCGCAGAATTTGGTGATAGGGAATGGGTGCAGTGTTGAGAGACAAAGAATCGCGCAAAGTGAATTCACAGATTGGGTGCGCGTCTTGGTCGCCGAACCGTGGTGGACAATAGACAGAGTTGGCGATACTTGGGCGAGCTGTGACGCACCGACGAGGCAGCAATTGTACCGCCGACCCCGCCGAGTCGACTCAACCCTTGCTCGTGCACCCAAGCCCCGGAATTAAGGCCGCGGCGACAAGCTAGCCTTGCATCTTTCGAGCTTGACATGCATCGCCGCCAAACCAATGACGGATAATCATGAATGGAAGGAGGAAACCGTCGACTTACCTTCGGGGGCTGCCTTTGCTCCTTTCTTGGGAGCCTTGGTCTTCTTTTCTGGACGGTCCATAGCGGCGGCGTTGTCTGTGTTTTTGCGCTTGGGCGGCATGGAGAAGGCGGAGTCGTCTTCTTGAGTACCGTCGAGGGAGTCGCGTGGACGTTGAGGCGATCCAGCGTGGTGTTGAGGACTGCGATCTGGGATGCTGAGGACAGGCGAACTTTGCTCTGGTCGACGAGGAAGCTCGTGCGTCTCCTTAATATCTGTGCGCTTGCTGCTACAGCAAAGAAACCGACGGAGCAGGTCGCAAAAGACCATCACAAGTCCGCTTGCTCTCACTGGTAAATATTGCTGACGTGCGCGGGTAGCTAGTGCCTTCCTAATACAGGCGCGGGCACAATGCTCGCAGTGAATGTGCAATGCAAAAAATCTATGGTGACCTTTGGTTAAGGTGCGGGTCCAACCAAGTTCAGGAATGCATGCGCAAAGGAGGCGCGACGAAGTGACATGGAGTAACATCGGTTTGTCGACCTACTAGTCGCGTCGCAAAAGTGACGCGGCATCATGTGTTCGCCGTCTGCCTAGGGCAAACATGCACTTCTCAACGGTGACTATACACCTACCATCCCAACTTCCGCGATCAGATCAAGTACCAAGTGCGATGTGTCCAGGGAAAATGCTAATCACGCACTAGAGGATAGTAGGAGACAGTATAGTAGAAGCCTACATCGCCTTAAAACTTGTTCCTGTTGAGGTTCATACTAAAGTAGTTTGACTGCAGCGCACCAGCTTAGTCTCTTCTTTAATTATCTCTTAGTATACAGCCAGTGTATGCGACTGCCTCCTACATGGTCATCACGAACACCACACGCTGAGCTGCACCTGATAGTGATGGTTTCATGCCCATTGCCACGGGGGAACGCCAGACACATCTCTGATGCTCAATTCCAGGGTATACCTATGACAAACATCCAACGTTCATATCTTTACAATGTCCACACGCGTCCGTTCCCAGAGCTTGTGCGCGACTGCAACCCCTTTCTCCCTTTCTGCGTCACTGACGACAGCTGGTTGTACTATGACGCGGGCATATGTTCCTGCCGCGCGCCGTTTAGCTAAAGTGCCAGGATTGACGACCAGTACAGACTCCACGACCTGGTCAGGGTTAGCATATCGCTCTCTAGTGGGCGAGCCATCTTAGCATACCTTGACTGTGCCTTGAAGCACGCTAGGAGTTATGAGTATGTCAGGCCGTACATTCAGCATTTCGCCCAATTTGAGATAGCTCGTATCGAGCATAGTGCCCAACGGAAGGAATGGGCTGGGTAACTGTTCCTCCTCCAGCTCTTCACCTTCTTTCCGCTCACTGTTCCGCGCCTCATTCTTCATGACCTTCTCCTCAATTGGCGCGGGCATGAATTGCTGCTTTTCTCTTCCAGTTGGTGGGAAGATGGGTAGGAAACTCCGCTGCTCGAGGACGTTTCGAGCACACCGTTCATAGATATTCGTACTTCGTGCCTTGCCGCCTGCCAGCTCTTCCCTACGTAGCATATCTAAGATATCGATCGACGACATGCCCACGGTCATTTCATTCATGCTGACAGTCATTGGGTTGGTCACGCATTGGACCATCTTTCCTGCAGCGCCCAGGCTAAGCTCCTTCTTGATGAACTTGTCCTGCGGAAACGCAGCATGGTGGTGATGCGCGTCTCGTAAGCTGGGGACCAGAAGAACATTACATGTTGGTACGCGTTTGTTAAAGTTTTGGATGGCACTCGAGACGTGGTGTCTGAACAGATCAGTCATGGTAGCCTGGTCTGGGCTTACATTTGGCGGAGCATCGAAGTCTCCTGACCGGATTTGAGGATGCTCTGCGTCGAGGAATGGGCCCACTAGGATGATAGAGTCCGCATATGCTTCAGCAGCATTGTCAAGGAAGGTGTGTAATGGGGCAAAGTCGAGATTCTGGTCGGTCGTGTAAGGTCCGGACGCAATCATGATGGTGAGAGGTCGGACATTCTCCGGATCGGAATCGGGCGTGTCGAGATATCTCGCGTTGATGGCATCCAATTCTTCGGGTCTTGTAGCAGGCGGATTCAGCAGTGGAAGTGATAGGACTTCCGACACTACGAATGAGTCACCCGAAGCGTTGGTACCACGCAGAGCAACAATCTGGCCGGGAAAGAAGTCATACGACGATAGCCCTTCTACGTTCAGCGGTACACGTCGGCCTGAGCCATGTCTTCGCGAGCCTTCAAGGACAAGTGATGCCGTGTTGAGTTTGCCTTCGCTTGTGTCGCTTGCAATTCTTCCGACTGCAATGATCTCACTCGGTGACGGGTAATTGGGGTTGCCGAAGGCGCTTTCGTCCAGACCCGTTGTGTCCCTGAGTAGGTCACGGAACTCGTCAATCCTATCATCCAAGACTTCAGACGCTTCAGAGAGCTTCATGGCCATGGTGCGGTATGAGAACTTGGACATGTCCGTATTCGCCTTGAGTTTAATGCGAGGTTCTTTCGGTTCTTCTGACGGCGGCTCCGGGATGGCAATTTCGCTTTGCATGAATTGTTCGGTGATGTCGTTTGCGTTCGTACGGGAAGCGAAGTCAAAGACACTGAGTGGGCGTTAGAGCATGTCTGCGGTGTGCACCCAGTATACATACGGACCACCTGGGACTTCAGCCTTCGGTGTCATGAATCCTCCGGGCGAACTCATCTCGTGAGCCTTGGTGGCCTTGCCTCCCGGTGTCTGGAAGTTGGCTTTGCGCTTTACTGTACTGCCATTGGCGCCGTTCGTTGTGCTCTGACGTGGGGTACCCGGCACGAGTCCTTCTAGTCTGCGTCCAGTCAATGACAATGTCCTAGATGTCTTTCCACTGTTTAAACATACATATCATACATGTCCCCACCCTTTGCTCGTGGTGTTGGCTGGCCCCGCTTGACTTCGTTTCTCTGCTGGGCCTTCCCTCTGCTCTCGCGCTCCAATGCATCTTGTATCGTCTTTTTGAAGTCTCGTGCCGTCTTGACGTCCATCTTGCTCTCTTCTCCGCCCATCTTCATGTTGTATGCCTGCCATTTGAAATCCAGCTCCTCGGGCGAGATGGAATACAGCCGTGACATGGACTGCAGTTCAGCGAGGACATCGGCGGGGAATTGGTCATCCTTGGTGTCGCAGTAGCGCTCGAAGCGCTCGGTGAGTTCGGTCGTAAGGTCGTCCATGTTGTGTGTGACTGTGAGTATTCTGGGTGATGGCCGGGAGAGCACTTTGCGCGTGCGAACTCCGAAGACGCGTCGCGCGTGTCGGTGGGGCTAGCATAGAGGCGGCCTAGGGCGATCGACGTGCATGCAGGGACCGCCATGCTTCCCAAAAAGTTGCCCAAGGCTGACACCATCGCCAACACGGCAATAAGGACTTCACCCAAGATACTTGAACAAGAACAGGAGACGAGATCAACTTGGGCAGGTCAACTACATCCTGAACATAATGTCTGCAATTGGCCCCTTTGCGGAGCCTGCATCCGGCTGCAAGCCCGCCGCTGCCCCTGCCTTGACCGCCGAGCAGCAAACCAAGTACGACGAGCTTCTCGCCGACGTCCGCACATGGGAAACACTGCCCACCACCTCTGCGAAGACTGCCGAGTCCTCACCAATCAGCGACGATGAGCGCATGTGGCTCACTCGCGAATGCCTCCTCCGATACCTGCGTGCCACCAAGTGGAACCTTCCCCAAGCGATACAGCGCCTGCGCTCGACGCTGGTATGGCGTCGTGAGTACGGCACCGACCGCTTCACTGCCGAGTACATCTCAGAGGAGAACGAAACCGGCAAGCAGGTTTTGCTTGGTTTCGACAACGAGGGAAGGCCGTGTCTGTACCTGCTGCCGCAGAACCAGAACACCAAGGAGACACCCAAGCGGGTAGAGCACTTGGTCTACATGCTGGAGCGCACCATAGACTTGCACCCGCCTGGCCAGGAGAGTCTGGCACTGTTGATTGACTTCAGGAACACAGGAGCTGGTGGCACCCCTAGCATGGGCATCGCCAAACAGGTCCTTGACATCTTGCAGAACCACTACCCTGAGCGACTTGGTAGGGCATTGCTCACACACCGTAAGGACCACTCCACTGCCTCACGCATGCACTACTGACATCACGAATAGTCCCATGGTATGTCAATGCCTTCCTCAAGCTCATCAACCCCTTTATCGACCCCGTCACCAAGTCCAAGATCAAGTCGAACGAGCCCCTGCCCAACCACGTGCCCACATCACAGCTCATGAAAGTCTCTGGCGGTGAAGTCGACTTCAAGTACGACCATTCCGTCTACTGGCCTGCGCTTGAGAAGATCTCCACGGAGCGGAGACAACAGAGGAAAGAGCGATGGGAGAAGGCTGGCAAGATCATAGGAGAGAGCGAAATCTACCTGTGGGGAGGAGACGAGCCTAGTATTGGAAGCGCGACGGCAGAGAAGACTGCGGGCGAGGCTGCAGTGCCTGCAGCAGCCGAGAATACCACCACCGCGTCCAACGAGGGGACAGAGCTTGTTGAGGGTGTTGAAAAGCTGGACATCAAGGAAGGCGAGCCGGTCAAGGCTGCTGCCTGAACGGTTGTTAGTATTATAGACTGTCATTTCCCCTATAAGCACTGTATATAATAGACCAATCGACCTCATCCGACAAGGCACCAGATGGTTGCCCGTACCGAGAGCGTTTTCCTGCCAGTGAAGCACATGCATCCGGGAATCTCATATTTGACTGACAAAGGGGCGGCAACAAGTGCACGCAGACGTGACGGAGCGTTAAGTCGACACGTCGATGGCGTAGTGTCAGACGCACGTGCGCGCAACCTTGCACTAAAAGTGCTCGGACATACAACGCGTCTCCCATCACCGTCCCCGCCTCAACTGTACCGATCGCGCCGCGCACTTCCACCTCCACCTCGAGATTCATCAACGAGCCAATCGCGCGCAAAAATCATGAGCGCGACCGAATCGCCCTCGGGGACTGATCAGGTCGCATCTTCGGCCGCGCGACGCAAATCCGGACGCGTATCCAAGCGACCAGCCAGATTCGCGCCAGGCGCAAGTCCAACCGGCAGCACGAAGCGCAAGCGCGGCGATGATAACGACAGCGGAGTAGACGCGACGGAGCCGCCGTCCGACGATGAGTCTGAGGAAAGCAGCGAAGACGAGCCAGATGAGGAGGAACTCAAAGAGCGCAGGCGCAGGAACAAGGCCAAGCCTTCTGCGCGCAAACCCGCATCCAAGAAGGCAAAGACAAACGGCGAGAGTGTCAGTCTCGCGATTCGGCCCGCCAGCAATGCGACCAAGAAGACGTCTAAGCGGCCGCGAAAGGCGCCTGTGCGCAAGAGCGCGCTGCCCGATGAGACCGAAGGACTATATGGTACGTGTGCGGGTGCATCGGGAACACACACAAGCTAACATGCGGCAGCCGATGTGTTTGCCAGCGGAGACCGACTCGAGGATGTCGCTGCACGATGGGTCGCGCGCTTCAACGAGCATGAAGCAAAAGCTGTGGCTGAGATCGTCAACCTGGTGCTGCAAGCTTCAGGCTGCGATCTGCGGATAAATGAAGACGACATAGCAGATCCAGACAACGCGCCAAACCGCGTAGCCGAGATTCAAGAAGAATTCCAGCAGGTAGGCTGCGGTACTTCGCACACGACTCTTCACTTGTTAACACATCGCAGTACGAAGTCACAGAGTACCCGCTGATCGCCAAGGCCAAAGATGGCGGAGGCAATGCTTTCAGGAACGCGCTACAGGGCTTCTTCATCACTCTCATACAAACCGCTGCGCAGTCAGGCCTCCTGTATGAGAGCGCAGAGCTTATCGAGAACATCTCGGTGTGGCTGGGCGCCATGTCCTCGACCGGCAACCGTCCCTTCCGTCACACAAGCACGGTTGCTTCGTTAGCCATCACCACTGCACTAGCCCAAGTTGCCGCAGATCTCGTCGAGAACACAGCAAAGCGCGTTCGTCAAAGCGAAGCGGAAGCCAAGAAGTCTAGAGTCAACAAAGCACGTGTCTCCGCGGCGGACCACGAGATAGAAGAGTACAACCAGAAGCTAGAGTTTGTGGGAGGGCAGCTAGATGATTGGTTCGCCGCAGTCTATGTCCATCGTTATCGCGACGTGGATCCTAAGATTAGAGTAGACAGTGTGGTAGCGCTGGCAGACTGGATCATCGCATACCCCGACAAATTCTTCGATGGCACGAAACTTCGCTACCTGGGCTGGGTTCTCTCAGATCCAAATCCATCGACACGCATAGAGGTTCTCCACCAGCTCGCGCGACTCTTCAAAGATGAAAGTAAATTGGCGGGGCTGAAGACCTTCACGGAACGCTTTCGACCACGTATTGTCGAGATGGCCACGCACGACGCCGAGGTCAATGTGCGTGCTGCGGCCGTAGACTTGCTCGACATTCTTCGCGAGGCAGGTTTCCTAGAGCCTGATGACATCGATTCCGTCGGTAAACTCATCTTCGACTCCGATGCAAAGGTTCGCAAGGCTGTGGTAGGCTTCTTCGCTGAGAATGTCAACGCCGCATATGAGGCCACCGTAGAAGACATGGGAGGCGAAGAAGCTCTCAATGAAGCCTTGGCGCCAGCCGAGGAAGAGGAGGAAGAATACCACAACCCCCGGCTGGAATGGCTGAAATTGAAATGCCTCGTCGATCAGCTGCTCTCATACGATGAAGACGAGGTTGAGCTCCCTTCACAGATCCAACGTATGTCTCCTGGCACAGAATTGGAGCTGATTTCCAAAGGAATTGAGACTCGCTGCTCGCTCGCGGCTCAAGCGTTGTACGACGTTGTTCCTGAAATCCGATCATGGGAGGTTGTAGCTGGCTATCTCCTCTACGACCATTCTCAGACTGCGCAGGACGAGAGCGAGGATCCCGAAATCATGCTTCGCCAAACATGTCGGCTCGAAGAGAAGCACGAGACTGTTCTCCTGGACATTCTGAGTGCTGTGGTCCGTATTCGGCTACAGCGCTTCGCAGACATGCAGAAAGATAAGAGGAAGACCAAGACGCAGCGCGAGAGCGACAAGGAAGAGCAGTCAGACATGGCTCGGCGGCTTTCCTTGCTCATTCCTCAGCTTCTGAAGAAGTTCGGCGCCTTACCCGAAACTGCAGCATTGTGTCTTCAGTTGGAGCGTGAGCTCAACCTCGATGTATTTGAGGAGTTACGGCAGAATGCTGCTCTTGCAACCCTGCTTGACGACATCAACAAACAGTTCCTCACCCATCACAACGAGCGCGTCCTTGGAGAAGCTATCAAGTCTATACTCCACGCCCAAGAGAGCGAGGAGTTACGAGAAACCGTGGATCTCAAGGTGCAAGCGCTTTGGGATGACCTGATCAACACGTTCGACGCGCTCCGACGAGACAAGGATTTCTCCGTGCGAGGTAATCTTGATGAGAATATTCTTCGTGGGGTATCCAATGTCGTACTGAAGATGTCGCAACTAGCAGTTGTATCGAACGCTACTTTGCTTGAACAAATTGTTACTCCTGCAAAGTCGAAAGGCAAGGGGAAGAAGGCCGCCCTGAATACGCCACCCGTCGACTCAGTACTGCAGATAATCGAGCGCGGAGTAGTGGTCGATGAGGCAGACGCAGAAGTTGAGGAGGCAGACGACACTCTTGTCAGTCATGCAATCTACTTAATGTTCGGATACTTCATGTGGAAGTGCAAGGCTTGCACTATTCATGTTGAAGAAGGTACCAGCATGCCTGAAGACGAACTCATGGCCTTGGTCGAGCGAAGAGATAACTGCGTCACATCACTGATGAAAATCATGGAGGGTCGAAAAGGCACATCAGAAGTACGACTAAACGCGACGAACCTTTTCCTAGACATCCACACCATGTTTTGCAACCTCAGGGTCAAGAAGGAGAGGATGGTGAAGACGCCCAAGAAGACGCAGGGTCGCGGTTCAAATGCAGCCAACGACGACTGGGAAGCTCTCTGTCGCGACATCGATGGTAACACTACGAAACTCATCCTCCAGATCCTTACGACTTGGGAGAACTATCTGGCCAAGCTCACCCACAAGCGCCTAGAAGAGCCAGACATTGATGATGAACCTATCGATCCGGACGACGAGCCTGAGAGTGATGAAGAAGATGCTGCGGACGAGCATGGTGTATCCGAAAAGCAAGTGCGCGCCCTTCTAGTAGACGATCAGTTCTGCCGGTTCGGCGCCCGCATTGTACAGGCAATACATGCCGGAGCCCTCGACAGCGATGGTTCAGACGCAGTGCGCAAGCGTCTCGAGCGTAACAGATCGAAGCTCACGCCAACCTGGAGAGAGGTTGTGAATCATCTCGATGCCTCCAAACTGCGCAAAGTCACTAAGAAGATATCAAAGCCGGCTAAGCCGAATGCCACATCGGCTAAGAGCGCAGAAGTAGTTGAGCTAGATAGCGATGAAGAAGAAGAGCAGGAGCACGAACAGGAGGTTCCTGGTGACGGGATTGAGGATGAAGAGATGGCTGATGGCGATGCCGAGCAGACTGACGGTGTGGAGCCACTTGCGAATGGTGAGGAAGATGCCGAAGTTAATGGTGACGAGGAGAGCATTCTCGGCGATTGAGTATGAATGTGGTTTTAGAATTGTTTACTTCGTCTCCCCGAGTTCGTTTTATACGCACATTAACGGCAAAGGACGTCCAGAGGCATGTCCTCTGAAGCTTCTCATCGATTCGTTGCTGTATATCACGGCTGCAGCATGGCGCTCCGGCGTTACCATGATACCTAGGTAGGCCGTCCGGCCAATGCTACAATGGTTTTGGCGCTTCCCGTGTACGTAGTTCCAAAAGACGATTTCTTTCGCTTTGCCACCATGAAATGATTCAGAACAATGATCTTCATTTTGCAAAGATGTGATGGCACGATAGCTATTGAGTGACTGGCTGGCTGGCTGAACTTTTGACGAGCGCTGCTCCATGGCCCGGTGGCCACTGCGAACTTGCGAGTCCTAGGAATGCATGTCAGTGCTTCCAGCCCCAGGCCACGTGAATGGCGCGCATAACCTTAGCTTCCAAGGTTAAGCGACTCCGGAAGTCTGGAACCTCACCACCTCCCGTCCACGATCACCTCTGGTCCGGTGAGCCCGCAGAATGCGATGTCGCCTCCACGAAACCCTACTGATCCGAATGCGCATTTGACATTTCTGATGAGCATCCGTAATGGGGCAGCGCCAATACGAGCACTCCGCACCTGCCTCCGCATATGCAGTGCCAAGCCAGACGTCGTCGCGGACGACCCAGCTGAGTAGCTCTGGATCAGCCACGCTTTTACTTTATCGCTTCTCTCTTCCCGTTTCGTCTGCCGCAAGTCGGAGTTTTCGCATTTTCTCTCGCGTCTTGTCAGATCTGCAGGCTGTGAAGCTTAACAGACACCAAAATAGTCCATCATGCAGATCACACACTGCAAGCCTCATTCTTGGCACGACAAGCTCGTAGCTGAAGACTTTGCCAGCGCATGCAGTCAGCAGCTTCTTGACTTTGTGTTCATGTTACTTCGAGCGCCTTGCTCACGCCCCGCATCACCTTTGATGTCTTCGCGCGTGCAACTGATCTTACGAATCTGGAAAGTTCCAAAATTACTCCCTCTGTAGCCGTGCTGCAGGAAAACCCAACCATCATCATAAGACGCGGCAATTTGTCGGCAGCGGAGACTCCAGCTCATATCGCTAAACCCCGATCCAAGCCATCGGCGACCCAGATCTTGGTAGTCGTACATCTGGATACGAGAAGCTTTGTCTTGGCAGTTGTCAGCCGCTTCCGCACCCCAGGTTTCCCCATGTGGGTACGATGGCCCACGCAGGGCTGAGAAGGTCGAGATCAGTCTCTGGTAGTCTTGCGGCTACTAAACTAGCGAAAGATCATGGGGAAGCCTATCATATCTCTGAGAAAGAGAAAAGATCCTTGTTCTTCTAGAAGAGGAAGTCCAAGCAGTATCCCGACACCTTGAACTACACCGCAAAAACCATACTGTGGCAGCCCGCCCCATGTTCCTACACTCTTACCGAACGTCTTGGAAATATCGACGGCGTCCGCCATCGATGTGTTACTGGTCACAAAGGCAGCTGTGATCTGGCTGGAACGTTAGCGAGGCTTCGAGACCAGTGCTCGCTTGATTATCTCCATGATACTGGGGTTTACAAGCTCTGAGTGTTCATCTTAGTGCACTAGTACTATGTCGCCTTGTCCGACTTTGAGAAGCAAGACTACCTTGCAACTTCATGCGGAAAGGTAGCCTCCACGACACATATATAACCAGCTCGTCTCTCCACCTTGGTTTGATCCACACCAGACCTCAATCACAATCCATCCAGTTGGACAATAAAAGATGTCTCGCGTATCAAGGGTCGCCTCTTTACTTGCGCTGGCCTCAACTGGCCTAGCTCAACTTCCGAACATCCAGCCGTTCACCGTTACTGGATCTCTGGACGGGTACGTCTGTCACGTTCGGATATGACTTCGATACTAATATCATGCAGTTGCAATGCTAAGAGCACAGAATACAATTCCGGTGGCTCAATCTCAGTCAACAACTGGAATATCGAAGTGCCACAGAATCTCATCGTTCAGTTCCCCGTAGTGTGGGCACCATTCCGAGAACTCTGCGATGCTGGAGCCCTTGGCTTCGAGACTACCGTCGTTGGTAACATTGTGAACGGCAAAGTCATTGCTGGACAAGTTTCGGTCGCCCAACGCTTTGGACTCGAAGGCAGCCAAGGATATATTTCGGCAATCAACGAAGACGGTACGCTCCAGATCGCCAGTGGTCCAACTGTCCGAATCAACGATCCTGATGGTCTATTTGGACCCCAATACAACTCTCAGAAATACTGGATCGCCGACACCGCTAGTCCGTCGGTAACATCGTTCTCGGGATTTCCCATGTGTATCCCATACTCTGGAAACACCGCCAAGTGCTCAAGCTCAAACCGGCCCAACAGCCAGTCGTTCACGCCCCAAGATCCACTCAGCATGGTTCCATTCAAGGTCGGCGACTTCATTGAGTACTCTGGTCTCAAGGTTGGTGGCAATGAAATCCTCGCTTCGTCGATCGTGTGCATCAGCTTGCACATCACGACACAAGCTAGCGAGAGTGTACCCAACTACATTCGCGTTGAGGACTTCCTCATTGGCGTTCCTGACAACTCACCGAATGTGGAGTTTGCCGATATCCGCGTGATCGGTTTCCTGTCCAGCTGCTCCGGCGCTACAGTCTTCATCAGTGCTATCGACGTCGACCCTTGCACGGGCAAGGAGACATATCGCAGCATCGGTACAGCCACTCCGAAGCAAGAGACTCGTTGCAAATGGGAGGCTCGCATTGCTTCGCCAGCTCAAGCCCCCTTCACCCGCGAGTACCGTATTACGACCAACACACCAGTAAAGGAGACCAAGGACGGTATCAAGGCTGGTCAATTTATTGCAGCTGTTAGCGAATGGATCTTCCCTGAGGTTGATGTGCCCGGAACCAACCCACCAGCTTATCCTTTCAACGATATTCGGGGATTGGTTCAGGGTGACTTCCTTGATGGTAAACAGTACGGACCTCTGTCACCGTTCCCAGGTCCCAGCCCGCCATCGCCATCCAAGACCTGCAGTCCCGCAGACATCCCAGACCCTAACGCAACCCCGACTCCTTCGGCTACCCCTTCGCCCACCCCCAACCCAGATGAGCCAGCTACACCACAGACTGCCCCGATTGCTTCTGTCGCAAGTTTCGCATCTGCTCTGCGCGTCGGCACCAGTGTAACACTCTTGGGCTCCAACACCGCTGAGGGCCTCAAAGACACTGATCTGAACTTCAGCTGGACCAAGACCGCACCTTCTTCGGCAACCGTTAGTATCACCAACGCCAACAGCCCCAGTGCCACATTCCTCGCACCCAAAGTAACAACAGAGACATCCTTTACCTTCGAACTCACCGTCACCTCCAAGACCGACGCCACAAAGACCAGCAAGGCAACCGTCACTGTCAAGATCAACCCCACTTTGGCTGACACCGTCACCCTGGACACGTACACCTGGGAGTCGAAGCAATCCGGCAGCATCACTGCGACATGCACTTCGAATGTGAAGAACGGAGACAACAAGGTCATGACGCTGCTTCTGAACGGCACCATAAAGCGAACCATGGTAGCGGTGAGCGGAAGTCCAGGAAAATGGACATACAGCGCGAGGGATACTGCGAGGCCGAACAACTTGAAGTGTGTGAGTGATTTGAAGGGAGAAAGTGCGGTGAGGCAGGGTACTGCGACGACGAGAAGGAGGAGAGCTGTTGTGTGGTAGAGGACGATTTGATGTATGTAATGATTTATGAGTGTTTAATGAGTGGTTAATGAGTACGCGAACATTTGTTCTCTGCGCACTTGCATAGCTGACTGTGAAGGCTGGATCGCTGTTCAGCTTTCAATAGCGGGCTGAGGCTGATTGTTCCCCTCTTATATTCCTTGCCAATCACGTCTTGCTGTTTCCGCCACCAAAGCTGAAACCCAGACCCTTCTATGGATTCTGTACTCGGCATGCTTAAGAGGTCAGCACGCCCCACTGGTGGTTCCGCAATGTTGTACTTCGCTCCTCTGCTTCGTATCTTAATCTTCTTAGCCATGGACTGCAAAAGTGAGAACATCGGGAATTCCATCCCTGATATCGCTGGTGTTGGGGTGAGTTCAACCTCGATGCACATAAATCTTATCTATGCTTACTCTTTCCAAGATCATTCTAGCCTTTGCCATTCTGGCAGGTCTGTCTTTGGTAATTGCAGGCATTGGCTACTGCGCAATTTTGCATGCAAGATGGAAGCGTTTTGACGCCTTGGGCAATCTGATAGATGAGAACAGTCCGGACATGAAACGAACTCAGTTCTTCCGTTCACAGAGACTCGAACTTACGGAAAAGGTTCTTCGATCAATCAGCGAAGTCCAGATTTTCAACGGTAATACATTTCCGTCGCTGCTGATGCATTTACGCAGTTGCTAATCTAACTAGGCATCGCACTCCTCATCGCTGCCATAGTTCAACGAAACAGCCTGAGCCTATATCATCTACATGTGGTTTATGACACTGTTAACTTTACCGCGTAAGCAGCCAGTGCAATATGTTAGGCCATTCTGGCTAAACATTGGCAGCGTCTCATTCACAGCCTCGATTTTTGTTGTCTGGCTTTCTCGAAAGATACGAAAACGGAATGGCGAAGATCTGCATCCGAACGATACCCGGCGAGAACCTATACAGGTACGACGATTACCATGGATGAAGTTTCTTTTATCCACCTCGCTGTGGATAACGGTATTTTGTGTACTCTACCTGGCTTATGCAGTGCATTTCGGTATAGCCTTAGGGAAGTGGAACGTCGATAAATTTGGCTATTGCTACCGCGATCAGGGTATCACAAGTCCAGACCAACAGCACCCTCAGGCCGACCATATATACCTTAGTATCACCTGCTTGTACATGCTCGGCTTACTGTATGGAAGCTTCATCGAATCGGAAAAACCCCCGGTGTTGGTCGGTATGTTCTTGCCTATCTCCATTCGACAGATATACAACACATACGACGGCGCCATGGCTTCGTGCGAGAAGAAGGTCAATAGTGCGATCGGAGCCCTTCTCACCAAGTGCATCAGCTTCTTTCCAACTCCGATAAGAGCCAAGATCACGGATCTATCATCAAGACTACCCCTGCCCCCAATCTTCAATCTCCGAAACCCATCGACGGAACTAGGACTGGTGATTGTTCCCGTCGCCCAATTTTTGCTTCATTTGTATATGGTATGGACCATCCGGTCCGCAAATCGCATGCATCTCCAGGGCGAATCCGAAGACACGTGGGGATTTGGCCAGGTCGTAGCGCTCATCCAAATCCTCCCAATATTGAAGGGCTGTGCGAAGGACTGCATGGGTAAGACTGCCCCGAGGAGCTTGTACATTTGCTGACACAGATAGAGTATCGGAAAGAAACAGCGAAATGGCTGAATGAGAACCCCGAACGCGGATGTACCCAGATGGCGGTAATAGGTACGAGCCCTTGACATGGGAAGATTCGTCTCATTGAAGAGTTGCTATAGGAAGATGCGGCCTTGAGAGCAGTGCATAACAATGCTGGGCCCCAATTAGAAGTTATGCCAGAAGACTACTGTTATGTCTCGAACGGAGACAATGCCGAAATGATATATAGAGGAGATTAAGGGGTGAATGGAAACTTCGATAGCGCACATCTAGCCTTAGTTGCGAACCGTGAAAGTGTTGCTATCTTCAACGCTTTACGCTGAGATACCTTTTCTGGCGACGCTGTTTATAGCAATATGGAAATTTGGTGCTCTAGAGGAGTCATAGCTGTTGGCACCGCCCCTCATAGTCATCCAGGAAATCGTGACTGCAATCAACGCTTCCCAACATTTTGCCTGACCTGGCGATGTGACCCACGGGTAACGGGCGGGAAGAACACGCCTCGAAACGAACTCAACCTTGGATCGCATACAGCTTTCGACAGAATGCGAAAGTATTGCCTTTTGCGGGTATCTCAGGGGCTGGGGCGACGATCCAGGGAATTATTACGGGAGCTTGTCTGGTGTGGATGTCTAGCGTGAACAACAAGACATGTCAACACCTCACGCCGTCTACTCACTCATCCACGATATGGCGACTGCAATCAATGGATACTGTGGAATCTGCTCGTTACGGTAGTATCGTGAAGTACCGTTCCATGGGAGGCAGGTCGGCGACATAAATGCGAGATGCGTCATGCCGCTGTCGTACCGTGGAATTGTTGACATCGAGGCTGCAATGGCTCGTCTCTACACCCAGGTTTCGCAGCAGTAATCAATGTTCTCTCCAAGACTTGCTCTATACGGCGTGGTCGTGCATGCGCGACTGAAAACTCTTTAAATTGAGTCAGGCGTTAACGGGCAAAGTATGTGTTTGTATCGTGGTGCCGCGGATGGCAGAGGACGATGGATGGCTTCGGTCCTTTTAGCGACCGCGAAAAGTCCGCCGCAATCCATAGTTTTTCATCTAAACTGCCTTGTCAGGAAGTCGCCACGACAGATGGTGTGTAGTACAGAGCGGGTATAGGAGTAGGTGGAGCTGCCCAGGTGTCGAAGGATGCGGATTGCCACTGTGGCGGCCGTCATGCGTGGCTCAGAAGGCACCGGAACGCCAAACCGTCCTCTGCAATTTCCATGGATTTCTGCTATGATCGACGGATAATCTCAGAACCTGCTCAATTGGGAGACATGAAGTGGAATCTGTATGGTATACGGTACATCAGCTTAGTGAGTCGGTGGCCTTACGACACCAACGCTTATGAGGTCGGACGTGAGAAGGGCTTGTCGCGTGGAGAATGGATCACGGATGCATTGCCGTGCAGTGAAAACGTTCCCGCACAAAAACAAACCATACATCCAGTCGAGATGTACGTTGACACCGGCTGTCTTGACCTCTGCGTGGTGTGGTTTTGAGTTTGGCGTATTCAGGTACGATGCCTTCCAGCTCTTCCGGGTGGACTGAGGACGCTGACGATAGCGTGTAGGTAACAGGGCTAGGGGGATCCGCCGGCACCACGCCCTGTGGGACTGTGACGGCGAAGGGATCCAGTGTGGGTCTCCGATGTGATCGTGATAACAGTGCGATCGCGTCTGTGAAAGCGATTAAGAATGTTTTGATGTGGGCCTATTTCGGAAATGCTTGCGGGTGCGGGATCGGCCATGTCGAGTTCGCAAGACAAGACGAAAAGCGATAACGAGCGTACTGCGTATTCGGACCGGAGTGAGGCAGGCCCGAGAATAGACAGGCAACAGGCTTTCCAAGGTTCGCTCGTGGCAAGTGTGGCGTTTCGAGAGCATGACCAGAACTGAGCCACAGAAACGTGGTCAAGAGAAGCACAGTGCGAGCAGCGCCTGAGGGGCTCTGGACGTCCTGAAACGACGCCTCTCCTCTCCCACACCTCCCTAATGAGCACCATGACCCAATGAGTCTCTTCTCGTCCTTTATTATCGAGCCCGTTGTGCGCCATGCACGCCGCTTCTCAGGCGTTGGCGAGGCGAGCCATGACGGAGCTCGGTCTCTAGCATGTGACAATCACGACTCTGCGTCTGCAGCAGTGCCACGGCGGGAGCACGAAACGGACGCGGGCTCCGTGAACGCACGTGAAAGAAACAGCACCGAAGCACCTCACGGCCGACCCACAGCGCTGGGCGAACGGTTCCGACGTTACTCGTCTTTCTCGCAGCGGCCTCGCAGCGCTGTTGTTGACGAGGAGCAGAGCCATGACGATCTGCCAATAGACACCCCAGTCGACATGTCCGCGAATCCATCCCGCTCCCTCGCTGATCAGTTCCGTCACCTCGAGGTCGACTCGTCACGCTCGACTGCGCCGTCGCCCTCGTCGCTCCGTCCCGTCAGCACCCCCAGCCAGCATGCCAGCGCCATGGCAGAGCTGCTCCCCGCTGACGATGGCATGGCCCATCTCCGCGAGCGCATCCACGAGATCCGCGCCCTGAACATATCCGACCAGGAGCGCGCCCGCATGATTCACAACCTCATGACGGAGAAGTACAACCACATGCGCCCGACGTCCCCCGCGAGCTTCATATCACACGACCGCCCCTTTACCCCTACCTCCGGCCAGTCCCTCTTCTCCGACGTCCATGCGTCATCGCCCTACTCGTCCACGACGGACGTGACCCCCGAGATCTCGTACAATCTTCGCGAGGGCGACACGAACCCCACATATCGGCCACATCACGACCACGGCGCAGAGCACGGCGAAGACGAGGAGGAGGACAGCGCGGAAGGGGAGCTTGTGCTCGGCTGCCAGCATTACAAGCGCAACGTCAAAGTCCAATGCTTCGAATGCCGCCGCTGGTACACGTGCCGACACTGCCACGATGCAGTCGAGGACCATAACCTGAATAGGAAGCTGACACAGAACATGCTGTGTATGGCATGCGGTACGCCCCAACCAGCAGCCGAGGTGTGCAAGAACTGTGAGACTGAAGCTGCATGCTATTATTGTGACATTTGTAAGCTTTGGGACAACAACAGCAAGAAGAAGATCTACCACTGCCCAGACTGTGGTATCTGCCGGCGAGGAGAGGGTCTGGGCAAAGACTTCTATCACTGCAAGGTATGATCCTACTTGAGACACAGTTTGGCCTAGACTGACGGTGTGCAGAGTTGCAATGTTTGCATATCCATCTCTCACGCGACCTCGCACAAGTGCCTCCCGCGTGCTACCGAGGGCGACTGTCCTATCTGCGGCGACCATCTCTTCACTTCGTCTACTGCTGTGGTGTCAATGCCCTGCGGACACTACCTCCACAAAGGCTGCTACAATCTTTACATGCAAACTGCATACAAATGTCCAATCTGCAAAAAGAGTGCTGTGTGTATGGATCTGCAGTGGCAGAAGTTGACTCAAGCAATCGAGGGTCAACCCATGCCAGAGCAGTTCGCAAACACACGGGCAGTCGTCCAGTGTAACGACTGTTCAGCAAAATCGTCTGTCAAATATCACTGGCTTGGAAACCAATGTGGTACATGCGATTCGTACAACACCAACGAGCTTCGCATTCTGAACGGGCCAGAGAGTGAAGAGGCTGCCAATGCGATACTAGACGCCGACCTTGATTCAGGCTCAAGATCGCCTGTGAGCGTCAGCTCGCCCTCCTCCCAAGCACCACTTCGTTCGCCTCGGTACTATTTCCAACCAGATGAGCCTGAAGAGACATGGCTACCAGGTCAGCTGCCCTCTTTCCCTTTCCAGATGCCGCAGTTTCCTGGCAGACCGCGCATGCCGCAGATGCCTCAGATGCCACAATTTCCATCTTTGCCGCAGTTCCCACCGCTGCCAAATTTCCCACAGATACCGCAATTTCCACAAATGCCTCAGATGCCTCAAATGCCTGATGCTGCACAGCAAATGCTTGAACGCGTGCGACAGTCCTTCGATGCCTATCTCAACCCGACGGGAGATATTCGAGCAGAGGATGTGCCCTTCATCGATCTCAGCAACGACGAACGCGCCGAACGTCCCGCGACAGATGGCACCACGGTTAAGGAACCGTCACTCCCACAGTACGTTCTAGAGCGGTTCACGCAGTCGCTCGTGCGCTTTAGGAACGATCTGAACCCAGCTTTGTTCGAAGACATCCCGACATTGGATCTTTCGCAAGATCGTGATCCCGAAGGATTACAGTTCTGGGGTGAAGATGGTGGGCGGCTGAATCGCTTCGTTGCGGGCGATGAAGACGATGAGGACGACGAAGATGAGGAGAGCAGCAGCGATGAAAGCGAACACCATGAAGATGAGGATGATGACGAGGATGATCTAGATGTTACCAAAAAGCGTGGTAAGGAATTTGACCTGCCAGGTCATGTGTAAGGAGTTTGCGGAGCGGGCGTTCTGGCAAGGCAAAAGGATGTTCTACGAATATTGCTTTGGTGCGGGCCTGGATAACAACCTAAAAATTCGCGAAAAGCCATTTTATAAAGCAACAGATACCCAAATAGAAACACTTTGTTATTGAGCCAAATGCATCATGGTGTTCCAGTTACTTGCACAAGCCAAGCCTCACGTGCATCATGGTCCGTGCTCGACGCGCTAAGTAAGCGGGCACACCGGTGGCATCCGATTTTCGAATATCGTGACTTTTCGACCTTCAAGCCTCAAACTCGCATCCACATCGTCGACTAACCCCCGCAGCGAGAACTTCTGTCAGTATGTATTGCGCTCCCAGTCTGTGTTCAGATCAGTCGATTTGCGCAATAGTCGCGAATCGCAATCCCAGCTGATCGCTGTAATGAGCATTTGCTAACACATTCTCCCTCCAGAAATGGCCCCAACCACCAAGTCCGCCGGCAAGAAGTCTGCCGGAAAGACCGGCCGCAGCGCCATCGCCGACGTCGTCGCCCGCGAATACACCATCCACCTCCACAAGCGCGTATGTTGATTCAGTTTTGTGAAGTCCACAGATGGTCTCGCGGAACCTTGGGTGGGTGCTCAACCAGGCCGATCACACTGGCTTGAGCACCCACTTTTGGTCACGCAGGCATCGGGCGGAAGACTGAAGAGAACATAAGGCTAATACATTGGGTATAGGTCCATGGCGTCAGCTTCAAGAAGAGGGCCCCCAAGGCTGTCAAGGAGATCCGCGCTTTCGCTAAGCAGGCTATGGTATGTGCTATGGAAGAACTAACGGCCCATGGCACGCGCGCTACGTGCGAGTGCCGCCATGGTGTCGTCATTCGTACAAACTCAGGCTAATTGTCTCGATGTAGGGCACCAACGACGTCCGCCTAGACCCCCAGCTCAACAAGAAGGTCTGGGAGTCCGGTATCAAGGGCGTTCCTTTCCGCCTCCGTGTCCGCATCTCCCGTAAGCGTAACGACGAGGAGGGCGCCAAGGAGAAGCTCTACTCCTACGTCCAGGCCGTCAACGTCAAGGACCCCAAGGGTCTCCACACCCAGATTGTTGAGGATGCTTAGAGGAATCCCGCGAACAAGGGGGAAGGATGATGTGCATATCAAAAGCATGGCGTTCCGGCGGGTTGTGCTGAGTAGCTACTATGGATATCTAGAGCGAAAAGCTGGTGAAATGATACCTCAATGACAGATCATGCCCCGCCACGTTTGATGGACTTGGAGACTTGAACCACTCTAATCTCTTGCTGCCGGAATAAGTGATGTATTGATGAAGAATTGTTTGCGATGGACAAAGACTTCACCAAGACTGACAGTAAAGCAGATACTATCTAGGTGCTGCCAGCTTCGCTCATTACTGTGCACATGAGTTATGCTGGATACTACAATAGCGAGCTCTCAGGTCATGTTCGGCTCTCGCGCTTTTCCAGAGAGTACCTTGCATAAGCGGCTCTACGTAGCTCGGCCCTGGGGGGAGCCGAACATTAGGTGCTTACCAAAGCCCTGGATACTGCTCGGCATGTTAGTTGCTCCAATAATTCCTTAGCGGAGAGTATGAATAAAGCATATAGAGCGACTTCCAACATGTAATTTGTATATTCTCGACCTTCATCAATCATCTCCGGTTGACGTCAGACACTCGTCTTACCCCCGCCTGTAACACGCGAACCACCAACTTTCACAACCCAACTATCGCATCACATAACTACACCTCACCCTGAAAAAAGACCGCAAACATGGTGAACTTCAACATAGCATATACGTCCCGCATCAATCCCGCCGGCGCAACCCCGGTCCTCACCCAAACACAGATCTGGGCCGGCCTACAGCGCAAGATACGCTTTGCCCAAGAATTCGTCCCCGTGATTGAGAGCTGCGACGTACTCGAAGAAAAAGATGGTGTGGTAACCCGGGATGTCAAGTTCAAGAAGGGAATGGGGCCCAAGGACCAGGCCAAGGAAGTTGTCAGGAGCTACTGGCCGAGTTGGGTATGTATGAATTGCTTGGAGAACCGCGATTTTGGCTGATGATATCCAAAGGTCGATTTCGAGCAGGAGGATGGAACGCATATCCGCAATATTGTCTCCGATGGCCCGTCTGGTGAGATCGAGGACTTGAACATGACGTACATGTTTGAGTTTGTTGTGCCGCATGTGCAGGAGGGGACTCCGGAGGCGGAGAAGGAGATTCAAAAGTTTAAGGGTGTAAGTGCCTATCATTCTGTTGAGACTGCGTATATGAGATGTGCATGTGTCAGATCAGTTGCTGACCAGGTGACAGATGGCAAAGAAAGCGGTCGAGAGCAGTATTGATGCTATCCGGGAGATGGTAAAGGATGGGAGGATCAAGGAGTAAAGCGGCTTCTGAGCTGATGCAGAGGCTGTATCTACACCTGGGCAATCAGATGATTCCGCATACTCAAGAATCATCCTTGACTACGATTAGCTAGCAAACGATAGTGTTGTGCAAAAGCGATGTCCGCTGCATCGTGCGATCCCCATATATGCGACGCAATCACGAATCTCTCAGTCCAACCGTTCTGCTTTAGAGACATCATGACCATTCCTCTGTTGCTCTCAGTGCGAAATGACTGAGCCAATTGCACAATACCTGGCATCATACGTTTTTCGACAAACTCATCCAACAGGCCCTCCTGCTCACATAGCGCCATCGTGAGCACAGTGTATATGAACCTGGAAGACAACGGGATACTGTATGTTTTCGCTGCCTTTCTCAACCCGGCATCGGCGATGATCGGTCTGGTACTAGAGCCACGAAGTGATTCATCCATATCGCGACCAGAATTGAGGTAATCGAGACCTCTCATGAGGATACGTCGCATTTCGCTGACAACGTGGAGGTCTGAAGTTTTGTCACACGCTCGGCAGGTACACTCAAAGCGTAGGATACGGTGACGGTCGTCCCTGGTTCTGTAATCAAAGTCCGATTCGTAACAAAAGAGTATCTCGGCGCCAGCTTCGATGTCACGTGTGGCGTAGCTGGTTATGCAATCGCCAGCTTGAGCGTCATCCGGAATCTTGCAGTTGGGAAGGCAAGAATGGTTGAATCGGGAATGCAGTAAGAAGAAGCCATGCGCCTTGCCGGGCTGTACGGGGATAGTGAACGAGTTTTCTGCAAAAGCTCTCTCCGTGGTTGGAAAGATGCCTTCGCCATTGTCTCGAACACTCAGGAACTGGGCTTTCTCTTTCTTGGATAGTGCGGAGTAGGCGGAAAGCACATCTCTTTCCTCGATCATCCAATGGGGCTTCCGGATGACGAAGAGTGGCTTTTCTTGTAGGATCTTTTCTCCTTTGAGGATCTTTCGCGTGGCAAATGCACCCCATCCTTTTCCAGGTGAGACGCCGAGTCTGAAAGGAGCATCGCTGGAAACTTGGATGCTGTGGTAGGCTGCCCAGGTGATGCTGAGATTAGGTCATGCTCAGCGACGCGATATTCGGTTGGACTTACGATGGCCAGCGTTATTCGGGTGTGAATTCATGGCTTTCGATCCTTTCTTGGCTCTACATTGCCGACAAAATGTGAATTAGAGTTGGAAGAAGTAGCCGGATAAGACCCGTCAATGATAGGTATGCTGTGCCACAAGCGAATCTGCTGCGCAACGATTGGCAGCCACCAAACGTGGAGCACTCACAAAGCGATTGCTTGTCACAGAAGGTACGAGTGTTGTTCTGAAAATGTTCAGATTGCCGTAGTGGATGATGCGAGTCGTTTATGATGTTTTATAGGTTGTAAGGGCCCAGATACTGATATGAGTGTATCTATCTGAGTACGGCTCGAATGTGCGATGTTTTGGCGCGCGCGACACGCCTGGCGCTTACACGCAGTTGGGAAGTCGACTTTGGCTTTGCAAAACAACCACGTAGTTGTATCGAAGCCGTACGTGGCTTTGTAACGAACGGGCGGCAAGGCACACATTATGCAAGGAGCCCCTCGATGGATCACCCCACTGTTTCTGGCCCCTTGATGATGCACTCGGATGTGTTTTGTACAGGCCTCCAACATCTTGCGTCGACGTAAGATTCAACACCGCGAAGGTGAGAAGATGTGCCTCATTACTGCTTCTACGTGTCGTTGATTCTTTGTATATTATAGCAGTGTTAGTGAGTGCTTTGCACATATCGCACGAATGACATGTCAAAACGCCATGGCTGCGAATTTGTATGTCGAAATACCTTAAAGATATGGACACGAAAAGCGATGGTTGATGTAATGATTTCAAAGAGACTTTTCCCTTCTCTGAGCCGTGTACAGACAGGTAGCTTGAAAGTGATCATTTTCCGCTCTTCTTTGAAAGTCTGAGAAGATCAAATGTATTCGACCTATAGTGCAGTAATCGTTTGTGATGAAAGCTTGAAGTGAAAGTTTTGCATCTGGAGCAAATGCAAGCCATCAGATGTCTCGCATACATTCGACGGGCTGCCTGGTAAGGCGTCCAGCTGTAACCAAGCTGTCCATTAGTCTGATTGAGACCACCATCGGCCACTTGGTCGCTCGATCGCATCATGACAGACGTGTGTCTTGACGACAATGAGAACATCAAACTGTATGTAGCCATATAACATTTCTAGACACTGCTTTGTTCGGGTTTAGATGGTGCCGTGATCGCAGAGTGGGTAGTCTTGGTCGCCATGGTGAGATTCCCAGTGAGCCGCATTGTTAAATATAGTAATTGGATCAGGATAAATGCATTAAGGTAACTGCATGCATCAACAATCCCACGGAGGTGGTGATGTGAGGAGGAAGGATGCAGGGTATCAGTCGATCGCAGGTGGAGCCCTTAGCACTAGTGCTTGTCTCTCGGCACGGGTAGTTCCAGTTGACAAACGCGACTTCACCGCGAAACCCGTGCCTCTGCAACAACGTCAGCGCCTCACACCCCCACCACTGCGAGCAGCCAGGAAGACGGTCCCGATTCAGTTCTAGCAACGCCCGACTACTAGCAGCCTCAGTAGCAGCTCGGCAAGCGTGCCCGCACAATCTCTCCGCCGCCCAAGTGCCCCACCTTTGTCCGTACACAACTTCTGCAAGGCAGCGAACCTTTGCGCGCCCGTCCTCCGCCCACGCCCCACGCGCCCATACGCAACCGCTGCAAGAAGCTGAGCCGACGCTTGAGCTTCTTGGGGATATAGACGATATCAAGAGGCTGATTGGGAGCTTTTCCCGCCGCGCTGCAGCCCGCCATGTCTCTGTCAATTGAAGAGCTCGACGCCACAGTGCGCGCCTTCTACGAGGGCCGCGGTGAGCAAGTATGTATCTATGCGACCCCGACCAAGGCGTCTCATAAGAACACGGCTAACATGTCGCCCACTGTAGCAAAAGCAAGCTCAGGCCACGCTGAACCAGGTAGGCGTCTTCACTTACCATCGCTACAGGCTTGTCCCGCTAACCCTCGCATAGTTCAAAGAGAACCCAGACGCATGGCTTCTTGTTGACAAGATCCTATCCGATGCGCAGTACCCGCAGACGAAGTGTGAGTGCAGCGACGTGCTACAAGGCTGGTGGTCCTCGTTGCTAATAGTCGGCAGACCTCGGACTCCAAGTTCTCGATAATGTCATCATGACTAGATGGAAGGTGCTGCCTCGAGACCAGTGTCAGGGTATGATACAGAGCACTCCGTCTTCCGAGCGCTGCTAACCCAGTCAGGTATCCGAAACTTCATCGTGAACTTGATCATCTCGCTGTCCAACAACGACGAAAGCCTCCGCAACGAGCGCACCCTCCTAAACAAGCTCAACCTCGTCCTCGTCTCCGTCTTGAAGCAGGAGTGGCCCCACAACTGGCCGACCTTCATCAACGAGATCATATCGTCCTGCCACAGCAGCTTAGGAATATGCGAGAACAACATGGTCATCCTGCGACTTTTGTCTGAGGAAGTCTTTGACTACTCGGAGGAGCAGATGACTTCGGTCAAGCGAAAGGAACTGAAGCAGAGCATGTGCGACGAGTTCACAGCCATCTACCAGCTCTGTTCAGAGGTTCTGCGGACAGCCACCGAGGCGTCTCTGATTAAGGCCACACTCGAAACCTTATTGCGCTTCCTCAACTGGATTCCCCTCGGCTACATCTTCGAGACGCCCCCTAGCGGCCAGAGCCTGATCGAAACCCTGCGAAGCCGATTCCTCGAAGTCCCCGATTTCCGCAACATCACCCTGAAGTGCTTGACTGAAATCGCCGGTCTACACACAGAACCCGCGTACGACGATAAGCTCGTTTCCATGTTCACCGAGACATTGACGGCCATCTCGAAAATTATACCTCTTTCACTGGACCTGAAGAGCACATACTCTGCAAGCAATGGTCGGGACCAGGAGTTCGTTCTGAATCTGGCGCTTTTCCTGACAAACTTCTTCACCATGCACCTGAATGTTATCGAAAACCTAATGAACAGGGATTTCCTTACGCATGGTCACTTCTACCTCATTCGCATAAGCCAGATCGACGATCGCGAGGTATTCAAGATCTGCCTCGAATACTGGACCAAGCTCGTCTCGGAGCTGTACGACGAGATGCAGGCGCTTCCCATAACGGACATGAATCCTCTCCTGAATATGGGCATTCCCGGCAACGGCGGTCGCGAGGTGGCCAACTACCCTCTACGGAAGAACAAGTACACTGAGATTCTGTCCAACCTCCGTACAGTCATGATTGAGAAGATGGTGAGGCCCGAGGAAGTCCTCATCGTTGAGAACGATGAGGGTGAGATCGTCCGTGAATTCGTGAAGGAGAGCGATACGATTCAGCTGTACAAGTCCACTCGCGAGTGCCTCGTCTTCCTTACCCACTTGGACGTTAACGACACCGAGCAAATCATGTCGGAGAAGCTGGCCCGCCAAGTCGACGGCTCAGAGTGGTCATGGGCTAACTGCAACACCCTCTGCTGGGCTATCGGTTCCATCTCTGGCGCCATGAACGAGGAGACAGAGAAGCGCTTTTTGGTCACAGTCATCAAGGATCTACTCGGCCTGACTGAGATGAAGCGAGGAAAGGACAACAAAGCCGTTGTCGCCAGTAACATCATGTATATTGTGGGTCAATATCCTCGATTCCTCAAGGCCCACTGGAAGTTCCTGAAGACAGTCGTCAACAAGCTGTTCGAGTTCATGCACGAGACCCACGAGGGTGTACAGGACATGGCTTGCGATACGTTTATCAAGATCGCGAACAAGTGCCGACGACACTTTGTTGCTCTTCAGCCCGGAGAGACCGAGCCCTTCATCGACGAGATTGTTCGCAACCTGAGGAAGATCACCGCCGACCTCTCACCCCAGCAAGTCCACACTTTCTACGAAGCCTGCGGGTACATGATTAGCGCGCAAGGACAGAAGAGCATGCAGGAACGCCTGATCGCCGATCTGATGTCCCTGCCAAACTCCGCATGGGACAACATTATCGCCCAAGCTAACCAAAACCCCGCTTGCCTCCAAGATTCAGAAGTCATCAAGATTGTTGGTAACATTATGAAGACTAATGTCGCAGCATGTGGTTCAATTGGACCCTACTTCTACCCCCAGATCGGTCGGATATACTTCGACATGTTGACAATGTACCGCGCGAGCTCACAGCTCATCGACGAAGCTGTCCAGCGAGAGGGTAACGTCGCAACAAAGATGCCCAAGGTCCGCGGCCTTCGTACGATCAAGAAGGAGATTCTGAAACTTATCAACACATACGTTGAGAAGGCCGACGACCTGGAGATGATTCACAATAATATTGTACCGAAGCTGCTAGAAGCTGTCTTGATCGACTACAAGAACAATGTACCTGATGCTCGCGAGGCGGAAGTGTTGAACGTCATGACGACGATTATCAACAAGCTACATGTACGTTGGCGACCCAATCTGAGCAAGCACATGGTCGGACTCGCTCAGCCACTATCAAAATATATGCTAACTTTCTCGCAGAGCATGATGGAGGACCAGATCATCAACATCATGGACAGCGTCTTCGAATGCACCTTGGACATGATCAACAAGGACTTCTCGGAATACCCCGAACACCGTGTCGAGTTCTTCAAGCTTCTACGCACCATCAACCTGCGCTGCTTCCCGGCTCTGCTGCGACTCGATGCCCGATCATTCAAGTTTGTTATTGACTCCTGCATGTGGGCAAGCAAGCACGACAACCGTGAGGTTGAGAGCGCCGGTCTGTCCATGTGCTTCGAGCTGGTTTCCAACATGTCCGAAACAGACCAGCAAACCTGCAACTCCTTCTTCCAAACATTCTTCACGACCATTCTTCAGGATGTATTCTTCGTGGTTACTGATAGCGATCACAAAGCCGGTTTCAAGTCCCAGTCGATGCTGCTGGCTAAGATGTTCTGGCTTGTCGACTCAGAGAAGCTGCAGGGTCCCATCTACACGTCGCCAGATATGGCACAGGCAGGCACCCCGAACCGAGAGTTCCTGCGGAACTTTGTCGGCAACCTGCTGGCGACTGCCTTCCCCAACCTCCAGACGTAAGTCATATCCGTTAGCTTGTACGACCCATACTAATGAAATCCAGTGCTCAAATCGCATCCTTCATCGACGGACTGTTTGCGACCAACTCCGACCTGAACCGTTTCAAGGTCATCCTGCGCGACTTCCTGATCTCCTTGAAGGAGTTCTCCGGCGACAATGCTGAGTTGTTTGCCGAGGAGCGTGAACAGGCTGCAAAGACTGCGAAGGAACAAGAGCGTGAACGGGCTATGAAGGTCGGTGGTCTGCTGAAGCCTTCGGAGATGGATGATGATGAGTTGTGACTTGACGTCGAGTTGAACGCAAATGTGGCTACGCGCACGCCCTATGATAGCGCACGCGCTCCCCACGAGTCTGCAGAAAACAAACGCTCCGACGATTCTCTCGATGGATGGGACATGTATGGCTTGTGAGTATCAGTGGTTATGGTGACTGAAGAGACGGTCGCAACGCTGCGTTGGATGGGAAGCGAAGAGTCAGTCGTGTCGGCAAACTTGCGAGGGTGGGAAAATGGGTTCGTTTTGGTCTAATACCCTATAGACCTGTTACTTGTTCATTTTGATACATGATTACCTAGCTGGCATGGACGTAGCCTGGCTTGGCTTACAGACTAAAACTGAAGGGAGCGCTGTAGGCGTCAAGGCAACGTCGTATTGAGAGTGGAGAATAAAGCTCAAGCATTGAATCATCTTCCACTTGTGTTTCCTTGATACTACCTTGCGGCTACTGCGCATGTGTATATAAAGCTCACTCCTGGACTGTCCCACTGTAGGTTGGAGATGAGATAGGTAGCATCATGCAGGATGACGAGACCTGCCGGAATTCATGGCTCTATCGCGGAGAATCTTGCCATCCCGTGTGTATAGACCCACATGCCGATGAGCCTCGATGATGGCTGTAGCAGCGCGCGCGTGCGAACATGATGAGCGGCGTGTGCATCGGCAGTCGCGATCAGGTGCCCGGAGATGCAATCCTCTGCGGTTGAGCTACCTAGCTGAGCTAGCAGGAGCCACAGCTGGCCCTTACGTAACCCGGCGGCGCTGCCACTACAACGTCGGACGCGTCAATTGGGCAATGTGATCCTTCGCAGCATCCTAGCAGCGCGACGGGACTACTGTTCGGCAGAATATCCGCATGCGACACCTCCCCTGCCCCATGCGACCGACCTAACGACATCCGTCCGTGAGCAGTTGCTGAACCTCGTGGCGGCTATACGCCCGCTGATTCGCCCGCGTTCTACAGTCGTGTGAACGACATGGGCATTCTGCCCTTCTGCCAGCGTATGCACAATCTCGTGGCCCTCCTACAATGAGTCGTCGGTGGCGTTCTCAAACCAGGCCCCTCGTTCGGCATCTTCCAAATACCTGCTAACACGCTGTCTGATCAGGCCCAAGCGAGTCTATGGATTGAGCGGTCCACTGCAGGGTACCGCCAGCTGCATCGTGAGTGACTTCACTTCTCGACTTCCCTACCAACCACGCACGGCCGTTCTTTGGGCTGTCACCAGCAAGCCTCATCACGTCTTGAGCTTTTCTCCTGTCTCCACTGCCGAATAGGCGGCGGCTGAAGACCACACACCTGACATCGTGGGTCCTGTATGGTTGGATCTGCAACGCAACCCGGAACTGGATCCATCGCTTGTGCATCGTATGCGCATTGCCGCGAGGCTTCGAGAACAACACTTTTGAGTTTCTTCTTGCTACTAGCATCATGTACGTCTCCCCATCATATGGAGACCCTTCAACCCCGCCCACTGGTGGTTTTGAAAAAGACAGCCTCATCGACGAGTCTTGCTTCCAAAGAAGACACTACTGACTCAGCACGCTTTTCCAGGAAGTTCGGAAAGCACATCCAGAAACGGCAACTGGAAATTCCAGAATACGCCGCCAGCTTTGTCGACTACAAAGCACTCAAGAAGGTCCTTATGCTTTCCCTGCTATCAAGGCTTCACTGATCATGAATTCCGTAGCTCATCAAGAAACTTAGCGCTACCCCAGTAATACCACCACAGAGTGAGGGTGTTCAACATGAATCCCTGGATCCGCAATCGTCTTTGCAGGCAAACAAGGCCACTTTCTTCTTCCGAGTGGTAGGTCTTTGTGCCAGCGACATATACATAGATTCTTACTTGATGCGCAGGAACGTGAGCTCGAGAAGGTCAACACGTTCTACCTACAGAAAGAGGCAGAGGTATGTTCTATTCGTTGTGTGTTGGGGTGCCCAGCGCTCACCGTTGTCGCAGTTGCGTCTGCGCTTGACCACGCTTCTCGATAAGAAGAGAGTCATGCAGCAACACCCGCAGTCTGTCTCCAAGACATCCTCGCGATATGTTGCCCTCGAGGAGGGGCTAAAGCAGTTTAGCATGGATCTTAACAAACTTGAGGTGATTGGTCCGCACGCACTCGGGGCTGCCCCCACTAACCTGACTTAGCAATTTGTGGAAGTGAACGAAACAGCCTTCTCAAAGATCCTCAAGAAGGTTTGATGCACCCACCCTTTGTCGTCAACCGCCTGCTAACTGTACCTAGTGGGACAAAACATCCAAAGTCCGTTACCATCACCTGCGCATCACCGACATTGGCTGACTCCATACCAGTCAAGGGAAAAGCAGCTTTACCTCGCGCGCGCCGTCGAAGTCCAACCATGCTTCAACCGAGAGGTCATCAGCACGCTGTCCGACCAAGCAACCCAGGCACTCCTTGATTTCTCAGGATGGGCTGAAGGCGAAGGAGTACAAGCCCCCCATCCCACAGCCGAACCGCGCGTCTCCGAACCTGCTTTCGAAGCGAAACTCGAGCTCGACAACCAATTTGTGCAAGCCATCAACACTGCCAATCAAGGCAAGATCGAAGAATGCCTCGCCCGCCTATCGACCCTCCCCGATGCACGCGACCACATCTCTAGGGCATTCCTCAGCACTGTTGCCGAAGCGCCAGAGTCTGCACTGAGGATTTTGCTCGACTCGAATCTTGTGAATCTCCAGCAAGAGGATGAAATCAACGAGCGAAATTGTCTCCATAAGTCAGCCATCAGCGGAAGGATCGAAGTACTCAAACTTGGCCTGTCGAGTAACGTGGATGTGCATGCGACGGACGTGTACGGCAGGATACCATTGCATTACGCCTGTATGCATGGGTACGTGGAGCTGGTGCAGGAACTCATCAACGCTGCTCCAGAAACAGTGAACTTCCGGGATCAGGACAGCTTCACGCCCCTGATACATGCCATCGTTCACTCAAAGCTCGCTTGCGTAGAGATACTCCTTTCGCGAGGTGCTGATCTTACGCGTCTGGGTCCTGGAGAGCATGTGCCGCTCAATCTCGCATGCCAATATGCATCGCTAGAGATCCTGGAGCTTCTTCTACAAAGGTCAGCAGAGATGCTTTCGGATGCGGAAGGGCTGTTCCCTCAACACTTGGTGGCACGATCGGGCAAGACGCCAGAAGCCTTGCTAATGCTACGAAAATACGGTGCCGACCTCGACCAACCAGACAAACTCTATCAATGGACGCCACTTTTCCACGCTGCGAGCGAAGGTCATGTGGAGTGTCTTAAGACGCTACTCCAATGTCAAGTCGACGTAGACATTGTGGATGAGAAGGGTCTTTCTGCCATGTACTACGCGACATGGGAAGGGCATCTAGAGTGCATGCAGCTGCTTGCTTCTGTTGGACGCGGTGTTGGGCTCATGACACAGAAACAAGCCTCGCCTCAAATATCCTCTCAGCTATCCAGCTCAATGCCTACAGCCATGGATATCGAAGGCGATCCTGACGGCATCCCCGAATTCATCCTACCACCACCGATCATACCCTTCCGAAGATATGGCCACAACTTCCTGGACACGAAGACGTTCGTAGTCATCAACTTCGAGAAAGTGGGCAAGGATGCCATTAGATTCTACGACGAATCGAAGTACCCTGCTGCGAGGCTTACCATCTCTTCGAAGAGCTCCGATCTTATACCACGCAATATCCTGCTACCCATACAAGATGAGTTCAAGGTCATCTCTTTCCAGATCGAGAATCTCGATACCTTCTCTATCGACTTCGACGTGTACCCTACAATAGGATCAAAGGTTATCGCTCGCAGTGTGGCTTCTTCAAAGGTATTCACGGAGCGTTCGAAAAGCACGGGCCGATGGCATCTGGAACTGTTTGACCCAAGACTACGAGCCATTGGCAGAGTCACCTTCGACTTCCAGGTGGTGAAGCCGTTCCACGGAATTCCGCTCGAGATTACACACTTTGCAACCTACTGGAAGGCTACTAGTCAACTGGACTCACAGCCGCACACACTCATCACGGGTTCCAGCTTGTCTGGTGAATATGTACGGCTGTTTGTTCAACTGACTGCAGATGGCATACCGGTGCTACATCCGAGATGGAAGGTCAATCATCACGGTCTAGAAGTCCCGGTCAACATCCTTACGTATGCGCAATTCGCTGCGATCGGCGTCGCGCAAACAACCACGGCCGCAGACCAACTTGCTGCAGAACTCGGCAACAATGGTTCGATCAACATACCAAACATCTATCAAATCATGGCATCGTCGTTCATTACGCTGAAAGATGCCTTATCGGCACTTCCGGCTCACATTCATGTGGAGCTGCACGTTCTCTTTCCATCCCGGCTCGAAGAAGAACGCCTCAAGCTCGGCCCGACGCACGACATGAACGCTTTCGCAGACAAGATCTTATCGGTAGTCTTTGAACATGCACGTCAATTGAGGGAGCAAGGTGCGGGCGAGATAGATGGGACACTGAGAAGTGTGCTGTTTAGCTCCTTCAACCAGGATATCTGCACGGTCATCAACTGGAAACAGCCCAACTGTGAGTTCTATCATGAAAGAATCGATGTAACAGATGCTAACATTGAAATAGATCCCGTTCTCCTTTGCAACGAGCTCGGAGCCGATACTTCGCAGTCGCCTTCTGGAAATACAAACATCATTCAGAGCAGCGGCCGCACGACAACGTCTGTTAAGGAGGCTGTGCAGATCGCTAGAGACAACAACTTCATGGGCCTGATTTGCAGTTCGCGTTTACTGGTGAGAGGAATACGACTCAATACGCAGTTCAGTTCTAACAAAGACTAGTCACTCGCTCCTGCCCTGATCGAATCGATCAAAACAGCCGGCCTAGTCCTCGTTACGGACATCACCGATTCCCCAGCCGAAGATGCCGCCCAACCCGCGAGCCTTCATGTGGCAAATCCGCGTCGACAGAACACACCTGACGGAGTCGATGGCTATCTCAAGGGCAACGGCGTACTCTGCTTCAACGAAACGGTCGATATGTAGACATGGGTATGGGATGATGGTCAATTTGCTGGATCGGATGCGGGCAAATGGGTGAACGGATAATGATGATGCAGTTCAGGCGTTGCGCAATAGACTGGATATCCTACGGGGGAAATTACTATACCAGTAGAAGGAAGGGTGTCATGATGCTTTCATTAACGAGTGGTAACTATTAGACGGCGTCTCTTACCCGGTGCAGCTGGTTATGGATACCGAATATGTTTTACAGGCGCGTGTTAGTTAAGCTAGCAAAATTGATATGCAAGTGAGATTGTTCAAGCAGTACCGTGTCTGGGCAACCTTGGAAGGTGGGTTAGCATGTGATGGGGCTCGGCAGTGTCGATGGTCGCCGCAAACCGACAAGGGTGTGGCGTCCGCGTTCCGATTCGCGCGACGCCTCCATCGAAAAATGTCGAACGACGACATTTGTGGCTAGAAGCGCATGGTCTGTTGCCGCTTGTCGTTCGCTTTCGCATCTCTGTCTGAGCGCCCTACTCTCTGCAGTGCTTGGACCCTGCCGACCATGGTATACACATAATGTCGACTCTGAGCGCCCTTACTAGTCCGCTCCTCCGAAGGACGTGGACTTGCCGAGCTTGTATACGGTCCCAACGACACACGACACCGCAGCGACAAGGCCTATGGCAACAGCGAAACACGTCGGCCGGGCACAATGCATTCTCGACCCGGCTGGGAGCGCAGAGGACGTTTGCAAGCCAAGCCAACGAGGCAGCCAATGCCACGGCCAAAGGTGCGGGGAGGGGCTCAAAGGGCAGCAAGAGAAGGAGACGACTGCTGATAACTGGAGGTGGAGTCGCAATCGGCGCAGCTGTCGTCACAGTCAACGACGATGCCAAACACGCCTATGTGGCAGCGCAGCGCAGCTACAGGGTGGTCGCGACGCTGGTCCTCAACATCAGAGAGTATGTGTCTGGTGCATTCCAATTGAACGCTCGATAGCTAATATACCCGTTCTTACAGCTATCGCGACATACTCAAGCGTGACGATGAGCCCGACTACAACGAGCAACTCAAAGCCTGCCACCTCCGATGCGCCAAACGTACCCTCAGCACGCTCGAGAAGAACGGCTCCATTTTCATAAAGCTGGGACAACATCTGAGCAGCATGAACTACCTCTTGCCAAACGAATGGTGCGATACCTTTATCCCGCTACAAGACCAATGCCCGATATCCTCGTTCGAATCCATACAGGACATGTGCCGTCGAGACACGGGCCTAGAGCTCTCAGACTTCTTCTCAGAGTTCGAGGAGAAGCCTATAGGCGCGGCCTCGCTCGCTCAAGTGCACCGCGCAACAGTCCGTGAGACCGGCCAGAAGGTCGCTGTCAAGGTACAACATCCGGCGCTGGACGAATGGGCCAAACTCGACCTGGCCTTGACAAGCTTCTCCTTCACAACACTCAAGCGCTGGTTTCCCGAATACGATCTGACCTGGCTATCCGACGAAATGCAACTTTCTCTCCCACAAGAACTCGACTTCGCCCTTGAAGGGAAGAACGCCATGCGCGCGCGAGAGTACTTTTCCCACGTCCGCGATGTGCCCGTCGTCATACCTAAAGTTCTCTGGGCCAAGCGCCGACTGCTGGTCATGGAATACGTATCCGGATTTCGGACAGACGATCTCAAGAGCTTGGATGAACATGGCATTGATAGGGATGAAGTGTCGGCAGCACTAGCTAGGATATTCAACGAGATGATCTTTGGCAGAGATGCACCCCTCCATTGCGACCCTCACGGCGGAAACATCGCTATACGGCACAACCCCGCTCGCGGAGGCAAGGCCAACTTCGATGTTATTCTATACGATCACGGTCTCTATCGCGACATTCCCTTGCCCCTGCGACGCAACTACGCAAAGCTTTGGCTCGCCGTCTTGGATGCTGACGAAGCTGGTATGCGCAAGTACGCCTATCAAGTAGCAGGGATCAAAGAAGAGCATTTCCCTCTATTCGCGTCGGCAATTACAGGAAGAGACTATACCGTGCTGGCGAAGAAGGAGAGTGGCACAGGTGGTGTGATGACGAGCAGGACCAGTGAAGAAAAGAAAGTCATTGGAGATGCTTTGGGAGACGGGTTGATCGAGAGCCTGATTGAGCTGCTTGGACAGGTTCCGAGGGTGATTCTGTTGATTTTGAAGACGAATGATCTAAGTAAGTCGTGCTATTATTCTCCACCAGACCTCCATACTGACCATTCCTAAAGCGCGCTCTCTAGACGAAGGTCTACATACACGCCAAGGTCCCATGCGCACTTTTCTCATTCTAGCCCGGTACGCTAGTCGTACGGTCTATGAAGAGAGTCTGGACAACCTCAACGGCAGCGTGCTTTGGCCGAGCAACTTCCTTAGCTGGCTGGGCGCGTGGACGAGACACATGCGAGTCGAAATGCAATTGAGTGGATACGAGACGTACCTCAAACTAAGGGCGCTGTTGGGTATGCAGAAGATCGAGATTGGGGATAGTTTTAGAGAGTAAGACGATGAGCGTGGAGTTTGGCGTGATAGAGATTAGATTTCAGCATATGGTTGCATTGGAGCAGGTGGATGGTTCGCACTAGATTAGGAGTACAGCGAAAAAAGTTCATTCTGAAACTCGATAGACATGTTTGGATGGGCACATGTGGCGGTGCAGTGTTATAGTGAACTGGCGGCAGAACCCACTCGGCCTGAGCATACGGCAATACGGAACAGGCGGAACGTGATCTGAGCTGGACCATACGTGTGGCGGTGCCGTTTACCCAGGAATGTGTGGCCTTGCATGTGGCTCGGGTCCAGACGAATGATAATCTCTGTGTTTGACTGGTGGTTTACAATGTGTTTGGGGCGAGGTCGGGTGATGGGGTGCAGCTAAGGCGTCGCAGCGAGCGCCCAGAAGCCCGAAACATGTACGGATGAGACCAAGAAAACGTAGATGGGACTGGAGACGGTTCCAGCACCATGTGCGGCAGCAAAGATGTGGTCGAGGGATACGCTGTTATTTCGGTCCATGGATATGCTAGCGGGCGGTGACAGGGAGGTCGGGCGGGTTTGACATCATCGATGCCATGCGTCTCGAGGGCAAACGCAATCCTGACAGACACGCGTTCGCCATCCAGACAGGGAGTACACCTGCCAGAAGTCTTGTTGCTACTATTCCGAACCCAATCCTCAGTGGAAAGCATATATCGCGAGTCGTTCGGCTCCAGTTGTCAGCAGTTCGCATCGGTCTCTAAGCAGGCGGGGCAAGCGCCAAGGCAGCACAAGGCATCCTCGCGCAATCGCATCGTTCACGGCGCAGCGCTCAACGCCCTAGCCGCCGGGCCTGGACAGCAGAGAAACAGGCGGGACGCAGGCTGGCAGCGATTGCAAAGGATTGTATAAGCGACTGCCATCGCAGGCCGGGAGCTCTTCGGGCAGGACCGTGAACGCCCGCCGCATTTCTTTGTAGACTGCGCACGGTTGCTTTGGCACCGCACAGCCTCCTCCAGTACCTGTACTGTAGTACCCTCGTCGCTCCGCCGCAGCCCAGAGACGCCATACATCACCACCACGACGGCCCTCCGCGAAGAGGCCCCCGCAACCACCGCGAGCTCTGAGAGCCGCCCCCTGACTGCCCTCTCCAGCTCCCGCCCTCCCGCACCTGCGCGCCCTGCTGGTGCGCTGCATATCCGCGCATCATGGACGGCGCCGGCCAGCCCAACCTGCGCATCACCAGTACGTCTGACCTCCCGTGACCCCCGAGACGACACTGACACGATGCAGTCATCGCCGCCGATGGGCTCTACAAGCGCGATGTGTTCCGTATGTATGCCCCCAGCCAGGCCCATGGCGTCACGTCGCTCATGCATGTGCTGCAGGATTTCCGGACCCCTTCGCCGTGGCCACGATCAATGGCGAGCAGACGCGCACCACGAGCGTCATCAAGAAGACGCTGAACCCCTACTGGAACGAGAGCTTCGACATGTACGCTGCCCCGAGCCCTCCCCTCGCCTCCCACGCTTTCGCATGACGCTAACACACGACACAGGAAAGTGAACGAAGAGAGCGTCCTCGCGGTTCAGATCTTTGACCAGAAGAAGTTCAAGAAGAAGGACCAGGGCTTCCTGGGCGTCATCAATGTCCGCATAGGGTCGGTGATAGACCTCGACGCGGGCGGGGATGGTAGGCCTGATCCATGCCGCTCCTGCGCCATATGCTAACAACCCCTCAGAGATGCTCACGCGCGACCTGAAAAAGTCAAACGACAACATGGTCGTCCACGGCAAGCTTATCCTCAACCTCTCTACTAACCTCACCGCGCCCATCAGCCAAGGCGGTCAGAACGCCACCCGCCCGACCGCATCCCCGCACCCATCCGTAAACGGGGCTCCTGCTGGTGCTGTGCCAACTCCACAACAGTCGACGACGAACCTCCACCCTCCTGACGTATACCCTGGTCAGCAACGACCATCAGTCGCCGGCCAACCTGCCGCCCAGCGTCTCAGCCAAGCGCCTCCAGCAGGCACGCCAACCGGCCCGCCCGCTGGACCTGGCCCCGCGCCAAATGGAGCAAACCCCGCTCGCAACAGCGGTGGTGCATACAGCGCCTTTGAGGATGCGCAAGGAAGACTACCGAATGGCTGGGAGCGCCGTGAAGATCACCTAGGGCGAACCTACTACGTCGACCACAACACCAGGCAGACCACCTGGATTAGGCCAGGCGCAGGCTTCAACGAAGCAGACCAGCGCCGAGATGTAGCTGCGCAGACTCAACAGGAGCGCATGCGACATCAGAACCGCATGTTGCCCGAAGACCGAACGGGAGCCAACTCACCCACCCTCACCGAGCGCCAGCCATCGCCGCCCGCTGGCTCAGCCAATGCCGCAAGCATGATGGCGACTGGAGCGACTACTGCTGGAACAGGAGAGCTCCCGTCTGGTTGGGAGCAGCGACATACCCCCGAGGGTCGGCCATACTTTGTTGATCACAACACGCGAACGACAACTTGGGTGGATCCCCGCCGACAACAGTACATTAGGATGTACGGTGGTCAGGCCGCGAACGGAAGCACAATCCAACAACAGCCCGTCTCTCAACTTGGACCACTACCATCTGGATGGGAAATGCGCCTCACCAACACGGCCAGAGTGTACTTTGTGGACCATAACACGAAGACCACCACGTGGGACGATCCGAGATTGCCTTCTTCGTTGGACCAGAACGTACCTCAGTACAAGCGCGACTTCCGTCGCAAGCTCATCTACTTCAGATCGCAACCCGCACTGCGCATTGTCAGTGGCCAATGTCACGTCAAGGTGCGCCGAACGCATATTTTCGAAGATTCTTACCACGAGATTATGCGCCAGAGTGCTGCCGATCTCAAGAAGCGACTAATGATCAAGTTCGACGGTGAAGACGGTCTGGATTACGGAGGTCTTTCTCGAGAATTCTTCTTCCTGCTTTCCCACGAGATGTTCAACCCCTTCTACTGCTTGTTCGAATACTCTGCGCACGACAACTACACTCTCCAGATCAACCCTCATTCCGGTATCAACCCCGAACATTTGAACTACTTCAAGTTTATTGGTCGCGTTGTTGGTCTGGCGATTTTCCACCGCCGTTTCTTGGATGCCTTCTTCATTGGAGCTTTCTACAAGATGATCTTGAGGAAGAAGGTCGCACTCCAGGATATGGAGGGTGTCGATGCGGACTTCCATCGCAACTTAGAATGGATGCTGTAAGTTCGAGATCTGGTTTCAAGTTGACAAGAGCTAACAACTGCAGGAACAATGATATCACAGACGCTTTAGAGCTGACCTTTGCAACCGATGACGAACGTTTCGGTGAAACCGTTAGCATTGAGCTGAAGCCCGGCGGTGATGACATCGAGGTGACCAACGAAAACAAACACGAATACGTTGAGTATGTAACCCCAATCTTGTTCTATCTCAGAACTGTGCTAACTGCTTAGGCTCATTACCGAATGGCGCATTCAGAAACGAGTTGAAGAGCAATTCCAGGCTTTCATCACCGGATTCCACGAACTCATCCCTGCGGATCTTGTGAACGTCTTTGACGAACGTGAGCTCGAACTGCTCATTGGTGGTATTGCGGATATCGATGTGGACGACTGGAAGAAGCACACCGATTACCGTGGCTACACCGAGAACGACGAGGTCATCCAGAACTTCTGGAAGTGCATTCGCAGTTGGGACGCTGAGCAGAAGTCCCGTCTCCTACAATTCGCTACTGGTACATCGCGTATCCCCGTCAACGGATTCAAGGATCTGCAAGGTAGTGATGGACCGAGAAGATTCACAATCGAAAAGGCTGGTGAGCCCAACCAATTGCCAAAATCACATACATGGTACGATACCCACTCAAGTCAATACACGCGTCAACTGCTAACAAGATGCTCAGTTTCAACCGTCTCGATTTACCACCGTACAAAACGTTCGAAGCACTCAACCAGAAACTTACAATCGCCGTTGAGGAAACCGTCGGTTTCGGACAAGAATAAACACATTGCTGTCCCGGAGAAGCCGTACGCGTTGACTGTATTTGTGGTCGAGGAAGTGTGGAAGACTACTACATGGCGTTGTCGTCCTTGTACAAAATCTGCGAAAGGAAAGGAGCATTATTAGTATATGGCGAGAGCACGCTCCTTGGGATGGTATATGATACTTGGCTTTCAGAACTCGTCTCTAATCTGGCTCACCTCCAGTGTATGCGTGGGACATATTTGCATTGCTTGCACGTGTGCATGTGGCGTTTTGGGGTTGAGAGGATTGGAAGTAGGATAGCGCTTTTCTTATATGAGCGCTGCGTCAATAAGGATGATGAGGTATGAAAGGAGTTTGATTGATGTTCTCGTGCGGCTAGTGTGTGTTGATTTGGGGCGTATGCCAGGTTTCAGATACCACTTTTTTGGTGACATGATATCGTTCACATGGATCTGAGCTTCCTGTGGAGGTAATCCGGAGCAACATATATCAGTCCACCGCGGCACGGCACATGATCTTTCAATGTAATTTCCAAAATCATCGGGAACTCATCTACATGTGCCAGCCACGGGCCTCAAGCGCGAGGATAGCGAGATTTGGGGAGCAAACGCCCGTGCTTGCCGATCAGTCACCGCGATGAGGCTGTTTGTTGGGTAACAATTCCATCGACGCTAGCACACAACGAAGGACCGCAACGTCTTCGGTAGAAGCCGAATTATGGGCACGGAATGCATAGCAGCATGTCATGAGATGTGGGTTTACGATGTATAGTTGCCCATGTTAAGATCTCGCAAAGTCCGGAGATGCGCTATAGATAGTTAGCTAGCTGCAAGCATCGAGCCATAGAGGAAGGGGCGCAGTTCCGGCGGCCGTATTATAGCCTCTTCTTGGCGCCCATCCCCTTTGCAACGGCTTTGCTCCCCGTCGCTGGTTCGTGAGGTGACCAGCACCCTGGCGTTCATCATGCCCGCTGGCCAATTAACATCCTGACTCGGGTAGCTTCGACAAGCGAAATGCAAGCTGCTGCTGTTGTGGCTTTCCTCCGGCGTCGTCTTCACTCGTTGCACCACCACCCGCCCACGCAGGTTGCCGGGCAATGCTGTGTTTGCATGTGCCAGCTCAGCTACGTCCTACCCACCTACCTCGAGCGGCGAAGGAAACAACAGTGGATACAGCGAGACAAGAGGCAAAAAATACGCTCTTGGTGCATTGAAATCACTAATTTTAGTTTTAGGAGGGAGGAGACAGCGTCCGGCGCGCTAAAGCAGCTCTCTTCCGCTATTATCTTCCGAGCCTGGCACACACTAAGCGACACGGCGTTAGCCCGTGTCTTGAGGAGATGCGCGGCAAGGGGAAGCACTGATGCTTTTGTTCGCCTTGACTCTCAGTCTTGGTACTTCCGGGGAAAGGGGATTAAGGTTATTGGTTTTGTTTGGTGTTTGACAAGAGGGGATTAGGGATTGCGGGTTTCCCGAGGGGTGGAGAGTTTAAATCATGGCCTTTCTTTACTCCCTGTCGTCTTGCTCTCTTCTCCTCCTCTTCTTTACTCTCGTCGCACTCCTCGAAGTCTATCCGTCTCCTACCATTCTCGGTGATATTCACTACTCAGACTACGATACCCACCATTCGCTTTGGGCATCAACGTTTTACAGCTTAATATCCTTTTAATTTGAACCGACGCCCTCGATATCTATACCAACTTCACGCTTCCGAAACCAAAGGTCGAATATCAAGATGCGTTTCATCACCGCTATTGCCTTTGCCGCCACTGCCAGCTTCGTTGCTGCGCAGGACAAGTGCGACGCCCAGAACATTGTCGACACCTGTGTCCAGGGTTACCAATCTCGCATCGACGACTGCAACAAGAACGGCAACGACTTCATCTGCCTCTGCGACGTCTACCGTGACGTTCTCGTCTGCTACAACAACTGCCCTGGTAAGTCCATCCACTGAACAAGAAAGGAGCCAGCAGATGATCTAACATATTGTTGTAGACTCCCTCGACAAGCCTCCCGTCGAGAACACCGTAACCTCCTACTGCGGTGCCGCCGAGCCCCTCCGCGCCGCTGCTTCCTCCTCCATGGCCTCCGTTGCCAGCGTCGCTGCCACACAATCCCACGCTGCTGCTAGCGCTACCAGCGCCATGACCAGCGCTACTGGCACTGGATCCGAGTCCGAGTCTGCGCCCAGCGCGACTGCCAGCAGCTTCGAGGGTGCCGGTAGCTCTTTCGGTGTCCCTGCCGGTGCTGCCATCGTTGCCATGTTCGCTGGTCTGTTGTAGGGTAGCATGTTCGAGATATGGACTTGTGGTTCGTGTAGTTGTGAATAGGATAATCTTTAATCGGGGATACGAAGTGTTGGCGATTGGCTGGATGACTTGGACTGCGTGCGTGAGTGATGTGTGTCGTGATGTTCGCCCTATTGTTGCGGTAGTTGATCCTTCAATATGTCAGTACTTAAGAGATGGGGCAATACTTTTATGATTTGTACAGGAAAGCGTGATACAAGTAATAGTAAGCATGATGCAGGTGATATCTTGTAGATTTCGAATATGAATTGATCATCTAGAATCTATACTCTCAGCAACCCTTGTTCCAAGGAAATGACACACACGTACAACTAAACAGTTCCTATGCTCCTCGCTTTTGTTCAATACCGAAAAGATATAGCTGACCTCCTAAGGAAACATAACGCCATTTTTCCATGCAAATGCAACTTTCACACCACGTGTGTCGACACATCTACTCCTCGTCGACAACACGGCCCCACTCGTGTCCCTCCATACCGTCGCTGCCCCACATGATGCCCTTGAGGGAGTTCTTGAAGTAGCTCGCGTACGCGCCAGAGTCGCCCTTGACCATAGGGACCTCGATATCCTTTCCTCGGAAGTGGATCTGGCTGATAGGAGCGACGAACCACGCAGTACCAGCCGCGAAAGCCTCGACAAGACGGCCCTCCTTGGCCGCTTCCTCAATCTCAAAGACGTTGAATTTGCGCTCAACAACCTCGAGAGTCTCCAAATCGGCTGAAGGGGAAGATGAAGTAAGCCTTGAACGGGCGAGTTCTAGGATGGACCTCCTTGTGACACCGTCGAGGACAATGCGTTCGTTGAGGTCGGCAGTGACAAGCTGTAGCTTTCCCTCCTTGGTCTTCCATACAACGAAGAAGTTGCTTGCGCCTGCCTCGGTGATGGTGCAGTCGTCGCCGAAGAGCCAGAGGATCTGGTGGTATCCCCGCTTTCTCGCTTCGCCTTGGGCAACCAGCGAGGGACCGTAGTTGGCACCAACTTTGGCGTAACCGAAACCGCCGGGCCATGCGCGGCACATGTCGTCTTGCGAGGCGAGCAGCTTGATACCTCCACTCATATCGCCCATGGGTGCGAAGCAGCATAGGATGACGAAGAGAAGAGCCTCTTTCGGTCGCTCAACACCGAGAGCGGGGTCGGAAGCAATCATGGTGGGACGAATGTAGAGGAACTGTCCTGGTCGGTCCTTGGGGAGCCATTTAGCACCATCTGTGGCACAAAGCTTGACGATGAGCTTGAGGAGTTCCTCAGGGTCGAATGCGGGGAGAGCGATACGGTTCGTGGACATGAGCATGCGGCGGCAGTTCAGGTCAGGGCGGAAGAGACGAAGTTTGCCGTCGTATCCGCGGTACAGCTTCATGCCTTCGAAACATTCGGTTGCGTAGTGCAGGCATGAGGCTGTGGGTGCGAGAGAAAGCGGGCCGTAGGGCTTCAGCTCAGGTGCTGCCCAGCCGGACTCGACGTTCCATTGAGCTTGCACCATGTGGTCGGTGCAAACCTTCTGGCTGGCCATCTCTGCTGAGCCTACAGCAGGAACGGAGCGCGGGGTGCTGGTGTATGTGCAAGAAACCTTGGAGGCATCGAGTTCAGCGAGAGGTGCGTCGACGACATCTTGGCTTTTGCTTGCGGGCTCGTTTGGTGGTGTGGCTGTGATGGAGTTTGTGAGGGATGCAGAGTCGATTTGTGCTGGGGCGTTCTTGAGAAGCGCAGATTTGATACCGTCTTGGGTGAGTTCGGTAACAGTCTCGATATGGTTCGGGGGTGTGACGGCGCTGGGTGCCATGATTGCTGAGTGTAAGATCGAGTGGTCGTTAAGCTGTCAATTGAGATAGCAACGGGTGAGAATAGAGTCTACGGTTGCTTCTGTGTGGTAGGGGAAGTAAGCAGTCTAATGTGGAATGAGAAGATGGGTACCCTGACGTGCTCTTATACAAAGGCCTTGAAAAATTTCGGTCAAGAGTCACACGCGTCCCTATCACACGCGCGGGAGCAAACCCACCTACCCGAACGATCCATCGATGTAATGTCTGCCCAGCCGCCTGCGGATTACGGCGGCGGTCTAGTGTGTTCTCTTCAAGAATGCAAAGATAAAGGGTTCCACTTGCAGCCGATTTGGGCCCTCTCTCCAGAGAAACCAGTTTGGCGACTGATTGCACTCATTTGCCTCTTCCTTCTATGACACCAAACATCTTTCTCGTTGGTTGGACACCACACAAGCAATTTGCCGTCGAAGAGGGCGCCGAAAGACGCGTCTTCCAGAAGCCGTCGAAACCGGGGTCGTGACGTTAGCGTACCTGAGGACTAAGGATGCGCATTGCGGGCGTAGGGCGTGTGTGCCGAGCCTGCGGTATCCTTGTACCTACCGCTAGTATCCGCGACCAGTTCGCGCGTCCGATCCCCGGACATGGAGATTGGGGATTGTATAACATAGCGGTGCAATATCGGGCCTGTTTGAATGTCGGGGTAGCACGAGTGATGATGCGCAGTATCTGCGATGTCGGACTGAACTTCCAGAGCATGAAGTTGGAGTCTCGTGGGTGTGCGCGAAGTAGCTCGGTAATCAGCGGTACAAGCGATGGGGAACTTCACCGCAGGGAAAAAATGCTCAAGTGACCTTTTCAAAACAACAGGGTATCATATTCTAGGACGGCTATGCCGATTGCAGTCTTTTCAATGGCGCTATCTACTAAGGCCCCGTCACGATGCCTGCACGTACATAGCCCGCCACCACCTCTATCCGTCGCAAAGTGAACTTCACGATGCCGGAGATGACGACGTATCGCTGACCTGACTCGCCGCCAATGTCTGGCCTGCCCTCAAACTATCGATGCCTTTCATGATGCCATCTGCAACCTCGCCAACTCGTCCTTCAAGCGTGCTGAAGTCCATTCTGCTAATTGCAGCATTGATTTGTTCCGTCACAAGTTCGTCCTGCACGACTTCCGCTGTGACCTTGCCCTCCGTTCTCCAGTATTCCTCGCGCACGCCTCGCAACGCTGGATCGCGGTTTACAGAGTTTGTAAGGAGAGCAAGCGCGCGCATCTTGTTGAAGGTGTCTTCGGACGTTCGTGTGGTTGCTTCGATGCGTTCGGCGATGGAAACAGGCTTGGCGAGCCAGCGGTTCGTGCTTGTAGCCCAGAGGACAAATGCGAAAGCCATGTCAACTACTGCGAAGGTGACGTAGCGTAGAAAGCGGACACGCCAGTAGGCCGAATCGATGTCTTGCACATACTGTGCGCGCTTGTTGAGCGTAATGTCGTACGTGCCCATGTACCACACTTCCACCACCATCATGAGCAGTCCCACGATCGTTGCGTGTGTGCGGAACCGCGAGCCCTCGCTTCCTACAAGCGATGATGTCGCGAGACCAAGAACCCCTAGTTGAAAGATGTGCGATGTGGCGATCTTTGGGAGCGAATACAAGAAGTGGTTTTGCTGGTCGTTTCCGTTGGCTGTGGTGCACCAGACACAGTTCAACAGCGTGTCCGGGCCATATGCCAGGTATAGCAGTTTGTTGCGCACACTTGAGGTGAACTTTGTCCGTAAGGCATCATCCTCGTCTGTAAGCGGCCGGAGATGTCGTAGCCGCGCAAATAAGACACTAGTCTCGGTCCGTATGTGGCTCTGTGTCTTGAGGAATATGTTGTCCGGCGCAAAGCGCGACAACGAGAGGATGAGGCACGCGACAGCGCTCGCGAAGAGCAAGTTCAGCGCATGCTGGACTCTCGGGGGCGTCGGCCGTATTGGTACGCTTCGTCCGGATGCGCGCGCGAGGTTGATCCAGTCGAGGACGCGGGGTATGAGGAAGGGCCCGAAGATGATGAGGATGGAGTGGACATTCTGGGGGAGAAACGTCAGGCGCGGGATGACGACGTAGGACACTACCAGCAACACAATCGAGCGCACGTTGAACATTGTGGGTGTCGCGTTATCATGGGCGAGTCGGCGAGGGCTGTGGTGTCGCTGAGGACATGTGTCCTCGCATTCGACCAAACGTGTGGGTGACGTGTGAACGTCGGCGGAACTGAAGCGCGATCACACGTGTTAACGCGCTAGTATCGAATCCCCAACTTACACATGACTGTCGGACCTTACCACTCACTTGATCCAGAACTGTACAGCTTCACATTTGATTCTCAGCAGAATTTTCCTAGTAATCTAATCTGTCGTCACGCTTGTGAGCAAGTTCGATCAAAAGCTGACAGCTTCACAACCTCTACAACATGTCCGTTGTGATGGCTTGGATGAATTTGAAGGGTACATTACAGGCAAATTTCTTTCTTCTTAACCAATTCGCTGTTTAATTATTGGTATCTATCCTAGTAGCCATATATCGCTAAGAATGACCGATCGCCCCCAAAACACGCCGAAGCAAACTACCAGCATAGGCCTGCTCTCCATCGAAGATATGCCGGTAGCTCGCGAAGACGACATCCCAGACATCTGGCCCATCAAATGGGAAATAACTAAGCTTGATTCTGCACTCGCCCTGTTCCACTTAGCACAGTGCGACAAGGCCCTCGATGAGAGAGCATGGGACGATCTTGTAGTGAACTGGACAAGCGAAGATATGGCGGCAGTGGAAGCGCTCTTTCCAAGGAGAACATGGCCCGAGATGTTACCGTATCCAAATCTAGTTGCGTATGCACGATACGTAAACGGATATTAGACCTCTCCGTGGAGGAGTTGGCTCCGGGCTTCGTATGTTCTAGCTGCGGCCTAGCAGGAGGGATTTATAACAGCTTCGTTGAGGAAATTATATATTCCACTGCTGAGGTATAATAGCTATATACCGGGATTCCAAGAAGCTCCTTCGACACACTCGTAAATAGCTTGAAGATGTATCCATCTCACATATGTCCTTCCTCCACAAATCTTCCTTGAATAGGTCTTCTGTTGTCTCTCCCAGGGGAACCGTGTGGTGGTGACTGAGCGTAGAACTGCGCAGGAGTGTGCGTAGTGCTAATGTTGCGGGGTTGTTCGTCGCCACTATAGTGAGTTCCTGCCGGACTTCCTCGATTGTCAGAGAACAAAGGCGGAGAGTATTGCGCACGCGTCGATGGATCGCTGGGTCGCGGGTAGTGGATTGGAACCTGCTGTTGAAGCGCATCACTCGGAGACTGTCGTGCTGTGGTTGGAGTGGGATACGAATGCTGACCATCTTGGCTCAGTGCAGAGTGAGGATACTGAACCTGGGTGCTCCAAGCACCTGGCGGAGAGTTGCGAATGTCGTCGGTGAAGAATTGCTCTCCAGGTGGTGACCGACCCGTGTGCCCGCCTTCAACAGGAGATATGTATGGGGGAGCGTGACCGTACGAGGGAGGGCCTTGAGCTGAGTAGGGCGAGTTGTAGTCGTGGCTAGCGGAGTGTGAGTGTTGTTGAACATGACCAGGATAGTGAGCAAGAGCGATAGAGTCTGCCTGGTCGTGCATGGAAACATACTTGCTAGCATCTGTGTCGGCCATCTCCTGGGGGACTGTGACGGCAAGTTCTGCAGGTGGGAGACTAGATGGAGTCTCACCCTCCTTGTTCTTCAAAGATTTCTTTCGTCTGTGTAAACAGAACAGTATAAGGCACAGAATGACGATCAGTGCCACCAATCCTCCAACTGTGCCGCCAGCGATGGCTGCTACGTTTGACTTCTTTGAGCTTCCAGCAGATGCTGATTCCGTAGCCGACGGAAGAGAGCGAGTTGGCGATCTTGCTGTGAAAGTAGGTTTGAGTGTATAGTAAGTAGCGAGATCTGGATGGCCCCAGGTTGCTGGCGAGGTCTTTGTAGCACCTCCGGTAGGCCTGTTCTTATTAGCTCTGGCAACTTTGGATGATGGACCGTAAATACGTACCCGCCTCCAACTGCGGCAATAATAGGTGAAGGTACTACGTAGTCGTCTAGCTGAGGGCTAAACTTATCCCAAAGCTTCGAGTCCCCACCGTTATATCCTAAAACCATGTTGTGTTGTCCTTGTCCCTCGGGCGCATCGCATTTGTCGTAGAGGGGAAACCAGCCACCTATGACTAACATCTGCGCGTGGTTGACGACGTTTGCGCTACAACCGCCGTGACCAACTTGAGAGGGAACTTCATCACTACTGAAGACCTTGATCCATGTGAATGATGGAAGCGATAGGATGTATACATCGTCGTACGCTGTTGCGTTTTCGAAGCCGTATCCACCATATAGGTATCTGTTGCGCGTCAGCATAAGTCGATCGACATAGTACACTTTATACACTAAGTCTACAGACGATACTGCAACAGTGGCAGCGTATAATATCTAAGCGACTTCTTAGACTCTGAGCAATCTTGGGGGATCTTGGGCTTCGATGACCTTTCTTTTGTTTGTATATCGACGATCTCAGGAGCCGGCTTCAGATGTTCCACAATTGTATGACCAGAAAGATTTTCTTACATGTTGAACGACGACTGGTCATCGGGCCAGGTGACATCAGCACAGAATTGTCTCCGGGTGTCAGGTATATCGCCGGAAGCAGTCTGTGTATACCATTTCGATGAAGCCATGTCGTAGACATGTATGGTCTGGGCGGATTAGCTGTGCCAAACATAACAGCTCTCTCAACGACATACACTCATGTTTGCCTGGAACGACTAGTTAGCACGGAGACTTAGCTGAGATTTCATCTGCACCTACTGCGTCAAAGCTACCGTTGCGGTACGAGTCTTCGATGCCACCGAAATAAACGAGCACGCCGCTATCTGACACAGGTAGAAATACTAGTTGTCCTTCAGCTCTCCCAATGTCATCTGGACCGGTTGTATTCTGTAGATCTCCGGTAGACATGTCAAACCGAACCAGCCCGCTCGTAGCCATTGGAGGTCCAGTCCAACCGGGTGTTGTTTTGTTGCTGAGCCAGCCGCCAAAGTAGAACCCCAGCCCACGACTTTCGACTTGCGTTCCTGCGCCATACGACACTCGTTGTGGGTCCTTTTCGCCAATTGTTACAGTAGTATTCCATTGGTTGAGAAGAACATCGTAGGTCCACATGCTGAAATCCATGGGGCTAGTGCCTGGGGCAAATTCTCCACCGAATTGATAGAAGCATTTGTTCGTTTCATCTGCCCAAGTATAGCCGCCCGAAACGGTAGGTATATGACCGGGCTTTGAGTATGCGGACTGCATTGGCATTCCCGCATCGTTGGTCGAAGTGTTCAAATCACTGAACAAAAGCCAATCATCTAGGGGTCGATAGTTAGACAGCTGAAATAGAATCTATGAATATTTCACCCTTCACTTACTTGAGTAGTTTGACCTGAAGGGGACTTGTCCGATCATGCCGCCATCGATGTATAGCCTTGCGTCGACCTGCGCCGTTGAGTGGCCCCATCGTCGACAGAATCCTTTGACGGGATCATCCTGCTGTGATGACGACTGGGTGACTAGGCTAAGCAGAACAAGCACGCCTGGAAGATTGAAGGCCATGATATGCATTCATGACGTTCCTGAACATGCACACGTGAGACGCAGGAAATGCGAGAAGTTTGTATTTCAAAGCAATGACAGCTGTAGAATGCCGTAGAAAGAGGGGCGGGCCGCAGACGTTAGAGCGGAGATGTGTAGGCCTGTGATCGTGCTTCACAGAAGGCACCAGGAGTGTGTAGGTGGAAAGTCCGCGAATGTCGTTCGTGGCGCACTTCGTTGGGATGCAATCCGGTTTACCGATCTGACTGCATCGTAACATTGCTAGGCGACCCTCTACTCAGCCATACAAGCAGCGTTGGGACGCAGGTCGCCAATGGAGTCACAGCATAGGAAACACGAGTGATCTGCAGGCCCGAAAGAGGCGTCTGACCGAAGAAAGACATAGGTCTGGTTTAGAGTCAGCGAGAATGCGGCGCCGACCTGCCAAGAGTGCCCTGCTGCGACGAATACCGCGTGTGGCATGAACGACCGAATCAAAGCAACAGGATATGAAAATGCCGTTATTGGAACCAGTGGTCTGGCGTCGTACTCAGGCTGAATCCGAAGCCGCTTCTCAGCCGCTCTGTTGTCCGCCAATGCAAAGCTGCGTATCTCGCTTCTTGTGGAGTGACACAGGGTGGAGGCGCGGGGATGTCTTTCAGCTGGGTGTCCCAGCATTACTCGTAGCCATTGACCCCAACAGTCTAGATCCGCACGACAACGAACTTCGGCAGCAAACCAATCACCAAGGATGGTTAATTCCTTTTTCAGCTCCATGCAGCTTATGGTTACTAGTAGTTGGGGGCGGACCTAGATACCCGTGACGGGTCAGCGCATATAGCGACCAACGCCACGCATAACAATCATCAGGGATTCATCTCCGCCATGAGATCTACATCTCTTCATCACGGCGACGTCGAGATCAGGGTCACAATGCCCCTGAGATTGGTGCGCATCGAAGTATGTTGGCCTAAAGCGAACCCGCAACTCCAATATCGACCGAAGTCGACGTGGACGAGTTGCAGGATTAGAACGGCTGTGCATTTCTTCTGGGTCTGCTCTGGAAAAGGCAAATCCATTCGTAAAGGAAGGACCTTAGGGTTATTGGAGACCGTTGACAATATGTGAAGAAAAGAAGAGCAGGAGCTTCGCGGAGAAAATTGAGTGACACAGATAATTTGCTTGGCGCGCTAGCAGCTTACCTAGCCCACCATTCCCGTCCGTGTTCGCGTCATGACCTCGGGAGGGTTTGGCCAACAACACAAATCATCATCATTATGTACACTCCGCGGGAGATACTTCATATCACATCTTTGATTTGTGCAAAGGGCCATCATGTTCCAGTATCTTCTTGGAGTATTGCGTGTCTTGCTCGCGTCAACCAAGGTTCTTCATGCACCCCAAGAAAAATCACTAGTTCAACCATAATATCAATTATGCAAGTGTACAGATAATAATCGATAGGATAGATAAAGGCTTTCCGATATCGCAAGTTTAATGTCGTCTTTCCTTAAGAATCATCCAACATGTCTTTCTACACAGATCCTCAACCAGATCAGATCTTCGCAGGTCGACATCAATCCAGCTTCCAAATGCAATCGGCCCAGGAAGGAGCGGGTCATCACGCCATGATGTTCGGAACCTCTAATCAGCAAGCCCGGAGGTCTTCCAGACATGGTACGACGGTGCTACCCCTATGTTGCGCTCCTAAAGCACCTTCAATCAACACCTTCATGCCACGACCAGGACCCTACGGTACACCATGGTTTTCATCTGAAGAGACCCTATGGTCACTGGGACTAATCGAGCATGGCAGGTTCAACAAGCCTGATACAGTCCTCTTGGCCTTCATCGTGGACTGCGCCATGAAGCTATACATATGCGCCAGCCTCACCCTGCATTGTCTAGAAAGCTCGACGGATTCGGACCTGGTACACGCTATCATTGAGGCAGCCTACATCAATGTCCTCGGACAGATACAGCGCGCTGACTTGATGAGCCGCCAAGCGCTCGCTTTCGGGAGATTTTACCTGAAGGCCATGGCAGACTTTGGAAAAATTCGGGAACGCTGCAACATCACGTTTGGACAATATATCCAACATCAACAGACTCGGAACGATTTCGCAGCGAGATTCCTCATTTACGATAGCTATGGGGATGACGATCTTGGAATAATTGAAAATGCTTTCAAGTGGGTATATGGGCAGTCGCCCTCCACAGTCGTCAACGACATGGAAGAGAACGTTGCAGAAGACTCGTTCGGTCGCGATTCTATCTCGATACGACAGTGGGTCTTCGATTTCAACTGAGAATCCTCGGATCCGCGATTGAGGCCTCGTTCATACAATTAGTAGCCTTTCATCAACGAAGGGCTGCCACGGTTGGAATCGGTATGTTATTAGTATTCGTCTGGTAATTAACCATGAGCAGATCTTTTATTGACATTGCTGAAGGGGGGGAATTAACATGGCAGATGGCAGGTCAAGGCATGGGACGGTGATGAGATGAGGCGACAAGAGAAGGAAGAGGTATCATACCACACTCATTTATACAAGAAGACAGAGGAGGCGTATAACGAATCGAAAAGAACAATGCAAAAGCTTATTTGACTCTATTCGTTTGACAATTAAATTATTACGAGACGCCTTCCCATAATGCTTGAAATTGGTCCAGTCCCAGACCCCTAGCCCACAGAAGCCAACATAGCGCCTCCAACTTTGATTGCCCTGACCCATTGTGGTACTACTGTCCTTTGTTCACCGCACCTCATACAAGGGAAAAACTGAGCAGGTCTGCAGCCTACATTAACATAGAAATCTGCAAAGTAGGTGCCTCAACGTTGACGTAGGCTCTAGACCTGTTCAGTTTTTCCCTAGGTCGACGTGACCGTCTACTTTCGTTGTAAGTCTCCAAGTGCCGATATACATTTTTGGCAACTTCCCCTGCCACCAAAACCTATGTTCTGTCTACCCTGATTGCATAGCTTTGGTCAAGGCCAATCGCTTGCTATACGGGCTCAGGCTGCGCTCTCTTTGTGGGGGTGGGGGTGCTTGCGCTGGCGGCGGCGCAGCTCTGCTGTTCGTAATGGTCGATCGATCGTCGAAACGGTTTCTTGTCGGTCCACGCGGACTGTCACGAACCCGTCCTCCATTTCTTGCCTCATATGGGCTACGCGATCGGCGCACTGGCTTGCGCTTGGAGTAGGGACTCGGGCTGCGATCGCGACCGCTGTGGTGTGACGAGAGTGACCTGGAAGGCTCACGATGTACTGAATGCGAGTTGCCTGGCTGGCCTCTTGGTGCTCCGTTTGGTGGGTTACGCTCGTCTGACGTATCCATGGGATCCGCGCTCCCCGACCGCGATCTTGAGACTGACCGTCGAGCTGGTCGCCGCCTGTCTCTTCTTACACTCCTGCTCCGCGACCTGTCGTTATCACTCATGCTTCGCGGCGCTCTTCCCCTGGCATTCCCATGTGATATCTGCATGCGCGCTGACCCGGATCCTGACTTGGACCTGGTTCTTCGGCGGCCTCGCTCACCAGGACTGAAGGAGCTCATGCGCCGCCTTGTGTTCCTGTCTGCAGTGTCGGATGCGCGTGAGGAGCGCGAGTCCATCGATACCGAGCGCCTGCTACGCTTCCGCAGCGCTTTGTCGTGGTCCCCATGATGTCTTCGTCCGTTGTGCTTGTGTCGTGGGGGAGATCGCGAGCGGGAACGGGAGCGGTTGGTCGAGATGGTGGAGACAGAGTCGGCAGACGACGTAGAGAGTGAGCGCGCGCGCTTGCGATCCTCTTCCTTCTTCTTCAGAATCTCATCGGCGACGCCCTTCTTACGCAGCAGGTCCTCGGGTACCTCGGTGGTGAGTTTAGGCTGCAGTTTGGGGTTGAGTAGTTGCTGTGTCCTGGACGGTCGAGACTTGTACGGGCGTTCCTGCGCGGGCGCCTTGCACTCGTAGCTGTAGTGTCCTCTCTTCAAGCACTTCTGGCAGAGAGTATCTGCGGAAGCCTTGGAGCGGCCTGCACCCGGGCGGCGGAACATGACGGACTTGGATGCGGCAGAAGTAGACTCCAATGGGTGTATTTTTGTTGGCGAAGTCCTCTAGTACTGCTGGTGGGAATGGAGAGAAAGGAGCACGACGCGACTCTTGCGTCAGAGCAGCAGCCGGTAAAGATGCAATCAAGCCTCGCCAAGTTCAATCTTCTTCTGTCACTTTCGGCGAGGAAACGCGACGGGCCTTGGTCGCATGCGGTAAAGCGCAGCTTCAGCTTGGCCGGAGAATTGGGCGGAGCGGCATGACTAAGCCCGCCCACGGGCGGCTTCCATCATCGCTTCTCTATCCTTCACTCGCCTTGCGCTGCACCCCGCATAACAGCCCGGTCCCCGCCCTGCACTGCTCCCCGTCGACGACCCAATTCACCCGTCGTCCCTTGTCTCGCGCCCTACTTCTGGGTGCTTGGCAGCTTCTTACACGCTAGACGTCCAAAGTTCTCCGTTGCAGGCCTGTCGTCGAGGCTACTTCACCTTGGCTCCCAGCAAACCCATACACCTCTACACTTTTCCCACGAATGTCGGCACACCAACATGTCCAGCTTTCTGGCTCCGGTTATCGCGACTTTCCTTGAGCACCCTATTTCCTGAAAAAATTTACGTCCATCACTTCGGTTAACACCACCTTCATTCTCGTCCCCGACGACCCACGTACGGCGTTGAGCTTGGTGATTCTTTCGGCTACACCAGCAGGCGTCTGGCGCTTCATTCAGTAGATCTACTGCTACGAGACTGCCTAGAAGCCCGTCTCGCCATCCCCGCGTTTGGGCAACTACCGCGCACTGCGCATAGGCCATCTACGTCGCAACCTACCACCTATCTAGTCTTCTACCGTACCAAACATCGCCTCACAACCATGGCATCTGCGACACCGGCTTCTACAGAACAAGCGCCCCCAAGGCCTCTGTCGTTCGCCAAGGTAGGATTTCAAGAAGCAATTTCCTTGGGCGGTGTACTAACAGCGCTAGGTTGCGGCTTCCGCCATAAAGCCCCAGATGTCGAAGGATTCTGCTCCGAAAGCGAGACCGCCTGTTGCGACACCCAGAATACCAGCGGTCGCTCAGAAGCCGCGCTCCACACCCATGCATGGCGAAGTAGCGCCACGAATACTCGCGGAAAGGCGAGAGGATATCGATGCGAGCAGCAGCGCTGAAAATGCCATATCGCAGCCCGCGCAACAGACAGGTCCTGCTGAGCTTTCAGAAACACGCTCCACGGATGCAAAAGGAGATGTCCCCGATAGGCCTCAGTCTGCCGCTGTGGTGAAGGTGTCTGTCACTGAGGACAGCAGCACTCAGCTATCTTCATCAGATGGATCTGGGAAACCTCCCAGCATTGATGGAAAGAGTGTTGCTTCTGCGACAACATTTGCACTGGACGAGAAGGAGTCCTTACGCCCGGATGATAGTGCTAGCCTCAGGGCAGTCGAGGAAGAGGATGTCACATCTCCGCCCGACTCGGTCGTTGCAGACTCCAGGCAGGGGTCTGATCATGGCGCTGCGCGTGCTTTTCGGGACCAGTTACATGAAATAGCTGTGATGAATCCTCAGCCTCATCGAGGGGTTCCCGCAGGTCGGTTTCCGACGCTACCCAATGGTCCGCAAACATTGTACGACCCTAACCAGTCACTAAACGGCGCGGGGCCCCTGCCACAGCCTCTGGTCAACGGCATGCCTTCACTAAATGGTGTTCCGAACATGCCCGCCATTCCAGACGAGAAGTTGCTCGAGGCGCTACGGTCTCCACGTGACCGGTTGTTCGTTGTGAAGATAGAACAAGACTTCATTGATTTCATCAAAGACTCTCGGTATGTCATGTGTGGCAGATCTGCTGGAAATTCTTACTAACGGTATGCAGTGAAAACGAATTGTGTCTGCCGAACTGTAATACATTTTACAGGATGCTTGCTCACCGTCTTGCCGACTACTACTTGCTCGGCCATGTAGTTGACAACACCATGACGGGTGTGAAAATTACACGTACTCCTTACTGTAGAATGTATGTACTCATCAAGCTTCGCGTGCTCTGTTGCTTACTACTACTAGTCCTCCCCCCGTTTCACAGATGGTAGATCCCGCCAAGGGCACCAACACACCTCCCGTAGAGCTCCCTGCTCGGAAGATCATGCGTCGCGACGATGGCAAATCAGGTACAAACACTGGAGCCAACTCGCAAAATGCCTCGAAGACGACCTCTGAAATGGGTGGTAGCGAGGGCAGTAACGATGGTGAAGGCAGCAAAGACAAAGCCGCTCTATCCAGAGAGGAGCGAGAAGCGCGCTATCGGGAGGCTCGTCAGCGCATCTTCGGTAGTGCGGAAAGTGAAGAGCCCGGCACGGCCGAAGGCAACGGATCTGGAGAAGACAAAGACAAAGGGAAGGATATCTCACGATCAAGCTCAGCCGCTGGGAAGAAGAAGCCCAAGAAGCAGCGTAACTACGACGACGACGACTTCCAGGCTCGGTCCCGCTTCAATGTTTACTACCCGCAACAGTACCCTGTGGCTACATATACTGGAGACAATGCGGTCTACTACAACGGCTATCCAGCACCTGGGCAGAATGCGCCGTACGCGACTATGAACCCTGGTGCATCGCCTCCGGCAACATACAGCAACCCGTACCCGGGTATGATGCCCCCAGAAGCGCAGTCACAGTATGGCTGGGCTGGTCAGCAGTACCAGGCTCCTAATGGGTCCATGATGACATACCCCAATTATGGACAGATGCCGAATGGTTATGACCTTTCAACAGACTTCCAGCGGGGCATGTCATCCTTCCAGAGCGCTGGTATGCCCTCCCAGGTCACCCCAAAGATGGCCAATCCACAGATGGCGTCTTACCAAGATACCTATCAGCAACCTCAACATATGCCTATGAACTCAGGCTGGTCTCAACCAAATCAGCAGCCATCATTCCATATGGGTCAGGGCGCATATGGTGCCCAAAATGGTCCCGGCAACCGGCCAATGTCCGCACCTCACCAGGCACCGATGCCTGGCTACCCATATGGACAGTTCGCCTCAAATGCTTACAACGGAAAGCCAAACCGCAACCAGCACCCTCTTCCTGGAAGCTATAACCGGGGACAGTTCAACCCGCAAACCCAAGCTTTTGTTCCCGGTGGACGTAATATGCCCTTTGCAATGCAACAAAACATGATGCAGGGACAGCCTCCGATGAACGGGTATGGTGGATATCAAATGTCTGCCCAGGCTTCTATGCCTGGTCAGATGTCAAGACCTAACCCTTCCGCTACTTCCACACCGCCGTTTGGGTCGCCTCAAAGTATGCAGGGAAACAACTCGGCCACATCCATGAACCGAACTGCTTCTCAGTCTGGTGACCCGGGTTCATCCCAAAGCAGCATCGCAAAGTATGGTACACCTTCACATCTACCTCGAAAGCCTCCAGCTCCTGCACCGGCCCCACCATTTGCGCTACCCTCCATGACGCGAGTACCGTCATCGGGGCTTGCTAACAATGCTCCTGCCATGCCCAATCGAGGCATGTCGGGCACCTTCAACAACACGACGAACCCTAATTAACGCTTCACGATATGACCTTTAGCATTGCGACGGTGCCTCAATACTACTTACTTGCATCTTTCTCTGGGTGGGTACGGGTAGGTCTCAAAGGAAAATCAAGGCGTTCGTATCATATGTGCTTTCTATGCTTTCCGCCCGGATGCTGAGGATCTTCGACCGCGATGTCTGGATGTCTCGACTCCTTGTTGGGGCCACTAGGTAAAAGTAGTCTTTCCTTGGTCTGAAGTCGGAAGGGACGGTACTCATATAGCTGTGATAAAATTGCAATCTTTGCATCTATACCACGGGTTTCAATGATGAACTTCAAGCCCGTACACTCATCGACTCTGTTGTTTTCTTTCCCTTATTGCAACTAGCCATTGTAGCGTCACAGTAACGCCGATAGACTCCTTGGTACACTACATGAAGCGTATCTCGCCGGCAAATGTAGCCGTGTCTGACGCCTAGTTTCGACGCCTGTCGGTCCGAACTGCGAAATTGCCTATTGTGGTACGCACTCAAGACCTGTACGACCAAGACTAAGATGTGCCAATACGGATGCACGGGCTGGTATCGTATATAGCTTCCCAGGTTTGATCGGTAGAGGGTCGCTATACCCGGTTCTTATATCCGCGAGAACAGATCTTTGCCCTTAAACGGATAAATATAGCAATAGCAATAACAGCAACAGGTTCTCGTAGTTGCGAATAACGTTGGTGAGGATAGTAGTCGTAGAGCTGGAGAACTGACTCTACGTAGCCTGAGCTGGAGAAGAAACCATGTCTCGGGTACGCTACCCACAGATGTCTAATAGGGTAGAGTTCTAATTGATCGGAAGCCGTACCCGTGTCTCTTGTCTATGATCAACGCTTATTGAATACAGTTGCCGTATCGGGTCAGTTTTCATTTGTTGTGTGGGTAGATGGGAAGGTGTTTGGCTCACGCCACGTCAGGAACTGGGAAGGTACGGATCGTGTACCCGCTCTCAACAATGTATCGCATAGACGAGGTATTTGTCCCAGCAGGAAGCGAAGATTTTGGCTCCAACGGGTTCGTGAAAGGAGCCGAGATTACTTCCGTAGTCAGCAGTCTGGTCACGATCCAGCTGATGTTACTGATTGACCGCTAGAAATGGCAGGTACGATTGGTACGCAGGTTTCTGTCTGTCTATGCGAAGTGTGTGTAGACTTTAGCTTCAGTTTGAAAGAAGAAGGAACGACTACAACAGACAGTCTATGCACTTTTGCTACTCGTGGAAAGATGACTGCTCGAGATGTCGTTGCATGTATGCGTTTGTGTTACACGACACGACAGACGCAAAGTTCTTCAACTTTCTCCAGTCGCTCCTTATAGTATTGGAACAGCGTGCTCCATAGGCGGTATAATTTCCGATGATCGGACGTCGCTCTTGGTGCACCGCTTACGCGCACTCTCGTACGAAGTTCACAGCTATTGTTATCAATGCAGTAGCTTGCGGCAGAACGCAAGTCTCGAACTTCAGATGTTGAGTTCCAGATCCGATAGTTGGGCCGCGGAGGCTAGAATTCTAGAAACGTGAACAAGCCCAGGGGTGATCAAGCGAGATGACGTATGTGCTTAGGTACCGGTACTTTGATACTTTCAAATTCTTCAAATCCGGAGGCTCGTAACGGCAGTGGGAGCCCCGTGGTGTGGCGATCGTGACCCACAATACGCATGTATCGAAGGGCCGTAGAAAAGAAAAAACTGGAGAACAACACCGACAAGATCCGCTCCGTGAACGTTCGTCCGATGCACATCGTGGTATCTGTACTCCTGCTCGTATCTCGTGGTAAGAATCCAAGCATGCTAAGGTGACAGGTTAGTTGCGTAAGTATTTATCTTCGAATGATCGTCGTGTCGGTTGCCAAGCCAGGGCTGGCTGGAGTTCTTGCGCTGCATTGTCATCATCCTCACCTACCATCATTCCCACGACATGGCAAAGTCCGAGCCTCCGCTGACATATCGGCATACCTCGGCTCCGATGCGACGATAGCCAACAAACAACTCAACTGACACCCAACGGCTCTTGCGCTACCCCACATGTCGAAGTGAAGATGACGTTCTGCGACGTTGATGTCCGGGGGAAAGTGCATAGGCCAAGCTTTGGAGGCTCTAAGATTGCTCCCGGAGTGTGCCCGCAGCCACTAGGACCGCAGCGCTTGCCGATAGCTTGACTGTGTCAAGCATTTGATTGCCCGGGGTGGTCGATTGCGATGCATTTAGTGGCCGCCCTGGATCACGCAAACCATGACGTCGTCAACCGCACGGCGCACGACCACGGGATGCCTTTGGATTTTGCTAGATCGCGCAGTAGTCGTGGTGAACACGGTGAAGACTTACGGTTAATCATGCCGTTATGACGGCATTGGGGTCTCCAACTGCCCCAAAGCGGATCAAACGTGGGCGCTTTATAGAGACCTGGAGACCCCACGACCCAGAGGTCTTTTGATACTAGCCTCCACACTCGATCGGCACTCTTCTTCTCTTCCACCAGCTATGGCGATACTCGATCGATTCCGTGGGCATTCGCATGCCTCGCCTGCTTCCTCCACGATGATGAACCAGGATCCGGAGAAGAAGCCGCAGATGTTGAAGGGCGGTGTCAAAGAGATCTTCCGAATGCGCATTATCGCGATGGCCATTATTGTATCGATGGGTGGTGTATGTTGCAATCGAACAGATGTGTAGTTATCCAGCTAACAGCCTCTAGTTCATCTTTGGATACGACACTGGTCAAATCTCTGGGTTCTTGGAGATGCCCGATTTCCTGAACAAATTCGCGGATCAGACGGACCCCGAGACAGGCAGGCGTGCTTTCAGCAATTGGAAGTCTGGCTTGATTGTCGCACTGCTGTCTATCGGTACTCTAATGGGTGCTCTAATCGCCGCCCCTATTGCCGACAAATTTGGTCGCAAATACTCCATCGTCTTCTGGAACATCATCTTTTGCGTCGGAGTTATTGTGCAGATTACTACAACAAACATATGGTACCAGATCTCCCTTGGTCGTTGGGTCGCCGGCTTGGGTGTAGGAGCACTTTCGGTCCTTACGCCCATGTACCAATCGGAGACTGCGCCCCGCTACGTCCGAGGTGCACTCGTGTCGTGTTACCAGCTCTTCATCACCCTCGGAATCTTTACGGCTTATTGTATCAACTATGGTACCAAGTCCGATGGTAGCTCAGCTTCATGGAAGATTCCAATGGGCGTTGGTTTCATCTGGTCAGCACTGATGATATTCGGAATTCTCTTTATGCAGGAATCTCCACGATGGGAATACCGCAAGGGCAAGGTTGACTCGGCGATACACACCATAGCCATCACGTACGGTGTCCCTCAGGAACACCCCGAGGTCCAGCGCGAAGTCCGGGAGATCCAGGAGAAGTTGGAGGCCGAGCAAGCGGGAGGAGGTCACCACCCTTGGTACGAGATCTTCACAGGACCACGTATGGCGTATCGTGTACTTCTCGGAGTCGGTCTGCAAGCCCTTCAGCAGCTCACGGGTGCCAACTAGTCAGTCGATGCTGAATATTGACACACATTTTGTACTGACTTCCTTGTAGCTACTTCTACTATGGAACTACCATCTTCCAATCCGTCGGTATTGAAGATCCGTTCGTCACTTCCATGATCCTGGGAGGCGTCAACTTTGGTATGACGTTCCCTGGTCTCTACATCGTTGAGAGATTTGGAAGAAGACCCGCATTGATTACTGGAGGATTGTGGATGTTCATGTGCTTCCTCGTCTTCGCATCGCTCGGGCACTTCGCTTTGGAGAACGGCGACGGCACCACGAGCCAGCCCGTCGGATACGCCATGATCACGTTTGCGTGCCTCTTCATCGCCGGATATGCTATGACATGGGGGCCAATCATTTGGGCAGTGATCGGAGAAATCTATCCTAGCCGATACCGTGCAAAGGCAATGGCTCTCGCAACGGCCAGCAATTGGACATGGAATTTCCTCATCTCTTTCTGTAAGTCGACATCACTTCGTCCAAGTCTTCCACGACTTTACTAATACCACTCTCAGTCACACCTTACATTACATCCGCCATCGATTACAGATACGGTTATGTCTTCGCCGCCTGCTGTTTCACTGGTGCAGTCGTTGTCTACTTCTTCCTCTGCGAGTCCCACGGCCGTACTCTTGAAGAGATTGACACCATGTACATTCTCCACGTTACACCATGGAAGAGCAAGCATTGGTCTCCGACTCCTGGTGAGGATCTACCGAACTTGGACAACACATTCTTGACGCCAGGAGGGCGAGGCATCAAGAAGGGCAACGAAGCGAGAGCTCCAGAGCAATTGCGGAGGGAGAGTGTGCCCGTCACCGACGCGGATATGCACGCAAGTGGTGCGAGAGGAGCGGAGTAAGCATCGCGCTTCTAACAATTCGAGCTTTGGCTCTTGTATTTCGAGCTGTTTATTAGCGAGCACCATAGCGTAGCATAGTGTTTATACATGATCGTTTTCTCTTCATCTAAACACCAGACTCCCATTCCGACACCAACGTGCCTGATCGCTATTCACACAGACTGACAACTCAATTCTGTTCCAACACACGGTGATCTCGTTCGACAGGGTTTACAATGCAATAGTGCATGTGCAAAAAGCAAGTCAAGGGGTAACGCCAAAAGATTCGCAGTGCATGCATTACCCTGCACGACAGCATGCTGCCTTGGTTCACGAAGGCGCAAAAAGAAAGTTCGAAGAATCCTGAGCGAACTCAGGCACGTTGTCCCCTTCGTGGATCGAACACGATACCTCCAGATTTAGTGACTGAGACTTCAGTCTGGCGCTCTCCCAATTGAGCTAAGGAGACGGTTTTTTTATGAAGAAAATTGAACGCTGGCTGTTTATCAAGCCAGCAAGAAGCACTAAGAGGCTCATCGCTGCAGTGAGAATCTTGCATCTTGCATCGATCTGGATCCAGAATAGTGGTGCGCTCGGTAGATCTGTCCAAGCGGGTCAATTCATCCGGACCGAAGCGTGATGGAAATGGACCGCGACCGAGGAAACGTAAACACGCTTCGGCTTGGCGCGGATGTAACAGTGTTTAGTGACATCATTGTTTTGAGATTAATTCACACCAGGGCACCTGATCACCGGGTTCCCATTAGCAATTCTCTCGACGCGTCGTCAGATCTCACTTTGCGCAGACACACCTTATCACACAAGCATGGCGATTGTGGAGAATTGGTTGCCGCCGTCGCGCGAGAACTGGGAGCTGATTTGCTGGATCTGGCAGTTCTTTCCTATTGTAAGGATACACCCGATGGATGGCTGGGCACCGTGCCGCGACCCAGTGCCACTTGATACTGTCCTTGCTAACATTCTTCGTGAACAAAGATTACTGCGGCGCAATGGGTTCTGGACTGGTACCCACAGGGCAAGACGTCAATTGAGTCGCGTTTCAACATCGATGGCAAGATAGGATGGGCGACCATGGAGTCGGCAGGCTTCATAACCCTGCTGTACATCATGTTTACGCTCCCGAAAGAATTGGGGCTTGCAGAACTACCGTTGGGCAACTGGACTATGGCTGGCTGCTTTGTGCGTATATTTGGAGGTTCTACAGGAGCTGTACTAATCAGACACCAGGTCTTCCATTACCTCTACCGCGCAGTTGTATCTCCCCTCTTTCTCAATCCCAGCATGTCGCCAATGCACCCGTTTGTTTGGATCATGGCATTTGGGTTCCAAATGTTCAACGCCATCTCCATTGGCGGCTATCTCGCGGGCTACGGACCAACATCACGAGACGAGTGGGCAGCGCGACAAGAGTACATGTTTCTGGGGCTCGTGATCTGGTGCTGGGCACTTTTGGCCAACATGTTCCACGACGACGACCTGCGTGAGATCCGGAGATCAGCAGACCGCAAGCAACGCAAGGCAGCTGCTGAGCAGGGCAAGCCCGTGGAGAATGTGGACAAGGTATACATGATACCGAAGAACGGCCTGTTCAAGTACTCGCTGCACGCGCATTATCTGTGCGAGTGGATTGAGTGGACGGGGTGGTGGATGATTGGGGGCTGGCAGTGCGTGCCTGCACGCACGTTTGTTCTCAACGAGATTTCTACCATGCTTCCGCGCGCGTTGCAGGGCAAGCGGTGGTACGAGAAGAAGTTTGGTAAGGATAAGCTGCAAGGGCGCAAGGCGATAATTCCGGGCGTGCTCTAGCTAGTTCGCAGACGATGCTCTGGTACGCTAGTGATCAAGCTTCTGGCGTTCCGCAGTCAGAGAGTGGACGAGTGATAGACGTGGCTTCCGCAATCTAGTGAACAATGAAGCGTTGCAGCATTAGCAGTAAGGGGAAGGCGCAGGTGATGGTACACTAAGCATGACAGTGTGGAGATGGTGAGGTGAAAGCGTGCAGCTGGGGTGCCGAGCGAGGCAGCGAACTGCGACAGGGTAATGGTGTCTAATCACACGAGAATTGGTTGTTTTCACAAGATAGTTCGGTGAGAATTTGTTTGTCACTAGTGAGGGCGCAGGTGGAGAGACGAACCCTGCGCTCGGCAGCAGCAAAAGCAGATGACGAGATACGAAGACAGCTGATAAAAAGCGCGCATCTAGTGGTGGTGTTTACGACGTGCTGCCTCGTAAGATAGCAGTAGCTGCAGCAGTTGCGAAGCCACAGTGCGCTGTCCGTACAGTAGAGCAGACGGGAGGTAACGTGCCGAGGGTACTCTGGCCGTCTTAATATAGAGTGGCACGCCACGGAGCCAATGACGGGCGCACGGGCTGCGAAGAACAGGAAGCTCGCTCAGAACACGAGCGGATGATGTTATTGCGACTGGGGTGGAGGAGAAATTTCAGGCAAGGGCCTGGCGGATGACGGCATGCCACGGCCATGGCAGCGAGGACAGGCGCATTATCGCGGCGCTGTGCAACGCAGGGCATTCGGTGTTTTGCATCCAGCACAGGGAGAGCAGGCGATCTCAAGGGGCCGCTGTGCCAGATTTCGCATTTCAGACTTCAGACGCACACAGCCACGCCCATGCCGCTTTGGTCGCTAGTGAGTGCTCAGCAGTTATGAGCTCCCCCTTTGGGAGCGCGGCTAGTCAGCGAGGGTGCATTAGAAGCTGCATTAGACACCCGCTTTTCCGTGCGAAGCTCCAAGCCAGTCGCTGCTGGATGCAACACCAGGAGCGGCATCAGGCCTTGGCGTGGGCGTGGTGAAAAGCTGCCAGGCCCGTCGCGTCTGTCGCTGCGTGCGAGCTGCGACGGTATTGTTTCACAAAAGCCAGCGGCCGATCGCAATCAGACTCAATCCGCACGGGCGGCAGGGTAAAGCAGCGCGCTTGTGGTTGTTGGGCGCTTTCGGTTCGGCAGCTCTATCAACAGGTGCTGGCTGGGGTCGCCTGTCCGCTGCCGTGCAGGTCCACTAACCTTCGTGCACAACCTCGCCCGCCATCCATTGGCAACCCAAGAGCCTCCGTCCGTCGATACATCATCACTGCGGACCCACGGCGGAGACACGAGATCGCCGCGCCTGCTACAGCCCGCCAGCGGTACCACGGAACTCTAACTTCCTCATCTCCAGCGAACCTCTCCCCTTGCTGACTGTCCGACGTCTCCCTCGCGCGGCACCTCTTATCCGTCTTCGCGTCGCCGCCGCTCGTCGTCGCCTCAGTCGCTCCTTTGCCAGGCCCGTCAGCTGCTGGCTGCCATTGTCGCCATCATGTCCAGCAATGTGACCGAGAGTACGTTGTCTACTTCCATTCTTTCTCCCTCCTCTGCACCCGCTGCCTCGTCTGCGCCCGCTGCTACGTCCTCGTCTGCTCCTTCTGCTCCTGCCTCTGCCCCATCCTCAGATCCGCCCTCGTCAGATCTTCCTTCGCCGTCTGTAACACCGTCCGCAGCGCCTGCGCCTACGGAGCCTTCTGCTCCCGCCGCCTCGTCCAGCCCGCCTGCAGACTCTCCTTCAAGTCCTCCGCCGGCTTCTAACACGCCTTCAGCGGCCGCGCCCTCCTCAGAGCCTCCTCCACCCGCCTCGAGCGCTCCTCCTGCATCCAGCGCCGCCCCAACCAGCGACCCTCCCGCCCAATCGAGCCAGGCACCGCCGCCTGCTTCATCAGCGGCTCCAGCGCCATCAACTTCAGCAACTCCTGCCCCAGCGCCGTCGAGCGCACCACCGCCAGCGCAATCATCCACCGCGGCTCCTCCTCCTGCCACGAGCAGCGCTGCACCAAGCTTCGTCGATACAAGCGTCTTCACTGCCCCGTCGGCCCAACCCTCTACCCAAGTCATCGTCTCCACCGTGACACCCACGGGAGCTGGAGAGACACCGTCAGTTGTCACCGTTATCCGGACTTTTACTCCAGATTCTCCTACTGCAGCACCCACCAACAGCGCCTCCCCTTCTGGAACAGGTGCTGCTGACCCTTCCAGCACCGACTCGACCCAATTGCAGAACGCGCAAAAGGAGAACGATGGCGGTCTCAGCACTGGTGGTAAGACTGCCATTGCTGTCGTCATTCCCGTTGTTGTCGTTGCTCTGCTAGTCCTGGCCGGCATCTTCTTCTGGCGCAAACGCAAGCAGCGCCAGAGCGCCGAGGACGAACGCAGGAAGGAAGTCGAGGAGTATGGCTTCAACCCTAACCACGACCCTACCCTCCCTGCTGTCGGTGGATTGGCCATGGCCGAAGACGACAGCGGTTACCGAGGCTGGGGCAACACCACCACCAGCTCCAACCGCAAGATGTCCACCACCCTCACGTCTGGCATGACCTACTCGGACAGCAACAGCAACCCTGGCGGATACACCAGCCCACACTCTCCCACAAACGGTGCCTACTCTGATGCTCACTCCAACGACCCGCTCGTAGATGGCCGTCGCCAGACCATGGACTCGGACGGTATCGGCGCCCTCGGTGTCGTCAACGGTGCTGCCGCTGCCAACTCTGCCAACAACCAGGCCGGTGTGCACCGCGGGCCTTCCAACGCTTCGTCGTCATACTCGGCAGCCAACCACTCTGACAACTCTGGCGACTACCCTGGTATGGCCAATGGTCACCCACAGGAGTACTACAACAACCAAGATTACTACCAGAACGGGCCATATGCCTCCAACGATCCATACGCTGCCCAACAACAGCCCATCATAAGAGACGTATCAGCACGACGGAACACGAGGATCGAGAACCCAAGTGTCTTCCCTCAACAAGGCAACTCTGGAATCGCGCAAAACTTCTAATCGTCCGGGCTTGTTGTCATTGTATTTTCCCATCCATCGCTACCTGTATATTGCGACTCTATCTTTACCCATCTCCTTTAGCTCTCATTCGACATATATCCAAACGGAGGCGTTCATCGGGTGGTCATCAATTCATTTTGCATCGTATCGATCTTCGCGTTTGTTAGTTGTACTGTTGTTGCATGCACATGCAAGTGCGCCCGCATGGACGCCGGAAAACCCTTCCGCATGCCCCACTCCACACAATTGGAGTCTTCCTCGGAAGATGCGGAAGCTGATACTGCTGAGACATTGTGCGATGGGCACAACAAACAAAAGCACGAGCGTTTTTGAGTCTGGACCAGCGCAGTATGCATATCTCACTACACGTCGATTTGTCGGCAAGGATTCAAGAGGTGGGACCTTTTTGATTCTCTTGGATCTGTGTGAGATGATGTATGCTGGCAGCTTTTTTCCTTGTCTTGTCACCTTTTTCTATCACATTGATGCTGGGATCTCGAGGATTGACGCTTTCTCACGCGACCAATATAGCACTCTTGTAATTAGCCAACGCCTTTTCTCCATCACCATCTTTTTACCATTTAACACGCACGCCAATTACTTGGGCATACACCTTTTTTTTTACACGTTTGGGCCCGCAGATGACGTTGGAGGTCTCTATCTACATAGGCAGAGAGAAAATAGATTGACAACAAACTCTACACCGGTCTTTTGCTCACTTTTCTATGTTCAACCACACTACGCCATCGAGAAAACTATTATCATCATGTTCATCGACTCTGAATACCTCCAAGTCGCTCTCCGTCTGACCCTATTCCACTGCATAACAAAGAATGTGGTTATCTGTCCTTGCCCAGCCACCCGTGTGCTTGGGGTGTACGCGGCCCGACAGCAGGTCTGTTTTGATCTAGATCTAGACCACTAGCTGGCAGCGGCCGGCAATACTGTTGAGAGACTCCGGTTCGCTCCCAACGCGTCCGCTAGTATACAGTAGTCGGCAGTAGCTACGTAACGTAGCATGCATGCTGCATGCTTGCGAGGCTGTACATGCAACGTAGATCTTGCCCCGACCCCGCGGTCGACATCCTGCCGAACCGTACCAAACAGTCCGTCAATTGAGATGTTTAGTGCAGCCTTGTAGGTGGTAAACATGGGTCGTCACGGTTGCCTCTTTCATCCAATGTTCTTACATTTGGATCTGAAGTCATATTTGTACTTTGGCAAATCAAGAATATCCCTCGGCGTCCCCGGTGCTATCGGTCAGAGTTCCCATGTTCTCTGGTGTCATGGCGGGGTTCAATGGTGGAGTTTGGTTCAACAGCGGCTTGCTAGAATTATGAGCTATCCGTCCTGTTCCAGACTTCTGACTGGTCCCTCATCGTATTTTTGAGGGAAAAAAGATGGCCGGCCTGCTTGGCGTGTGTAATAATAGTAGAAGGACGGCGAGGTCTGGATACTGTGTGTTGTATGAGTAATCGCATCTGCGGTTTATTGTAGATTTGGCTGTGAACACATGTGCGTGGATATCAAGCAGGGTGTAGTTCGTCATGGATAACTCCGTCGATGGGCTTGCAGACTACATACATCCAATTGGAACTACATAAACAACCTTACCAAAGCCGCATTATCTCAAATCACCTCCACCCTTGGGTTTGGCGAGATTGAATCTTGCCCTCTTGCGCATGCTGGCAGCTTTACCAGGCTCCGTAACCCTAGGTTTGGACTTGTCTATGTCTATCATACTCTTGAAGACTGGCGCCGCTTGGGAGGTCTTGGTCGGTTTGAGCGCGACATCATCAATCGTGGGAGGGGCAGGCTGGACAAGACCCAACCGTTCTTGGAGCTTCCTGTATTGGACTTCAGGGTCTTGCCGGTTGACGCGCGGTGCTTTTGGCTGGCTATGGGGCACCCCAAGAGGCTCCGTTGCAGTTTCGAGGTCGCTGACTCGTTCTTGATGTAAGCCCGATTGTCCTTTGGTTGGAGAAACAGTGGTTTCAACAACAGAAGAGCCAGTCGCGCCAGAACGCTCTTTGGTTGGAGAAGTTGAAGGTTCAAATGGAGAGCCAGTCGTACCGGATTGGACCGAAGTAACATCGTTTGTTGGTGCTACTTCGACGGCTTCGAGCGCCCGCTGCCACCAGTATCGCTCTGCTTCAGCTTCTTGCTCCGCTCTCTCGAGCGCAATCGCCTCTTTCTGCAGCCTGTTTTTCTCCAATATAGTCATCAACTTCCTCCGATCGACTACTTTCGCCAAGAATCGCAGTAAATCAGGGTCTGACTCGTCCTCAGCGTCAAGATGTGGTAAGATATTGTCGAGTTGGTCGACAAGTTGAGCATTTGCATATCCTCGCACCATGACTCCCCAGGTGTACTTGGCAGGATCAGTGCCCCTGTCGCGCATAATCTCAAAAATCCGTTCTGCCGCTTGTATCTGGCCTGTCTTGAAGAAAGCCTGCATAAAGATATTCCAGCTGTAGACATTGGGCTTTGCCGGGCCATTCGTCATGTCTTGGATGAGCTGAGATGCGTTTGCGAATTGCTGTTTTTGACAAAAGGCGTAAAGGAAGGCGTTCCAGATTTGCGGCTGCCGAGCCATTTCATGGAATGCCGGATGGCCCCCCTCTTGCACGACCGACTTGAATTTGAGATACAAGTTATAGACTCGCATGTTGCTAACTGCCAAGGCTGATTGAATCTCTGTCTGCAGCATGATGTATAGCGTTACATGTGAAGGTGAAATGCGCACAGACTCTGGCGTAGATGAATCTTGTGACATTACGGCGTTCCCTAGGCTTGCGGTTCCGTAGCCAACGAATGGCTGCAGAGGCGCGGTCGTGAAAAGTCTGGAATAAGAGTGCCATAGCATGGCAGAGGTCTGTTCGACGTTTCCATCAACTCTGTAGCGTACATACTGATAGTAGAGACACTCCGTTGCTAGCCAGGAGTCCTGGATATCTTGTGCTACCTCTTCGCAATACTGTGCAAATCTTTGGAAAAAGGCCGGATCGTTTTGCATGGTACATCCATGGAGCATTATCCCGAATGTGTATTTGTCTGGCTGTAGGTCATTATTTTCGAAGGTGTTGTACACCTTGAAAGCCGTGGCATGATCTCCAGCTTCCATTGCGTTGTGTATGACAACATTGTAAAGAAGTAAGTCCATCTGGATACCCATGTTTACAAAGGCAGCGACAATGTATGGAGTGTGGTAGAAGTCTTTGGTTGCAGTCATGCTCCTTCGCAGTATGACAGCGCACACCCAGCGAAGTCTTTGACGCGCCACAACAGACTCCCACGACTTAGCTGAATGTCGGCTTTTTAATGCCTCGAGGCATTTCAACGCATACTGCACTTCACCGGCCTGCCCAAATGCTGTGGCATAGTGTAGCACTGTATCGTAGTCAACGCGTGCCTTGTGTTCCACGAGGCAATCGAACACTTTCTTCAGATCCTCTATCTTGGCCAGCTCAACAAGATTGTACAGTAAGTCTTGGGAACAGAGATCGGGCTTGCTAGATAACGTCTTGACAAAGACGTGCAAGAACGCCGGGACGAATTCGCGCTTGCGTGCTTCCAGGTCAGTACCCCAACTCCGGTCATGATACAATCGGTGTCGATGAAGCTTGGAAAGATGACTGAGAGCGTCGGCAATAGCTTCTTTCTTCCGGCTCCAGGCACGTGGATCGTTAACCAAAGCTTGGATGAAGTATAAAGCGCGGCCAGGCTTACGATCCAAAAGGTAAATGAGCAACTTATGAGCGTAGGCTTTCCGCGTCGAGATGTCGAGAGCCTTCCACCTGTCCGATACTTCGCGCGGACTTGATTCAGTGTCTCCCGCAAAAAGCGTCCAACTCAATCGCGCACATCGTGGGTCGTGTTCTATAACGACGCTACGTGTGTTTCTTCGCAAAGATGCGTAGACGGGTCGATCCAGTGCCGCAAACGCGTGTTGAAGGCCGATCTCTCTTGGTGAAGTGCCAGTCAGATCAAGATGCGTCTGGTTCCAGCTGACGAGGTTTGCCACGCGGCGTTGGAGGGACCTGTATCGGCCATCTTGGTCGCGCCTTGTACGTGAAAACGAGGCAGGCAGTCTAGAGACGTAGTTGTCGAGTCGAGCCCGTTCCAATGAGAGTTGTTTTGAATGTCTCTCGGCTCGCAAAGGTGTACGCTGAACGGAGGACGAGGGAGCACGAGTGCGACTGGCCTGTGCCCGACGAGCTCGAGGTCGCGAGAGCGTCTTCTCATCCGCTGTGCCTTGGTTGCTGGATGTGGTCGTTGCGTATGAGCGGGCATACTGGCGGGTGAATGTCGATATATCCGCATAGAGACAATTAACAGAAACAGGACCGTCGGTTCTTTTGGTCCAATTGCCAGAAGTGCGTAGGAGCCCTGCAGCAGGAGCGTCTTGTGTTGGCCGCTTGCGACATGTTGGTACAATTATCTGTCGGCGGTTTGAGGTAACGTCGTGGTCTTCCACTCTATTGTTTCCCTCTAAGCTTTGTGGTCTATCCTTCTCTTTATCCCGTGTTGTACTAGGCCTTCCATGCTGTTGCCTGTGTGCTTTCGGTGTCGATGACTGGGCGAAGACTCTCGGAGCGAGGAACGGCAGGATGGGAAGGTCCGCGCTGGCGATGAGGCTAGCATTGGGAACGCGAAACCGGGGCATGAGAAGATGCAGGTGCTGTCGTCTTCACGGAGCCATGACGTGTCAATGCCGAACAAGCTGGTGAGGATGGCGAGGAGCACGAAAACTTGAGAAGGTGCGTGTTTGGTCAGAAGCGCTAACCGGAGAAGATCTTGGACTCCCGAGCTGTTCTCCGCAGCCACACAACAACCACGACCACTCCAGCAGCCACCCATCACACACTCTGTTCTTTCCGCGCATTCTCAGGAGGAATTTTGTGCATAGCATCACGTCATAGACCAGCTTTGGACACGTCCCGACCCTGCACGCAAGCATACTCCTGCCAGGCGCAACCGCAAAGCTCTCACCATGTCTTCGCACGAAAAGCTATCCGCAGCCGCCAACGACCGGAAGTCGCGCCTCGCACAACTCAAGTCGCTGAAACGGAAACAAGAACAAATATCAGACGCGCCAGAAGCTGCCGACTCGCCATCCACCCAGCTCCAGGCCGAGACGTCGCAAGCTCTCACGCGCACAGAAGAAGAAGAAGAAGCTTCAGTAGCAGCCACATACCTCTCCGGCCGAAACTACGATGCGACGACGCGGAATGTCAAGTTGGGCTTTGACAATACACCGATCGTCGACCCTACAAACACATTGGAATACAAGGCAGAGCAGCTGGCGCTCGAAACAAAGGCGCAACAAGAAGCAGAAACCGCAGAAGACAAGGGACTGGACCTATTCAAGTTGCAGCCCAAAAAGCCAAATTGGGACTTGAAGAGGGATTTGGAGCAGAAGATGAAGGGACTCAATGTGCAAACAGACAATGCAATTGCAAAGCTGGTCCGCGAGAGAGTGGAAGCCCAGAAAGCCATAAGAGAGAAGCAACCGACAGACGGCAGCAATGGAGAAGAGGTGGGTATGGAGGGCAGTGAGCTGGTCGAGGCAATGCATCTGAAGGAGCAAGAGGACGAGCGAGAAAGGAAGAGGGATGAGGAGGACGAGGACGTCAGTTGAGAGTTTAAAATATGGTGGATGCGATTTGGTCAATGCACGCAACCTCGACGATCGGGTCTGCTCAAGGACGCAGATAGGAGGGCATCGAAACGTGAGAAGACGACTGGACGATACCCAAGTCGAGTCACAAGAGGGGACAAGAAAGTTACTTTCTGCAGTCCATCATGGAGGATCAAAATTCTAATGTCACGATCAAGCCATAATTATCGCTTACTCTTAGACGCTGTCCTCCCCCAACAATCACGCGAACGACACTTGCTGAAGACAGCAAGAAAAATACAATAGATGCGCTAGGACTTGGCTCATTGTATTCGTCTCAAGAGACACAAAACATATACAACAGTTGGTCTTCGCTAGTAGTCCGTGGAACCTAACATCCGGCAGCGCGCAGAGGAATCGTGTCGCATGGAATAGATACAAGAATTGGTTCTCTTTTGTGCCGTAGACGAGCTCTTGCTGCCCGTGAGCGTCCTCTGCACTGAAAACGTGGTGTGGGGACTGGACAACTGAGGATAATCATTGACCACCAGTATATTATGCTTGCGACATCTCTCATCTCTGAGATCATCTTTTCGTCCAGGTCGTCGATGTCACGGAAGTTGTGGTTCGTTTGGCTCTGCGTCATCGCTGTACCATGGGGTGAAGTGGATGGCAACCAAGATATGGAATCGCACACAGACGTAAACCAAAGATCATTGACCACCATGAAATATTCCTTAGAGCGAATCTCGGTTGAACTCGAGGCAACCATATAACTGAAGTCAGCAGGTGTCTTAATCGCTGCGGAACCGGGACATCTGGGCGTTGACTACAAAAGGAGCGCACTGTGCACCTCCATCATCAATCTCACCACCAAAACCCGAAAATTCGAACCTACGCGATTCCTTCTACCATGACTACTGCCAAAAAAGCTTCTACCTCAACAATAACGGAGAGACGCGATGTCACTGCCTTTCCCTGGCCCTCGTTGCCTGCAGATATCCGTCTTTCAATCCTCGACGAAATCTCGGGTCAGAAACACCCTGGCTGGGCTCAATGCGCAGCCGTCTGTAAGGAGTGGCAGGCCATTCTTGAACCCAAGAATTTCTCCCAACTGTTATTGCAGCCATCCTGTCTAAGCGAACTAGAAACCCTCGTTATCCGACAAAGGCCTCTTGTCAGGCACATCTGTTTCAATATCGCTCTTCCTGGATACGCCTGTACCGATTGTGAACGACCCGCCATTGCGTCTCGTGATAGATCTACCACGTTCAAGAGGGCTATCATAAAGCTCTTTTCTATCCTAAGTACCTGGCAGCCTGCCGGTCAGTTGACACTCGAACTGAGCGCATCTTCACCGAGTGACTCACAACACTGGTTCAAAAACTACTGTTTTGGGCCTGGGCATGAAGACACAAGAGACTGGACGCAAGAGGAGAAAGCCATTAGATGGCACGACCCAAAACACGGTTGGGTCAATGGTCAGCAGCTCGAGACTCCTGGCCGGCCCGCCGTTTTGCGCCTGTTCTCTGAGCTCCCCTGGAACATCCCTCAAAACATCCCTGCCGTTAATACCGTTACAGGCTTCTGCATACGTCGACAACTTCGACATGAGCTTTCTCCCAACGTACTAAAGGCCTTGTGGGAGAAACTCCCTCGGCTAGGAAGTATAGTCCACGAGTCGTGGGTTGTCCGGCGCAATTACCAGATCCTGCGTGCATATCGTACGTTGAGCCCTTTCTTCACTACACGCTTTTGTGCCTAGAAATGTAGAGGGGCCGTACTCGTTTCATTGAGATTGTCTTATATCGGATCTGGTATAAGATTGAAGACCCACCTCTACCCCTTCCACCTACATCAAACATGTATTTTGGTTTTTTCTGACATCTTAATAGTACTGTTCCCCTGGGTCCTGGAAAGCGTTCCAAACTCCGTTAGGAGATTATCTATCTTTAAAGACTTCAACAACCAACTTGAATTGGCAGTTGATGACGCCACGCCACATTTGAACCAACGTGTGGAAACTCCCTCAGCTACAAAACTCCACCTTGCCAGAGCGTTTGCCGCCAAAAGCCAACATCTAGAGCGCCTTTCTATTTCATACATGATCGACGCCCAGCAGTTCTTCACTTCATGCCAGCAGCTGCCATGTACCTGGAATCACCTGCAGTCGTTGACACTCACATCATCCACACTAGTCCGGACAGCTCCTCGCCAAAACATTTATACACTGTTGCGAAACGCTAGTTCGGCTGCACTGAAGATGCCCCAGCTCCAAACCATGGTGCTCTGGAACAGTGAACCCGGACAAGCCTGTGCGGTAATTTATCAGCGACATACTGCAAGTGCAATAGCTACACTTACATGGCGTGGCACATGGAGTCTCGAGCTCAGTGATGAGGTTATTGAGTCCTGGAAGGAGGTTGCCTCTGGTCCGTGCTACCTACGGTTGGAAAAGGAAGCGTTATACAACGTGGATATCAGGTCCCATGGTGATGCAATTCATCATCTGCGCTTGCCGGATGGAGTTGTTGACTCAGAATCACTGTGTCAAATACGCTACGAGGGAAGGATGCAAAGAATGGCCTGATTAGTGTATTTGTACAAATTGCTTTCGTCCTAGTAAAATGGAAGATAAAGAAGGGTAGAGGAGTTATAAAAGAGAAAAAGTGGGTGGAGCAAAGAGTAGAAGTAGAAGTCAAGTGTACCTAGGTAGCGTTTACATTGACCAGGAAGACATAGGCTTCTTCTACAGTAACCTCAGATCTGTGTCGGCTAAATGGTCTTCGATACAAGACGCTCATGGAATTGTCCCAAGAAGAATGATCGCCATGCCAAATTCTCGTACTCGATGTGTCGCGCCATTCTACACGCTGGAATCCAGGTACAAAGATAGTTAATTCCTGACTAGAGAATAAGGTGTCAGTATCCAATACAGCGTACCCCTTCGAATTTACTGCTCTAACAAACTCGCCCAGAGCGGCTCGATGTTTATAGAACAGTATACGTGCTTCTGCGTATATACTGAGGGGGTCACTAATATTATGTGGTGGTTGTCTACTGTCGCGTCTTGTTAGAAGTTTACCCTTGCGCGGAGGGTCGGTTATTCAGACCCGCCCCTGTCATTCACGAGTCAACCTCGGCATCTCCACGCGCCAAACTTCCACGGGTGTTGCGGATGCGGGGACAACCGTCGCGCTATATACATCACCATGGAGCGCGTCTCGCTATTCTCCACTATCTCCGTTCTTTCAGAACCACCATAGTTTGATTGTACTGCTACGTCTCCATCGCACCTACTCCACCGCTAAAGCTTCTTCGCATCCCAACCTTCACAACTCACAACCGCCATCATGGTCGGCAAGAAGCAGCCCGTCTACGTCCTCGGCGTGGGCATGACCAAGTTCATCAAGCCTCGTGGCAAGGTGGACTACCCTGAGCTCGGTTTTGAGGCAGGCGTCAAGGCCATGCTCGACGCGCACATCAACTACGACGATGTCGACCAAGGCGTCGCATGCTACTGCTATGGCGACTCAACTTGCGGTCAGCGCGTCTTTTACCAGTTCGGCATGACTGGCATTCCCGTATACAACGTCAACAACAACTGCTCGACTGGTTCGACCGGCCTCTACATGGGACGCAACATGATCGCGCACGGAGCGGCCGACTGCGTTTTGGTCGTTGGTTTTGAGAAGATGTTCCCCGGAAGTCTACAGAGCTTCTTCCAAGATCGCGCAAACCCCACAGGCACAACGAGCCTCATGATGAAGGAGACGCGGGGTATTACCAAGGCACCGGGTGCTGCACAAATGTTCGGAAACGCTGGACGGGAACATATGGAGAAGTGAGTCCCGACGTCGGGATCAACCCATGTTTCTATCATACTGACCACCTCCATAGATACGGCTCCGAACTCAAGGACTTCGCAGAGATCGGTCGCATTAACCACGCCCACTCGAAGAACAACCCCTACTCGCAATTCCAAGACGAATACACCCTCGAACAAGTCATGAACGCACCCATGATCCACGAACCCCTCACAAAGCTCCAATGCTGCCCGACCTCCGACGGAGCTGCTGCCACAGTCCTAGTCTCGCAGGAATTCCTAGACAAGCGCCCCGAGCTCAAAGACCAGGCCATCCTGATTGCTGGACAAAGACTAGCAACCGACACACCGTCACTGTTCAACCGCAGCGCCATTGAGCTAGTAGGATACAGCATGAGTGAGCTGGCTGCTCGGGAGGCGCTCGAAGAGGCCAACGTATCACCAGACGACGTCAAGGTGTGCGAACTCCACGACTGTTTCTCCGCCAACGAGATGGTCACCATTGAAGCCCTCGGCCTGGCTCCCAAGGGCAAGGCTCACGAACTTATCCGCAAGGGTGGCATTACCTACGGCGGAAAGGTCGTCATCAACCCCTCAGGCGGACTTATCTCCAAGGGTCATCCCCTCGGCGCCACAGGTCTCGCCCAATGCGCTGAGCTCGTTTGGCATATGCGTGGTTGGGCAAACAACCGATCAATCAAGGATACAAAGGTTGCTCTGCAACACAACTTGGGTCTTGGAGGCGCTGTAGTATGCACAGTGTACAAGAGGCACGACGGAAGCGCTGCGACGGACAAGTCAGATGAGCAGATCGCCAAGATCACTGGATTGGGATACAACCCAGCGACAGTCGCGAAGGGATTCACAAAGGAACAGGTTGATGCTGTGAGGAGCAAGAAGGCGAGGAGCCAGTGGGCACTGCAAGACACAGAGCAAAAGGTTGAGGCGAGGTTTTAGATGAGTTTTGCTGTGACTACCATGGTATTTGAATAGCGCTATTGACCACATATATCCATCGTACCTACTTCGCTCCAGCTCTCTCCATGCTCGTTTGATCATATTGACCGACTCTCACGTGTCAGTATACCAAATGGAGGGAGGCGTACTTACATAGTCCCATTCTTCCATCTTCTCTTTTCTTCTCACACCCACCAAGCAAGCATCCACCCACCAGGAAACAGTAAGAAATTTCGCTCGACTTACCTGCCGGCAGATACCAAAGTCTGATCTCGCAGCGCCCAGCGCAAGGTGATCGACCCAACGGTACGGATATATTAGAAAGAAAGAGTTGAAAGAAAGGACCCCCAGAGCCCCGTTCAGACTCAACCCAAGCTAAAGATGATGGAAAGACTTAGACATCGACGCACACCGCAGTTTCGGCTCATGTCGAGCAACTTGAAATCGAGGGACTGTTGAGAACGGTTCAGCCGCTCTGCCCACGGATATTAAGGGGAAAAGGGAAGGTCGAGTGGGTGGCGGAAGGGAGGTATGCGCCGGTTAAGGAGCGTGGTGGTTTGGAGATGGATGACGGAACAACGTGCACCGGTCCGCTGTGACTAAGTGGTTGGAGACACCCGATGTCGATCTTGTCTTCAGTGCCGATGGTATCTTTTTGTATTTTTTGTAGTTATGGCGAGACCGTGAGCTCAGTTGCGCTTTGTCATGGAGTGAGAAGGGGTCAAGAGGGAAAGAATGGCGGGAATGGAAGCCGTCGAATGTGACCTATAGAGATGTTAGTACGGGTCGACATGTAGCACACATGCATTTGGTGGAAGATGGCTGTGGTGGTTGCTTGGCGGTGTTGAAGTGTTGAGTGTGGGAATGAGAGTAAGGTGGAAAGGGAAGGTTATATACCGTCTACAAATGTTTGCTGGAACAACGGAATATCAGATTCGCGTCGATGTGACTACTGATTGCTGCTCGATTGACGCATGACGAAAGACCACAAGGTAACAATAGCAATCCGCTTGTCTTTCGTGCTAGACAGTCATGCAGATGTAAGTACACTTGTACGTTGTCGCATCAAGACATCTCTTCATACAAAGTGAAAATGGAAAGGAATGGCAAGCAGTTTATGTTTGAACTTGTGATCATGATTTGGTATTTCGAGTTATGCTCGAACCTTCGTTTCGCTATATGCAAAAAGACGCCCAATTTTGATGCCCAAAAGCGGCAATTGCCCTGCATAGTATGCAAGACAAGAATTACAGACTAAGACCGTAGAGTAGAGTAGTATGCAACTTCTTCCAGGCTCGCTTCGTTAGCAGCCGATAGTACCATGCCCAATCTGTGCTCAAAACTCGGGATCCTCCATGATGATACCAAAGCTACGACGGCGACTGATAGGAGCAATGTCATCGGAATCCTTCTTATATCGGGGAGACCAGCGATCTCTCCTTGTCTCGCGTCCATCACGCTCAGTAGCGGAAGCATTCTAGGCACCGCTCGCCACACCACGTATGTTGATATCACCACCTCCTCCGCCACGCCGATCAGCAGATCCGCGGATATTGATTCCTTCCTGGCTGCGTGCCCGTCCCTGGCCACGAATGCTGATATCGTCATCGCGTGTGATGCGATCAGCAAGACCTCGTCGAGGCTGTGACGGCTCAGAGAAGTCGGTGACATAGGGATCGCGGTCGTCACCCTTGAGGCGACCAAACGACTCAGCGGGATCGTCGTCATCGCGTGTGATTCTGTCAGCTAGCGACCGCTTCTGTTGCGGAAGCACTGGCTGTCCGTTCTTGGTCATGCGAGAAAGTAGCGAATCCCCTCCTCGTGACTTCTTTGATCCGTATGTTGCGTCGATGGCGTTTGACCGATGGTGATTGCCCATTGGCGAAGTGTCAATGAAAGAAGAGTCCTTCTGCCAACGTCCACCACTCGCAGGGCCGCCGCGATCATAGTTTGCACGGTCGTGTGTCCAACGATCCATGCTGGGTTCACGGCGACGTCGGGTGTCGTTGCGGCTACGACTCCGGCTGCGGTACCGACGGCGGCCCGCGTGGGTCGCGTTCTCTGCGAATCCGAAGCGGCCGTCGCCTTCTTCGTCGGAGGCAGGAGAGGCGCTGCGCCCTCGTAGACGGCCGAAGCGTGGCTCTTGTGGACTGGGTCCGTTAGCTTGTTGAAAGGACAATGGGGCAATGCGCTGAAGTACCTTCTCGAGCCTGGTCGGTAGGAATCAACGTCGTCATTCCTGAGTCTACCAGCAGCGGGCTCCCGACCTCCTCTGCCACCGCGGCCTCGAACCTCTCGTCCATCGCGGTCATCCCGGTTGTTTCGTCCGTTCCGGCGCGGGCCCCTTCGGTCAGCGCCTGAGTCGCCCATAGACTGGTCTCGGCTGTACCCCCGTCTTGATCGGTCCCTGGAGCCCATGTCCTCGTCGCCATAATCTAGAAAGTCCTTCTGCGGTTTTTGGTTCCGTCGCGGCTCCCTCTGGTGGTTGCCAGCCACATCTGGGTTGCGCTGGTAGTAATTGCTCTTGGTTGCTGCGCCCTTCGGCTTCTGGTCGCCAGCGTTGGACTGCCTGATGACGAGGCGACTGTTGGGTTTCTTTGAGTATGGCTGCGCTGTGCGGGGCTCTTGCAGTGAGATGTTGCTGGTGTTGCCCACGTCGGGGTGAGTGAGGATGCCTAGGGCGACGGTCGCGTCTTCCTTGTTGTAGAATTCGAGGTTGACCGAGTTGTCGTTTACCCAGCGCAGTTGCTTGACGCGCGGGTCTGATTGGCAGTGCTCCATCGCCCAGTAGAGCGGATCGTTGGGGTCGAAGTCGCTCACGCCCTGGAGGTTTAGCGATTCGGGCCATGCTTCGTGGACAATGATGTCCTCGAGGTAGGCGGCGGGTACGCTCCGTTCTTGCTCGGCTGGCTCCTGCGATGGCGCGCATATCAGTCAATTGCGCCTTCTCGTGCAGCCTGGCGCAATGCTCACCTGGACAACCTGCTGTGGTTGCGACGGCTGTGCTACCGGTTCAATGTCTGCGCCTACATCAATGTCAATATCGTAAGCGACATCAGTCATGTCCGTGTCGTCCATGATGGCGGCTATATTTCAAAGAGGTCCGGCAATTCGGTGAGGTGGTGTTGTTGGAAGTTCGAGAGCTGTACAAGCAGCGCGCCGCGGTCGGTAAGCTCCAAAGCGCGGGCGGGCACTAACGTCATCACGTGCGTGATTCAGACGCCCGGGCACAATACCATGGCCCGATCGTGTGTCTCACCACCAACAACAGCATAGACAACAAAGTGACGGTGAACGTGCAAGCAAGTCAAGTTTGGATCAGGGCCGTCGTTACACCCTGCAGCGGACCAACCAAGCTTGCAGTCATGGCCCCTAGGAGCTAGCCACGACGCGTAACAGTTAAAAGCGATGTATATGTTTGAGACATTCACCACATTCTAAAAGCGCCTACCATCTCAAGACTGCTCCTCCAGCGTAAAGGTACCCGTCTTCGTAATCAGATACTCATTCACCGCGACATCCTTCCCTGACTCTTTGCCATAGCCGGATTGTTTGATGCCACCAAATGGCGATTCTGCAGCAGAAGAGTTGCCCTGGCATATGTTAGTATGCTTTCCGATGTCCTCGTTGTCAACTTACGGTGTTCAGCCCGATCATACCAGCCTCCAAATTCTCAAACAGTCTCCAGGTGCGATCAACGTTCTTTGTGAAGCAGTAAGATGCGAGGCCCATACTGGTGTCGTTCGCGGCCTTGACAGCTTCATCCTCAGTCTCGAACTTAATGAATGTACTGATCGGGGCGAAGGCTTCTTCATTGGCAATGTCCATGTCTGGCGTAACGCCGGTGATGACGGTAGGTTCAAAGAAGTAGCCACCGTCCTTCTCCACCTTATTACCGCCCGTATGAATCTTCGCGCCTTTTTTCTTCGCATCTTCGACAAGAGCGAGGGCTTTCTCGACACCCCGTGGAGTAGTCACTGGGCCCATCGTCGTCTTCTCATCTGAACCGTGACCGACGACGATCTTTTGTGTCTCTGCATTCCAGCGTTCGAGGAACTTGTCAAAGATTCCGGACTGAACGTATATCCGATTCGCTGTAATACACGCTTGACCCGCATGTCGGTACTTCAGCGCGAAGATCTGAGTTAGAGCTTGCTCGATGTTCGCGTCGTCGAAAATCAGGACAGGGCAATTGCCGCCCAACTCGAGTGTAACTTTCTTCAGATTGTCTGCACACATCCTAGCGACTAGCTTGCCAACGCGCGTCGAGCCTGTAAACGTGACCTTGCTCACAAGCGGGTGCCGACAAAGCGCCTCACTAAGCTCTGGTGTCTTGTCGAGATCTGTGGTTAGGACGTTCAACGCCCCCTTTGGGAATCCAGCCTTTTGAGCGAGGTATGCGAGTGTGAGTACAGTGATTGGCGTCTCCGGGCTGGGTTTCACAATCATCGTGCAGCCCGCAGCCAATGCAGCGCCAGCTTTACGAAGAATCATCGCGATGGGGAAGTTCCAGGGCACCAAAGCGACAGCGACACCAAGCGGCTGCTTAATCGTAAAGATGCGTCTGTTTGGTAGCGCGGGTGTGAAGACACTGCCTTGAATACGCTCGGCTTCCCCAGCGAACCACCATGTGAAGCCTGTCGAGTAGTCGATTTCTCCATAGGCCTCGGCTTTAGGTTTTCCTGTCTCATACACAAGAATAGTCGCTATGTCTTCCCTGTTCTCCTTGATGAGGGCATCCCATCGGTAAAGCATCTGTGCTCGTTGTCGCGGGCTGATCTTCTTGTACTCCTGGAAACATGCATGCGAGCTTTCGACAGCATCGTCGACATCAGATGCATCGTTTGTAGGACATTCTATCCATGGCTTTCCTGTTCCAGGATCTGTTCGCTTGTCAGATCTCGGTGTTCAGATAAGTAGATATGCTGTGATGACTGACCGACCACTTCGAACGTCTTTCCCGACTTCGCTCGTACCCAATCGCCGTTCACGAAAGATAGACTATGAAGCAAGTCTGGATTGTTCAGCTGGGATATATTAGTATGAGTCAATCCCAAACGAGTTCGTATCGACGCACCTTGAACGGTAACTCGTGTTTCCTATCTGACGCCATTTGGAGTTTGACTTGAACCTCGTTCACGTACGGAGATGCCTCGGGAATCCGTTCTAAGTTTCTACGTATCGTTGATCAAGGCTGGTGAGGGTGGTGTGAAGTTGCCTGGAAGAGAGGATCTTGGAAGGCGCGTGGATTCCGCGGCCACCACGGCCAGCATCTGCAGACAACAGAGCTTCCCCACTTTCCAGCGTATAGCCTACACGAGCCAGACGCGTATCTGCAGCGACACCCGGATATTTCAGGAAAGGCGATCCGAAGAGACGCCGAAGACATTCAAAGCAGCGCAATGTCGGCGGAGACGGTCTCCAATTGGCTCAAACCTCGGTGGTCCTCCAACACGACGTCAACTCCATGCGGGGCACCACGCTTACCCCTCACTGCTGTGCTCGACTCCGAAGAACGACTAGTTGACTGACGATGATTGGAGATGCGATACCGGTGGCAGACATCAGGGTCCATGAGATGGCAGGCAGGAGCGCCTTGTAATCATAACATCAACATCGCCGCTGGCTATTGAGACTCAGCATCGACCCTAGCGATTCTAATATATATTCAAAAAGATACAGTTGAGCCACCTACATTCATACCCTGAGGCACAATTTATCAAATCTCTCATCATGGGTAGACTAGATGGCAAAGTCGCCATCGTGACCGGTAAAGCGCATCCTCATCAATCCTCCCACATCTCACTAACAACCTCATCAGGCGGCGGCTCGGGATTTGGCGCCGGAATTTCAAAAGGCATGGCCTCTGAAGGCGCCAAAGTCCTCGTCTGCGACATCAACCAGTCAGGCGGCGAAGCAACCGCAGCCACAAACCCTTCCTCTCTCGCCTTTCACAAGATGGACGTGACCAAAACCTCCGACTGGAAAGCTACTGTCTCGGCTTGCATTGAGAAGTTTGGGCGCTGCGATATACTCGTCAATAACGCTGGTTGGTCATATACCAATAAACCTACGACAACGGTCACCGAGGACGAGTTTGATAGGGTCTTCGATGTCAACGTCAAAGGTGTTTATCTTGGCTGCAATGCCTGGGTCGATCAAGCCATCGAGCGAAAAGAAGGAGGTGTGATCATCAACATCGCGAGTGTTGGAGCCACGCGGCCACGACCAGGCCTTGTATGGTACAACGCGAGTAAAGGTGCTATTTGGAATGTAAGTCATCTCCCAACTCTATCTCAATTTCGCATCGATCTCCCAATGACTAATGCATACTTCAGGCAACAAAAGGCCTCGCGGCAGAGTACGGGCCTCATCAGATCCGTGTCGTGTCCATTTGTCCCCTTGTTACAGGAACGGGTCTCTTCTCTGCCTTTACAGGAATGGAAGATACACCGGAGAACAGGACGAAGTTCACGTCGAATGTACCCATGGGTAGGATTGGTGAAGTGGACGACGTGGTAAATGCGTGTATCTTCATGGCGAGCAAAGAGGCTGGCTTCATTACAGGAGTCAACCTGGAAGTGGATGGTGGACGGTGTATCTAGGCTAGCTTTGCTACGGAGAAGAGAACAAGGGCCAAGCCGGCTGGGTAAATCATCCCTAGAAACGGCTCCAAAATGCCGTCATATCTCATCAACCTGAGCCTAACCTTCCATATGCACATCTTCATCCTCCCCGTCTTCCTCATCCTCCTCATGGTCATCTTCGTCGTCGCTGTCACCGTTGTCGCTATCATCATCACCATTATCCTCCTCCATTTCATCCCCGTAATCCTGCTCAACTCCGTCTTCGTCTTCGTCGTTCTCGTCCTCCTCATAATCCCACGCCTCATCCGTCTCAAGCAACTCCTCAATCTCCCTCCTCCTCCTAGCCTCATCACTATTCTCATCCACTCCATCAACCAGCGCATTCTGTACAAAAGCACCCCTTCTGTCCTCTTTGTCCAGAGCGATCTCTCTGTCAACCTCCACAGCCCAACCTTCCCAGACGGCACCCCTCTGAGTCGCCGTCATCCTTCCCCTACTCGCCCTCCACCTCTTTGTCAATTCTCGCTCCCTCGCTACTGGAGATTCCACCATCATCATCTCGTAAGCCTGCTTCGCCTTCTCATAGGCAGCGCGATGCGGTACTGATGGTCTTCCATCCGGTGCTGCATAGCTCTCCAGCACGTTGTAGTGACCCTTTCGCACTCTATCTTGCGCGTTGGCCCATACGCCCAAGGGTAGAAAGACTGCGCGATTGAGGGTTATCTTCCCACTCTTGGGATGTGTGTACCCAAGGAGGAAGGCGTCAGTCTCGGCTACTCCATTGTCGCCTAACTTCAGTCCGCCGGGACCGATGGTGTTTGCGGGTACGACGATCTTAGGCAAATAGATTTGAATGGGAATACCGCGATGAGATGTCGTAAAGGGAGAAGTGGCTAGCAGACTTGGTGCGAAGGATGAGAGAGGAGAGCCTGGTGGACGCAGATTAAGTGGAGATGGAGCAGTGCGCTGCATGGTCGCCTGAGGAGGAGCCAGTAGAGAATTGAGAGGGAGCTGTCGGCGCTGCTGAATAGATCCACCCTGATCAACTGGTCTGCTAAGACTTGGCAGGTCTGGTGCCCGTGGTTCGGGTAGTCCGGGATTTGGGAGTCGCTGACCATAGCTCGCGGTATGACCCTGTGTCTCTTGAGCAGCTACGAGACGCTGTGCAAAAGCCGGAGGTGGTGCATGATCAGAGCGTCCTAGTGGCGTCGGCCAAGATGAGGTGTAAGCTTGCTGAGACAGGTTTGGTTGGTGAGTAGCAGACTGGAACCAGGCAGGGGGAAGACCCGCCGGCGGAAGGTTCAAAGGATGAGCCCCATATACAAATGGAGAATGATGCTGGTGTTCGAATCCAGGTGGTAGCGGCGGTCGAGCATAAGGACCGAATCCTCCTTGGAAGCCCCTAGGCTGTTGGTGTTGAGAAAGTGACTGCGGTCCAGATACAGTAATGTTCGGAGTTTGAGACACTGCCGAAACAGGTGGTTGAGTATACGGATGAGGGCTTTGCATACTCGCTCCTCCAGCTTGGACGTTCTGCTGGGACATCACTCGACTCACCGCCTGACTCACCTGCTGCTTAAGCATCCCTATCATTTGATCTGCGCGATTCGGAGTAGTATCCCGCACGAGCGCCGCAGCATGTGGTGGTGTCTGTTCTGCAACAGGAGCAACTGCTGTAGTAGGTAGAGCGGCATGGCTTGGTCGGTGTCGCAGGTGGGGGAACAATGTCGTGTCAGGAATGAACGTATTTAGAAGTTGAGTGGAGGTCATCGCAGGCGGTGGGCGCGGTAGCGGTGGTAGGTTCGGACGAGGAAGCGATGCAGGTGGTGGTAGAGATGGACGAGGAAGCGATGCAGGCGGTGGTAGAGATGGACAAGGAAGCGTCCTGAGCGATGGTAGGTTCGGACGAGGGGGTGTTGCGAGTGATGGCAAGGAGGGTGTAGGCAGCAGACGCATTCTGGCCCTTGGGACACTCATGCCGTAGTCCGAATCCTCGTCGGTACTCCCATCGCCGTCATTGTTTTTGTTCGGCCTACCGCCGTCAAAGTTGCCTGAAGAACGTGGATTGGATGGGAAGTTACTACGCGCGAACATCTCTGACAAGCCCGCTTTGTCTCTTGCACCTCGAAACAGCGTGCTCTTCATCTTACCCACGAGCGGTGTAGGAACGATGTTGATCCTTTGTAGCCCCTCATCTTTGGTCTGCTGAATCTTGCGCAACAGACTGTCAGTTGCATTCGGGCGATGGGCGTGACTGGTCGTGGTAGGGATGAGAGGGACACCCGATGGGCTTCGGGGAGCAGCACTGCGCGCAGCAAACTGAGCCTCGTCCGCCAATTTGTTGCTGATGGAAATTTCCAATTGCTTTGCCCTATGTCGCTCCTTGAGCGACTTGAAAGCCTGCGCGAGTTTTGCGTCCTTCTCGTAGTTCTTGAGACCGCCTGCGTCCACGAGCGGTGGCGTCTCTTGCAGGCTCATTGTCTGATCTCTGCGGTAGTCTCTCATATTCTGTGGGGTGACTCCTGCTTCTACGAGTAAGAAGAAAGCGCGTTGTCGCGATTTGAAGCAAGCCTCGTAATATTTGGCTCGCTTATACTGGTCTCGAGGGATGTTGATAAGAGGCGGCAGGGGTTCGTCTGTCTTTGGGGGCTGTATGCCGAAGTGTACTTCGCGGTACTGTAGACGTTCGCTTTCTTCTGTCTTGCGTTCAAGTGCCGCTAGGTCAGGCTTTTGTCGCATCTGAGTGGTTGTGTCACCGCCTTGTCCGTCTTTCCCGCCATCTTTGGCGACACCAGTTGCTTGATTCATTTCCTTTTTGACTTCCTGAGGAACAAGAAACGGATGGTATTCAAAGTCCCACAAACTCGGAATCTCGCCATGTAGAGCCGCCTTCAGAGCCTTCCCGTCCCCTTCGTAAAAGTCGATCCACCTGTAAAGGAACTCGATAAAGTTGGGTACCACTGTGCTGTCCACCTGCACGATATCGACCAGAATGCGCAACATATCCTCCTCGTGCAAGAGATCGGGATCGATACAGCGAGCATGCAGAGTCATCGGAGGCGCGTTGCTGGCCGGTTTCTGCGCGGTAGGGGTGTTCGGCTGGTCCAAATCAAGGCGAGGTCTCTTTGCTGATTGGGGTGCCGCGAGGGATTCACGAGCCGCTGACGGACTGACTTCCCACTGCACACACCACGTCCATAGCTCCTTGTCGGTCTCCAACGCCTTGCGCTCCGTGAAGTCCTGGAGAAGCGCGAAGAAAACGTCGTGGTTCGTGTCCATTCGGTAGGTGATGGCGTGAGCCTTGTACTGCTCATAAGGTACGAGAGTGGGTAGCGGCTCGACGTTGCCAACAACATCTTGTAGCTCGAGATAGCGCTCGTCGAATAGGTCCATGACCTTGCCATGAGACGCCATGGTTGTGCAGGCGCCTGCGCTGTTGTTCAAGACAAAACCAGAGTGTTGTGGTGTTGCTGGTTGAGAGGTGAGAGGGGAGCTAGGCAAACGCGCGGTGTTGCCATGCGGACGCAAACGAACAATATCAGCGGAAACGCGGGGAGTAGCTTGAAAGTCGAGGACTGAGATCACGAGATGACGCAACGAAAGAAGTTGTGCACAAGCGGCCTACCGTCCGACTCGGAAAATCTGTGCTGGTCGTATTGCAAACCCGAATATTTGTACAGTCGCCAGAGGGGTATCGTCGCATTCGTGCCATAGCGCCGCCTTCACTTGTTCCTAGTATACACGCGCGACCACACACTCATTTGCTGCTCTCCCTGATCTTCTGCATGATGGCACTCGCCCTGTCCTCGGCCTCTTCCCGTACTCTCCGCCAATCTGTTGTGTAGACCTTCTTCACGCCCTCCTCGAGGCTTCGGTTCCAGCGGTCTTTGGCCATCTCGGCTAGCCCGACGGGTGCTTCCCGGCTTGTGGGCTCTGGTTCTGGCTTCTTGGGCTCGTAGAATTCGGTGAGGACTTGGCGTTGCTGTCTTAGGAGCGCGGCTTGTGTTATGCGGTTTTGTGTGTGTAGGGAGATGCTGAGGTAGAGAACGCCTGTGGTGAGTGTGAAGCCTCCGAGCTGCACAGGTTAGCTGATGTCGTTGCAAGCGATTGGCAGCGCTTACGAAACCCGTGATGAAGCCCATGGCTACGCTGGAGATGTGTCGACGTGTGCGCGAGGATGGCGTGCACGGGTGCTTTTGCTGGAAGCGCCGGGGGCCAATGGCTGGGCAGACAGATGTGCTGCGTCCGCTTGCTATCCCTGTATCGACGTGAGGGACTGTCCAGGGCGAAAACACGAGAATGTCTGGGTGGTGGGAAGTTGACTCGGGTGTGAGGTCAGCGGAATCGCGCGATGGCCTGCCAGGATTATTCCGTCCCAAAGCGGCAACATGTCCAAGATCCGTTGAACGCTGCTAGCGCCGCTTCCTCCTCCATCGGCGCATCCCCTCACACTCCAGCCTCTCCCTGCAACCATGCTTTTTCTCCCACAAGCCCTTCATTTTATCGCCATCATGCCCATATCAGATTCTGTCATCGCGCAATTTCAACGGATACCATCAGCTTTTCGTCCGGTGCGCTTACGCATTTGTTCTCGCGACTCCTCACGCTAGACTATGCACCTTCAAGCGTGTGCATGGCCAAGTAGTAACTGCACTCCCCAGGGTTCATATGCACATGTCGCTCGCGGGGCTCCCAGTGGTACGCAGGGAACTGCCGTACCTACACACCATCGTAGAGTGGTTGCACACAAGCTTGGCACATCTACTTAAGAGCGTCCAATGCCTACACGGCAGCTGCCCTTGGAAATCCTTAGTCCAATCAATACAATAGCGACAAGCGATAATGACACTAAATGGACTTGTGCAAGTGCCTTCTGCAACCAACATCCTCCTTCTCCTTGCGGTATATTGGGTTGTGTGGATCGTCTATTGTCGTACTCTACACCCACTTGCACGTGTACCGGGCCCCTTATGGCCTGCCGTTTCGCGAACGTGGCTCAGGTGCCCATGCTCCAACCTCTCTCTCGGTAGGAGGAATGCTAATAGACGAGTAGTAAGAACTCCCTCAAATCTGCTTTCTTATTTCCATGAGGGACTCGCAACCACTGTTTTTACTCCTCGCCTCGGGAAGTAGCTTGTTCGAAAGCTAACAATGCTAACACGAAACTCACGAACAGTGTATCAGATGTTTCTTGGTGATTTTGAGGTCGCCCTACGCGCGCTACATGAGCAGTATGGTCCTCTTGTACGCATCGCTCCGAACGAAGTTAGCTCCAGTGATCCAGACGCGATATCACTCATCTACACTACTCAGAAACCTTTGAGCAAGACGGACTGGTAAGTCACGCTTACAGGTACCATAAGTACGCTGCGTATGTCTGCTAAATCGGCAGGTATGCTTCTTTCCGCCCCCGAGGCATTAGCGAGCACGCAGACCTTTTTACCGAGACAGACGAAGAGAAGCACACCAAGTATCGTCGGATTGTTCAGCCTGCCTATCAAATGGCCAGCGTTCTGAAGCACCAAGATGCAATCGATGATTGCACAAACTTGTTGAAAATGAGACTGGACGAACTTGCTAAAACAAACGAAGAGGTAGACCTGGGGCTTTGGCTCGAACTATTTGCTCATGATGTAATTGGGCACATCCTTTTCGGCCAATCTTTCGGTTTCTTGGAGAAAGGTACACATGTGGATTCCTTTATTGAATCTGTGCACAACGCTGCCCCGCTTCTTACTGTCATTACTGCGGCACCGCCCTACATGCGCAACATCATCATGTTGGCAGCCATGTGTATTCCTAGCACTTTGAAGCAGTTCAAAGCCGTACAAGCTACCGTGGTGGAAGCTAAACGCCAGACACAACTTCGCCTACAATGCCCGGCGGAGGCGGACGATCAGAGTCAAGACATCCTTTCTCAGCTTCTACGTAAAGTGGGGCAGAAAGATAGTGAAGCTTGGTTCACACACAAAGAAGTCACATTGGAGTCTTGGGCTGGTATCATGGCCGGCGCTGATTCTGTCGCCATCAACTTAAGGGCAGTTTTATACTACCTTATGAGAACACCCGATGCAATGTCTAAAGCGAGCCGGGAACTACAGACCCAGCAACACCTTCTCAGCACACCTGTCAGCTTCGCAGAATCAACGAAGCACCTACCGTATATTAGTGCATGTATTAAAGAAGCCTCTCGCCTTTTTCCAAGTACTGGATTCAACATGAGTCGTATAGCTCCTGCACAGGGTATTACTCTGTCTGGCATCTACATTCCGGCTGGATATCACGTCGGCGTCAATGCTCAGACAGTGCAATACGACAAGAAGCTCTTCGGAGAAGACGCTCTGCAGTTTCGACCAGAGCGCTGGCTAGTGAGCGAGGCCAGAAAGTTTGAGATGGAAAGGGGGATGTTATTGTTCGGTGCAGGAACGAGGACGTGTATCGGAAAGAATGTAAGTTTTTTATGAGAGGTGGACTGTACTATGGTCGCATCTAGTGTTGGTATACTGATCAAACATCTTCCTTAGGTTGCCTTGGCGGAAATTCACAAACTCATCCCAGAGCTCCTCCGCAGTTAAGACATGCATATGGCTCATGATCGACCGTGGAAGACGTGGAACGCCGGCTTTGTGAGGCAAAGTGATGTTATAGTGAGGCTTGCTGTACGCTAGATATGGAATGTATCTTTTCCTCCAGCTTTGAAACTAGGGTGACTTATCGGAATATGCGTTTTCACTCGCTCTCACATCCATCGCATGGTCAGTCGGCGGCTATGCGACCTAGCTTGCAAATTCATTAGTATGCGACACAAGAGTTGAGAGGTCAGAGTGTCCAATTGAACGTATATATACATAGCATTCATTTCCTAGAACGCCTCAGGATTTTATGAACGTTCTCCGCGCTGTATCGTTCCACGTGGTACTCTATGATCCACCAATGATATCAGCTGTATGGGTCGGCTTTCCGTCAGCTCCAGCGTTGTCCGCACCGCTATCGCGGTACTCATCCAGCGACGGCGTGTCGGCATAGCACATCTTCATAAAGCTCTCAGGATAGCGTCCACCGCTAACCTCTGCCTCTTCGCAAGCCTTGCGAATCTTCTGTTCCTCCTCCTTACTCAGCTCAACCTTCAGACTCCCAACATTCTCCTCCAGGCGCTCAGGCTTGGTCGTACCCGGGATGGGGAAGATGTCGTCACCCTGTGCCATCAACCACGCCAGTGTCAATTGACCGGGCGTAACACCCTTCGCCTTTGCAATCTCAGTGATGCGGTCCACGAGCTTAAGGTTCTTGGGGAAGTTCTCGGCACTGAAGCGGGGCGCATAGCTACGGAAGTCGCCTTCCTCAAAGTCGTCTGGGCTCTTGATGGCGCCAGTCAGCATGCCGCGACTCAGCGGTGAGTAGGCAACGACCGCGACGCCAAGCTCGCGGCAAGTCTTGAGTAGATCGATCTGCTTGCTCTCGATCTCCAGCGCAAAGGGGGAGTATTCGACCTGTACGGCGGAGATGGGGTGGACCTTGTGCGCTCTTCGTAGAGTCTCAGAGCTGACCTCTGACAGACCGAGATACTTTACTTTCTTGAGATTGACAAGGTCGGCCATGGCTTGCACAGTGAGTTCAATAGGCGTCTTCTGGTCGACACGGTGACAGTAGTAAAGGTCGACATGCTCGACTCCGAGACGCTGAAGAGACTTCTCGATGGCTACTTTGACCTAAAAGTGGGTTTACGAAGTCAGCGTATGTCTCAGTCGCAGTCTTTATATTGGTTGACTGACGTGTTCTGGGGAAGTGTCTATTTCACCGATCGAGCTCTTGAAAGCAAACTTGGTAGCAAGGAAGATATCCTCGCGCTTCTCGGGGTTGGCCTTCAACCACTGCCCTATCAAGTCTTCGTTGTCGCCGTAACTACAAGAGCTGTTAGCTGTTGTCGGGCCCGATATTTCGATAGCCATACACATCAGAAGAGTCCCAGAAGCGTTCGCCTAGCTTGTGGGCCAAGTCAAGCATTGCCAGACGTTCAGAGTCTGGCTTCGGCTTGCCATAGAATGAGGACAAGCCCATGAGGCCGAAGCCCAGACGGTTGACTTGAGGGCCATCGCGACCGAGAGGTGCAGTGGGCAGAGACATTGTGGTATTGAGAATGAGGTTTGGTTCAGATAGAAGACAGGCTGGTGTGCAAATCGACTGGAAGGGACTTGGTTTTAAGTGTGGAATAGGCACTGGAACGGACGAAGTAAAATAAGCTTAATTATCGGGTACCTGATTGCAATGACGCTGGTATCCCACCCGCATTGACCTCCCTTGCCACTAACTTCTTAACCCCGCTATGTATGAGATCATACCTATGTATCTGCCACGAGTACTGTAGCTTCACATCCCGTTGGAACGTAGTAGCTCAACGGATATTGAGGTTTAGAAGCCGAAATCGTGAGCAATTTATTTGTTCGTCCGAAGAAATAAGTACCTAGGTATCGTGAAGTTTCCGCTCTGCAGTCGGCGGAGCAAGACGGAGATAAGCCACCAGAACGCCGGTCAGGTCGTGAACTACCCTGGCTGAGGCCTGAAGGAGGTACCGGTTGGTCCGGAGTGAAGTATCAGGCATCCAGAGTGTATTTGACGTGTTGCACGTTGTGTCGCTTGGCATCGAGGTCTCACGCGTCGCGACAGGCGACAAGGTTCCTTTCCCAAGGTTCCTGCCAAGCTCCCCGATGACCAAGTTAGCGTCCGTCAAACCTCACTACATCACACCTCCCCCACCAATGCATATCCTAGTACCTTCTTTGTAATGCGGTCGCCATGCTTACGCGACGCCAACGTTCAACCTCAGACAATCTGCTCGCGCACTTACACCTACGGATAATCTAGTAAAGGCAGCACAGTATGACCGCTGAAGTACGCGACCTCAAGCCGCTCAACATCAGACCCGTCCAGCATCAAGTCCACGACCCGCTCAAGACAGACCCATTCGCCTTCGACCACCACGATGACACCATCCACGTCCTCCTATGCGCTTCAGGTTCTGTTGCGACCATCAAGATACCGAACATGATCAACGCGCTTGCGAAACACGCGAACATTCGAATACGGCTCATCTTCACGGCTGCGGCAACCAACTTCCTGCAAGGCCAGAGCGGGGAGCAGCCTTCGATAGAGGAAATAGAGGCGTTACCGAACGTCGACGGAGTATACTTTGACGAAGACGAGTGGAGAGAGCCATGGATCCGAGGCAACAAGATCCTCCACATTGAGCTACGGCGATGGGCAGACATCATGGTCATTGCACCCTTGAGTGCTGATCTACTCGCCAAGATCACACAGGGATGGTCAGATAACCTCCTACTGTCCGTCGCGCGCGCATGGGATACCACAGGTCTGATCGATCCAGTGAGAAGCATACCAGGCGTGCAATGGCCGCAAGAAGATGGCGGCGTACAGAAGAAGAGGATCCTAGTCGCTCCAAGCATGAATACAGCCATGTGGTTCCAGCCCATCACCAAGAGACAGGTGCATGTACTGGAAGAAGAGTGGGGAGTAAAGAATGGAGGCTGGTACGAGGTACTGCAACCTATGGAGAAAGAGCTGGCGTGCGGAGATATCGGTGGTGGCGCAATGAAAGATTGGAGGGAGATTGTGGAAGTGATTGAGCAGCGGCTAGGCCTGCTGCCGTGATAGCTTCTCACATGCACTCTTGTACGGTCAGAGTCCCTACTGCTATACGTATGCTAATAGTCTTGCTAGGAATTTGAGCCAAAGTGCGCTACACTACCTTATGCATACGCGAGCACTGAATGGCGCAGCAAGGGAGAGGGGCAACCTGCTTCACGTTCAGTCAAGCAGCGTAAGGTCTATCTTGGCTCTATGCGTGTAGACGTCATCACATGAGCAAAAAGATGGCGTACACAAAAGAGCAAAAAGACAGAACTTAGATAGGTGCCCCTCTCACGCACCGTACGCTGACAGCCTCCTTAATCTCTTTGACCAGACCACGTCTGTGCTGTCTCGCTTCTGTCTTTGTCGATGCTCGAATCGGCGACCTTGACCTAGCGAGCTGAACAGGCGATATGCCCAACGGCGCCAGGCCGGACTCGAGTCTTGATGAATATCTCTTGGAATTCAACGTCTTTATACTAGAGGCTACCAGTTATACTAGATTGGAGGTGAGGAAAGCCATGTTGCAATGTTGCCAGTGACGGTGATGGGCGTTGAGCGTTTGTTGTGGTGGTCGGTGTTGCGAAAACTGAGACCTGCGTTCACCTGGTGACGAGGACCAAACGAGACTGAAACTAGAGCAATGAGAGCCCAATGTCGTCATTTACGCGCCTTCACTTTATGGATTGTAGCACTTTTCTCGATCCCAATAACATGAACTGTCAACCTGACGATTACCGCCAGTAGAACAACATGGCGCCCAGCAAGTCCACAGCAAACGCAGATGTTCCAGCCAACCCGAGCGCTACCTATTCTAGTTCTGTTCTTGCAACCTTAAAGTCGTCGGTAAGTAATCGCTTCTCTCACCTTGGTGTTTGCTTCTGATATATGGGCAGATACACAACACGAAAGCGAAGCTCAACGCCCTCCGTACAACCAAGCAACCGAAGGATACCAAACCAGGGACGAGGAGTAAGACGGTGGACGAGCGAGAGTGTCTCCAACGAACATCAAAACGACTTTCCATTATCGATGAGCCCGCTACTGGCCCCGATGTGTCCTCCACAAGCGACGAACTGCACAGCGAACCCGCAACTTCTTCAGTCCTGTCCACCGGCTCCAATCCCCATCCTTCGCTCACAGCGCGCGACTTCGAAGTCGGCGGTACGCTTGGTCGTGGGAAATTCGGGCGCGTGTACCTCGCCCGTCATCTCGCGACAGATTACGTTTGCGCTCTCAAGATCATATCAAAGGCGCAGGCTACAACACAAGAAGAGGAAAAATTGATACGCCGCGAGCTAGAGATTCACCAAAACCTCGCGCATAAGCACATCTTGAAGTTACTGTCATGGTTTCACGACGACGAATCGATATACCTTGTGCTCGAATTTGCTCCGGGCGGCAGTCTCTACTCGAAGATGAACAAGCAGCCCAAGGGTAGGTTCACAGAGCACCAAACAGCTGTCTATATCGCTCAACTCACGTCCGCACTGCGCTACATGCATAGCAAGCACATCATGCACCGCGACATTAAGCCTGAAAATATACTACTTGGATTCCACGGCGAGATCAAGCTTGCTGACTTTGGATACTCTGTACACTCCGAGTCAGGATTTCGATCAACGGTATGCGGCACACTAGATTACCTAAGCCCAGAGATTGCGGTCATGACGCTCAAGCCCGGGATGAGCGGAGGGTGGTAGACGAAGGCAATCGACCAGTGGAGTCTGGGCGTCTTAATGTACGAGCTTCTTGTGGGTAAGCCGCCATTCGAGATGAAAGACGTGAAGAGCACACAAAAGAAGATCGCAAATTTCAAGGGCAAAGGTATCAAGTTCCCAGGACACGTCAGCGAGCGCGCGGAGGAGCTGATTCGGGAGGTAAGTGACATCCCCTCGCCTTATGTGTGCTCACAACGAAGCCGTACTGACTTCGCAAAAGTTGCTCAATCTGGATGCTGAAAAGCGGACGAGTCTTGATGATGTTATGACACACCCTTGGATCGTCAGCCACGTCGCAAAGTCGGTTCAGTCAGGCATCCGATCTTTTGATCAGCTGCTTCAGCATGGTGCTTGAGGGCCTGATGAGGCGGTGGAATGTCGTTACAGCTGGGGGCCGAATTGTATGTCTAGTGTTCCCGCCCTGCCACACGTCGATCTCGTATTTGACGGGCCGAATATGTCGGTTGCCTGATACTTCAGCTTCTGAGCTGTCTTGCACCTCGGGAGGCAGCCATATCAAGCCATGTACTACGCACTGTCTCGAAGTTTGCGCCGACCGGTAGGGGATCGGGACTAGTGTTGGCGAGTTCGGGTGAGTATCAGATGGCACTTATCCATGAATGGTATCCCGTTGATTTTGTAGTGTACCTCAAGATGATGCATCGAGCTTCCCGTACAATAAGCCTTCCGCAAGGCAGACCCGATTCGTCATGTTTCTAACTGTGGTAAATTTTGAGAGGTAGTGCTTGAATTGCGTGCACGACATGAGATGTACCTGTCAAACGTGGAGGTCTTGGCACGACCTCAGGGGCATGTTCCGTTACAGAACGTAACATGAACAACAACATTCATCCATTACGCTCAACATCTGAACATTGCACATCTCTGTAAACTCTGTCTGTTCTCACAGCTTGCCATGTTTTGTCAAGAATCTGTCTGGTGGACCCTGACCGGTGGCCGTAATAGCTCTGATCGCTCGCCTAGCCATGCAAGCGCCATGCTGCATTGGATACTCATCCGCGCCTCACCCTCAATGCTGCAGGCTACAGTGCCATGCTTGGCGCGCTACTGCTGTGCGGTGGCACACCAGCCAAAAGCGACGTTAAGGTGCAAGAAAAAGCTATTGCACTTGGCGTTTGATGATCTCATTGGCGGGTGGACTCGCCTACGGTCTCGCGCAATTCCAATCCACGTCCCTCAGTAAACGCCTCGATGCACATGTGTGTTTGAGCCAAGACGTAATGACACGCCCGCGATGCGCTTTGAAGTGGCTCGCATTGTTCCATCGTGCAGAGATGGGCTATGGACGCCGGACGGGCGGTGCATAGATCGCAGCTGAGCAATGTTTATTGGTACGTTGTAGATTTTCAGCCCTACTAGCAGGCTAGCTAACTCAAAGGCGGGTGTCAATTGCGGAGATCCTGACGCTATCACTCATCCATCTGATTGCGGCTCAGGCCTCCCGAAAGCCTAGACCGATGAGGGTAAAGCACTTCAGGGTGCGCCTTTGCTTTCGTTTACTCGTTTATACTCCTATATCAGGTAGGAGCGTCCTGCTGTCTTTCAGCTGAGACATCATCAGCTTTGGAGTTCCCAGCATTCTAGCTGTCACTTCCTTCTTGGCCACGTGGGTCTCCTACTGCTTTGTTGAGCAATTTACTTTGTTTTATTCACTGCCCGTGCGTCGTTCAATAATCCCTCCTATTTCTTCGAGCAAGATCGGCCTCGAGGCCAACACACATCATTATGCTGAAGAGCACCCTGCTCTTGGCCTCGACAGCACTCGTCGCAGCGCAATCCTCTTCCTCTGAGCCATGCGCGAGTGTTGCGTCACAACTCCAGGAATCGACGAGTATCGAGGCACAGGCCGCGTTTGACTGTCTGGATTCAGTCCCTGTTGACGTCCAAGGCAACTCTCAGCTTATCGATGAGCTCAAGGAGCTTTGGCAGTTCCAGTCTGAACTTGTATGGCTGAAGAAACCTGGCGATGACTGGGAGTTCGGACCCCTGGACATCGAAGCCGAACTGGACAACGTGAAGAACAACCTTGGTTCTTTCTCCAGCGAATATGCGGTTCAACTCGCCATCCAAAACATCACAATCCGGACCGGAAATTTCCATTTCAACTACCGGCCTGATATACTTCAGGTGTTCTCATTCTTCAGACAGGCCAATGTTGCCTCCATTTCCGAGGACGGCAAAGCGCTTCCAAAGCTCTATTTGGCTGATGATGTTGCAAGTGTGGCCGAGGGTAGCTCAGATGTTTCCGAAATCACGGAAATCAACGGTCAGAACCCGTACGACTTCCTGACGTCTGTTTCCTGGTCACAGTACATCGACTCTGATGGACTACTCAACGACATGCTGTCGAAGGGAGACACGGATAACACTGGCTCGTTCATGGACCAAAAGGGATACGACGGCCCTAGCACTGATATCACTTGGGCGAATGGTTCGACAGCTTCCATTCCCAACTACGCTGCCACAGATCGCAGCTTCGTCGGCATAACTGATGGACAATCTTTCTTCGATACCTTCTGCGTCGGTTCAAGCGAATCACCTCTCTCAGCTAGTACAAAGGGTGCTTCTGACTCCTCCTCCGTCGCTCTTCCGAAACCCAAGTTACCTTCTGTATCCAACCATATTGTTGCACCTAGTGCTCCTGGTCCAGTTCCTCGAATCCCTCTCGGTACAAACCGCAACAAACGACAGACGATGGGAAACTCCCCTGGTTCCTATGCGGAGAACATTGTTGCAGCAGACTCGAATGGGGTTGTTGCTGGAGCCTTCCTTAGTGGACAAGGTTATGATGATATAGCGGTCCTCAAGATCATATCATTCAGTAACCCGGGTAGCGACTTGACCGAAAGTGAGTTTGGCGCGGATTTCCAGGTAAGTCATTGATACACAGCATGCATACCAGACATGAACTGACGTCATCTTCTCCGCCATATAGCAAACCGTTGCTTCTTTCCTCACTCAATGCATAGGCGAGAACAAGCAGAAACTCATCATCGATCTGCGCGAGAACGGTGGCGGCAGCACGAACCTACTTCTCGACACATTCATACAGCTGTTCCCCGAAATGGAGCCTTTCTCTGGACAGCGATACAGGGCTAGCGACGCCTTCGTTAAGATTGGCGATGCAGTCAATGAGATCAGAAGTGATTCCGCCAAGGCTAATGAGTATGCATCATTGCTCAATGAGAGCATAGAAGAGGGCTCCATGTACAGATATTGGTCATGGTGGCACTTCCGCAATGCTGACGGGGCCGACTTCAAGGGCTGGGATGACTTTGATGGTCCGGTCGAATTGAACGGCGACTCATTCACGAGGACAATGCGGTACAACTATACCGATCAAGTATCTATCCTCCCCCCAGACTGGTATTTCACGAACGGCACACGCCCCACCCCCTTCAAGGCGTCCAACATCGTCATGTACACAGATGCTCTCTGTGGTTCATCTTGCGCTTCCTTTCACGAAGAGCTCAAGAACATCGCCGGTGTAAAAGCTGTGACAGTTGGTGGCCGTCCCGAGAACAAGCCTATCCAAACTGTGACTGGATCAAAGGGTGGTGGTAAGTAACATCCCTGTAAGCTTTACACCTGAGATATGCGCTGACATGGTACGCCATGATTTAGAAGTAACGCCTCTGTTCTTCTGGCAGCAGTACGCCCAAGTCGCATTGAACATCAGCACCGCTCTTTCCCTATCGGCCTACTCCGACAATGACGCCTCCCTCTCTGCCCTCGCCAACGTCCCGCAAGTACTTACACGAGCCGGAGACCAATCATCGCGTCTTCAGTCCCAGGACCAAGTCCGAAAAGGCGACGCTTCTGGAACACCTCTGCAGTACATCTACGAGGCCAGTGACTGCAAGATCTTTTACACTGCGACCACCTACGCTGATCCTGACGCTGCTTGGAAGCAAGCCTGGGACGCTTTCCAGGATGACAGCAAGTGTGTCGAGGGCTCTACGGGACATGCGAGTTCCATCTCCGGGGGTTTCAAGGCGTACGGTCCAGGTGAACTGAAGGCGGAGGACCAGCCCAAGGGAAATGGAGGCGGAAGCGGAGGCAGTGGAGATGGGGATGACGAAAGCGCTGCGAGCATCACAGGTGCAAGTGGGTTGGTCATTACCGTTGCTGCTATCTTCAGCGCTATGATGCTGTAGATACGCTGTGGTGTTTCTGCGTTCATGTATCAATGTTCATAGCAACTTCCCCTGTCCGTTTCCTGTACATTGCGACACCTAATACCATTGCACTTCTCAGAGTTGCACTTTTGACCAAAGTTGAATTTGCGATTAATCTATAATACCAAACCCCGTGTCCCGATCCCATCATTATATAACCCGGGGTATATCGTCATCGATCGTGCTTCACGTTCCGTTTCCAGCCTGGCCTAGTTGGGCCGCAGCACAACATCTCCAACACAAAGCACCATGTTCTTGAAGAACCTTCTCCATTCCAATGGATCTCCACTGGCTTTGACAAACCTCACCTCCCAGTAAGCACTTCCATCGTATACGGCCTTTTCGATGACGATATGGCCGTTCAAGCCTTGTCGTCGTCCATCCGCCATCTTGACCCGTATAGAGGCTGTCCCCGCCCTTTCCGCTTCCTCGATCTGCGTCTCGGTAAAGGATGGCGAAGGGACGCCTAGCCGGTGCAGAGCTGTAAGAAGGAGAGGCAAGAGTAGACCAAGGTTATGCGGAGAGATGAAACGCGCCAGGGAATAGGATGGAAGGATATCGGCGAACTTTCGAGCTGCTTGCGTAAAGGTCAGAGGCACACCTGGAGTTGAGCTGAATTGCGTCATGGATGGGTCTTGCGATAGCATGTCCTGTGTCGATGACGGGAGTTGAGATAAGCAGGGCGTAGAGCTCAAGTTGATAGGGCGATTGTCGGGTATTGTCACAGGTTGCGAGGCGGAGATGCCGTCGTGAGAGGCGAGACGTGGGGGTCGTTCCCAGTCGAAGGGTGTTTCTGCTGATGGAGTCTCGGGTTGTGTGGATGAGAGGAAGTTTACAGCACTTGAGCGGCGAGGATCTGCATCAGTGTCTATGTCCATCGCATCGCCATCTTCGTCTGCATCTTGCGAGAATTCTCTTTGTGACTGCGTAGGCGGCCGTGTGAAGTCGATACGTAATTGCGACAACATCTGTGTCGCCAATCCTACTGGATTCGCATTGCGTCCGCTGGCAGTCAAGTAGGGATTCTTGCGTGTACACCAGGGGTGTGTGCGTATCTCATCGAGAGTGAAGCGCTCTTTTGGGTCGACTTTCAGCATGCCGCGGAGCAGACTGAGTAGCTCCGCTGGGATCTTGCTCCAAAGTTCATCAGTAGTGTGTCCTCCAGTTTCGACGTACTCCTTGAATTCCGCAGAGCGCTTGGTTGGCTCATCCCAAGGGGTGTTGCCGACTAAGAGGACGAAGAGCACGATACCGCAACTCCAGACATCGCAGATGTTCGCCGCGTAGCCGGTGTCTAGCATGTCGGCCCTCTTGCTCCGCCTCCCTGATACGATTTCCGGGGCGATGTACGGCGGCGAGCCGCATACAGTGTTGCAGAGTCGCAATTGTCCGTCCTTCTTGAACAATGCTGCCAAGCCGAAATCGGAGAGTTTGAGATCCCCCTCGGCGCTCAGCAACACGTTCTCAGGCTTGATGTCTCGGTGCGCAACACCCATGCTGTGCATATATGTCACGGCGTTGACCAGTTGCGTGAAGTAGAGATGCGCAATGTCTTCGCCCACACCTTCATCCGCCTCGATCTTGTCGAACAAGTCTCCGCCCTCGGCCAGCTCCATGGCGATCCACGTCCATAGCGCATCCTCCCCAGACCCTAGGCAGTGTATGATGTTCTGGTGCTTCCCGAGATGTGTGTGCAGGACGACCTCCATCTTGATTTGTTTTGGAGTGAGGCGGCCGGTCTTGAGGGCATGTTCTTTATTGATGAACTTGATCGCGATGACGGGTTTGGGCGAGTTGTGCGGGACGGCCTTGCGGATGCTGGAGATCTACCATGAGCGAATGAATCCCAAAACTCGACGAGGAGAGATGACAACGTACGAGGCATATGCACCTTGCCCGATCGTCTTACTCACGAGCCGAAAGGGCAGGTTTGTAGGCAGAGGAGCCATCTGGCTGTTGGGCGGCGCCGGGCCCATGGTGTCGAGGTATAGAGGAGGTATGTGCGGGGAAGCGAGTTGAAAGCGATCGAGGACAGAGGTTCTGTGGTGCGCGAATGGAACCCGGTGGTGCTTGGTGGTGTTGACTGTATGTTGGTGCCTAATCGCTGCTATCGCAACAGTCTCGAAGATCGCGTCAGACCCGAAAACAGAGCGCACGGACTGGATGCCACGCGCAACGCGTTCACGCCAGCTCACGTGATCGCGACGCTTCCAAGGTTTGTCTTGTGTCAACCGATCTGCCTCGGCCCAAGATACCGCATGCCGAAACCTTCTTTCCACCCAAGCCTTCCGCACTACCTCCTTAGCTCTAGAACGTCATTGCCTCCCTACCCCGAATATGGCATCAAATTCCGCAATTCCCGCGAGATACAAGCCTTCTTCGTTGCAAGCCACGAATACCTCGGTTCGCAGAGGCTTGCTCGACGGGGAAGGTGTACCTGTCGATCGCAGCTGAGCGTCGTACCATGAGCAGGATCGGAGTACGCGAGCCTAGACGTTTGGCGCTACAAGCAACGACTACCTAGCCATGCATGGCATCGATGACGGAGCGAGTGAAGACCCTGCCCATCAAGTCCATTGGTATGTCTATCTGCACAAGGTGTCCATCCGTACACGCACAACAGACGTGCAGATCGCATACTGCTCTTCCCCAATCACCAGGACCTCTACGCTGGCTGCGTTTCTCCAGCTACACCTGTACTGGTGAGAAACTTCCCGTTACCTTCTCACTTCACACTCTATGAGTAATCTGTGGAGTAAGCTTAGCGCCACTGACATTCGAGTCTCTTCTTCCATCCTATACAGCGACGCTTGCAAAACTTACCATACCCTCGGGACCGAGTGCACGTTTTCTGCCACCCAGCATGACCATGTGGCATTTCAAACTTTAACTATGCAATGCAGGGTCCCCCCTTTCCACACTGGACAGAAGAGGATGCTCGTAGACTCAGCGGAGTATTCATGGGGACAAAACGCAGCCACCTGCCATATACATCAAATGCGAGACGCAACCACGGCCGTTCGAAACGGAATTTGTCATCCGACATCCATGTATATTCCCCTGCATCACATGCGTCCGACCGAAGAGACCACGACGGCGGAGTACACCAAACTCCATGGGAACTGCGCCGTTTGTTCTAAGAAAACCCTATCTGACAAACCTAATCTGCAACCCACTGAAAGCCACTGCACGGCTATATGCGGTCGGAGATGCACGATGGCCACCGGCCCGAGAGGGTTGTTCCGAAGTCGAGTCGCAAACGCTGACTATGCAGCAGAAGATGCAGATGGCTGACGTACTGAGCAAGTACCGGCGTTTTGATCGCGTCTGATGCATATGCCTTGTAGATCTGAGCTCGGCATCGAGGCACAAGTGCCCGACAATCATATCACGGTAGAAAAAGATAATAAAGGCTTGGCTCTTTGTGTTACCGCGTTGCTGGCATCGCCGTTGCGCACCCTGCATTCACTTTGATGGTATGACAGTTCTCACCCCTTGAACCTTATCACTGCATGAACACCCCATCTCACGTACACTTTCCGTTCATTCGATTCTCGGGGCTTTCGCCGAAAGCGAGTTCCGACAACGACTCCCGGCACCCTGCTCCGATGCGTAGCCTTGCCCTCCGCCAAACAGCTTCCCCGGTCTTCCTCCGCACCAACCACAGACCCCGGAGCACATCGCCTGCGCCAGCAACGCACCACATATTCGGTGATCTCCATCAATGTCACCAGCCTACCAGCAAAACCCACAGAAGTAGCTTTCGGAGTTAACTTCACAGACCCCTAGCATTTTTGTCGATCAACATGATTCGCGAAGTGCGGTCAAGTCTTTCGTCCTGACTTCTGACAGACGATGAGGCAGGGTACGTTCGGTCGTGCTTGTGAGATGGTAACTGAGATGTTGGATCAGAGGGGCAGCGCTAGGGGATGCTAAAGAGTTTGGGCTCAGACTTGCAAAGGCGTGGTCGATGTTTTCACGAGGGTGGTGCGCATGTTTATGTAATGCGGAAGCTCAGGGTAAGGCGGCCGTGCAGTCCAACAATGCAGGCATACTATGGCTTGCCATTACTGAGCGCATTAGTTGCGTTGACGTCGTTACCAGCAATAAGACAGAATAGGTAGTATCGTTATGAGTTCTTCTATAGCATAGGGTATCATCGGAAACCTCTTATTAGGGTGCGCTAGGGTTCAGTCGCATTGCATCGTCCGTCCGATGCGCATCAAGTGCCTTCGTCTGTCGTACGGGTGCCTTCCCTACATCCAACATCATGGTCACCCTTCCTCAACCTAAGCTGACAAAAGACTCGGCGAGAAAACCGTGGCTATGTCGACCCAATCATCCTCATTGAGACTCTCGCTTGTCGGAAGGTGTAAAAGTTACGGGAATAACAGCCGGAATACAGCCGCGCGCGGTTGCCCCAGATGAGTGATCTGGACAACCTACTGCGAGTTTCGGTCTTAAACTTTCGTATCGATCGGGGAGTAGAAGAAAAAGAGATCAGCTTCCAGCTTCGGTTGTTCGAAACGTGCCGTGACGAGTGCTCGCAGATCGCCATCCCGCTATGACCGCCCAGGTGAAGAAAGAAAAAGAAATGACAATAAAGGTAAACAAAAGGTCGAGTAGGTCTAAGGAAAGAGGAACAGTCCCACAAACGACCACCCGATGCTAATGTTTTGGCCAGGAACCCCAAAAACGCCGCAGTCTATGACTCGATGCAATGGAGTAGGAGAAGAGGTCGATGAGCCGAAAGAAAAATGCACCAAGAAAGTGATGCCAGCTATCCAAGTAAGGCGACTAGGCCAGAGATGGTTCAGCATTCGCATATCGTCGTCGTTTCATCTGGCGGAGAGGTTCAGAATCGGTCGTGAGGTGGCGCGATATTCATTCTATGATCGGGTGGCAGTAGGCGAAGCAACGTATGCAGATGCAGCGGCGGCATCAAGACCGCGGAGCTGAGGGCCGTACTTGGCATGCTTGACGAATTTGGGCACAGAGTCCTATGGTGAGATTAGCAACCTATCATAGTCGCAAACGTGGTAGGTAGCACGTACGCTAGACATCAGCTTGAAAATGGACTGCTGAGCCTTCTCGAATAAGGAGGCGACTTCGTTAAGACTCTGCAACATGGCTGCATCGTCGCCAACGGCACGAGTCATGCGAGTAGCCAGCTGTGTGCGAAGACTGTGGTCGATGTTGAGCTCGTTGGGAGAGCCAGGAGCCAGGAATGCATTGTACAGACCTGAGATTGATTAGAAATGAATTGCAAATTGGACAGTGTTGAGTCTTACCGTATGCGGCAGCAAGGGTTTCCCGGATTGTTTCGACCTTGTTGTCACCCTTGTCGTTGATAGCGTCCCGATATTGCTTGTTGAACTGTTGGACCTCAAGGTAAAAAGAGAGATTCTCCTCGCACATGGTTTCCTTGAGGAACTCGCGGTACAATAGACGCCATGAAGGGTTACGGATGATAACGTTGGTACGGTTGCTGTTGGAATCGCGGGCAACGCCATCTCTTGACTTGACTGCTACATCTCCGCCTGATGGAACTTCCTCGAGAAGCCAGCCAGCAACGCGCTCGCCGTGGTTGGTGATGTAGTAGTGCACCTGCTTTGAAGGTTGGAACTGGTGTTCTGAGTTGCGAGGATCAACTGGGGCGATAAGTTTGAGCTGCAAGAATAGCGAGCCAACCTCGATAGCTTCACGGGGGTCAACCATAGTTGAGCAGTCCATCAACCACTGTGCGGCGTTGCGTCCGTTGAAGGTGTACTCAAACTGGCGCTGAGAGGTGGGTCGGTGTTTGACAAGCTTGACCCCGACATCACACTTTGAAAACTCATGTATCGAGTCAGAATCTGACTGGGTCTCATTGGCAGTGGTACCAATGAAGCGGCGGAAGATGATCTCAACCGTCTGTTCATCATGATGAAGTTTGTCGGTCTCAGTGTTGCGCTCAAGAACAACCAGTTGTCTCGGATTCCTGTTAGACTCAATGACAGCCTTGACGTGGGCTGAAGCGATGCCGTTGCGGGTACAAAAGCGCTCCAGAATGTGAATGCCCTTGGGCGTGAGTTGCCAGACCGAGCTCTTGTTCATGAAATCTGTTTTGCCTTCTACCGACTCCACAAATTTAGCCTCAAGAAACTTCTGGCAAACGGAGCGAGCCATTTCCTTGGCCATTGAGAATGTGGTCGTAGTGGTGGTCGTGACAACACGTGATGAGTCCTTCGGATCTGGCATGCGGTTGGACTGAGAGAATTTGAGGGATCCAAGGTTGGTAATTGCTTCATCCGATGTAAAGGTGAAGTCAATCATCCTAAAGCGAACGCGGTGTGCTGTGAGGGGAAGCGAAACCATAAGCGTTGAGAAGAGGTCCTTGAAGTCCTAAACTGATGTGTTAGCGAAGTTCTTGCTCATGCTCAAAATTTGGTACTGCTGTAGCAGCGGCTGCGGGAAGTTCCAAGGCACAACGCAGGTGTCAGATTGCGGACGCATTCCCGACGGAAATTCGAATCGGCCCGAAAAAGCACGCAGTAAGTCCAGCACTACAACAAACCTCCGTGATTTCATACACATGTGAATATCTCGGAAACATAGATATTGCTCGTCGCAGTTGATCACCCAGTGATTCTGCGCAAGCTTCAAAAAGGTGGCTCCTTTACTCTTTGGTGGCTTTTGGAAGTGGATCGCAGTGTTTACTGTGACCATCTTCCCCAGCTTTCCCCAGGTGGTCGCTGTTGTCTAGTAGGAAGAATACCTACGATGGAATCCGACTCCATGGGATGTGACAGAGATAACGAAATTATGGGCTGGGCCGATCTCGGCGAATTCAAAAAGTTGCTGGATGGTTGTACTCACCCTCGTAAAGGGCCGCTCATCGTCGGTCATGCGGAGTAACCGCGAACTTGTTTGATGCATCTTGTCGGGCTTGCCTGCTCTCGGCCTGTCTGGCAAACGGGGTGTGTTTTCCGCCTCTTCAGCTATGACGTCGCCGTCGTCGTGGGGGCTGGCGGGCTCGCGTGCGGGAGAAAGATCGGGCCCACGCGCAAGAGACTGCGAGGAGCGTGGTGCGCCTGTAGCGTAAAAGGGCGATTCGGCGGGGCTCTTTGTGGTGGAGGGCGTCCTGCTCAATTCGCGGCTGCCTTTGCGGAGGAGAGGGAAGCGGGAGAGGGTGTAGCGTCTCGCGTGGCTGCTGGCACGGGAGAAAGGCGGGGGCGGGCTGTTCTTGCTCGCTGAAGAAGTCGCGGAAGGTGCGTCTGAGCCGGTGGAGGCAGGTGCGATAGGCAGTCGGTCGGTGTCGTGGTGGTGGTGGTGGTCGGGTCGGGGGTGGAGGGGCTCGCTGGTGGGAGGGCTCAGGCTGTCAGGCACAGAGGAGACAGACACAGTCAAGGGGAGAAGAGATGTCGTCTGGAAGGGCATGCCGAGCAGAAGATGGTCGCGGAGAATCAAATCGCGGACCTCACTGAAGGGCAATGTGTGGGTACCCTAGCTGGGATTGGCCTTCACAGTCTGGGGGTCCGTGACCACTGAGTCTTCTGCCGCTTGAACAGTCCTCACACCGCCCTCCTAAGACAGCTAAGATGGCCTAGCATGGCGCCGAATTAGCCCTGAAGCTGGGCCATGACAAAGGCACTAACCGCAGCGGCCTCCTAGTCGCATACGAGACACATGGCGGCATGCACGGCCACCAACGCATGGGAATAAAGTATCTGGCCAAGGGCTTCCACGAGGCATCCCTGTCCTCTGCCGCCCCCTGTCCACGGTGAGACGCTGCCGATGACTGGGTGTAGTGAGCGCCGCACGCCGACAAAGGGGACCGGCCGCGACCATGCCATGGTCCGCCGGAAGAGGCTCGCTGCGACTGCGACGACTTGGACGTCTCCAGCACGCGGCGAGCAGCTGCATGCACTCTGTCGTGGGCGACGATGGCGCCGCCTGCCCCCATCTCAGTCAGCCACCACGCGAGACACGGTGCTCAAAGGGGACGACGCTGCGGCATGTCTGCGTCTGCACGCAAGACCGGTACGGCCAGTGATACGCGCATCCTGTTGTGCCTCTGTGCTCTGTTGAGACTGCTGCCCCTTCCACAAACCTGTCCCAGAGCATCGACCTGTGTCACGCCGCCGCCCCAGGCAGCAAGGCGCCGTTGCGCAGACACAGCAGCCTCTTACATACCAGCGACACCCAGGTTTCGCATCTGCACCGCCGTTTGTGAACCTCCTGGGACCCGTTTTCGCGTAACGTTCTGGTGGCGACCGCTGCCACGAACTGGTCGTACTGTGCCACGGCCATGTGGAACACGTCGCCGTTACTGAGAGGCCCGGAGGTTTGCTGCTGAGGCCACCACAACGTGGAATGCACGTTGCACCCTTGCCTGGCACCATGTCCGCTGTGGTCAGCATGCCTGCGTTCCTCGACATGCAGGAGGTGCTGCATTTGTCGGACGCACTCAAATCGCTGACGGCATCTCTGTCAAATCTCGCGACGCTGCACTGCAAGCAACCATGTCCGCGCGTCATCATGTGTAAAGAGGCTCGGCAGATCTGCATCTCGTCTACAGGCGATCGATGCCTGACTGTGAGGGCCGGTCATGCCTGCGGAGATTGTCGTGTTTCTCAGCCTGGAGAGTGGTAAATGTGCCGCACTTTCCACGTGTGCAACCCCACCTCAGCGACAGCGAATCGTTGGCCTGCCATGCGAGACATCGCCCTCCTTGGCTGTGGCCCGCATTACTGCCACAGTTCCGCCATGCTGGACCCTTCAAGCCTCAAGCCTCCGGTGTGCCCAATCTGCCCATCGTTGTCGCTTTCGGCATTGCTCCGACTTAACTCCCACGAGTCGTAGCCTCTGTACGCCTGCGCTGCTGCAGATCCCTCTACGTTGATTGCACGGTAAGCAGAGTATAGCCGACATCTCCAGCCCAAGCAGCGATACGCTCACCATACGGTCCGCCACAATCTCCTCCGGAATAGTCCCGCTCACGATGCCCAGCTGCCCGGCGTGATGCAGCACGTGCTACAGGTCAAAGAAAAAAAGCATCCACCCGTGCGTTTCAGACTGGCGGTGGGCTCGGAACTAATTTGGAGCCACGCGATGATGACACAGGGACGAAAATGCTTTCTTCGCTCGCATCGTAGCGTTCTCCCGGAGCTCTAGGGCGGTTGGCAAAGGGTCCTTCCCGTTCAACCACATTCCGTGAGCGCAGACGCCGCTAGCGGATGAGTAGGCGTTCGTTCTCGCCAAGCTCAGCGAAAACGACGATGCAAGTGTATTGATCATCCCAGCGAAGGCTTCGGATCATCAAAATCGACGGTAGTCTCTTTAGCCCCCGGCGCCTCTGTGATTTCGAAGCGACGCCGGTGCAGCATCCTCCGCCGCCAAAGATCCCGAGTTGCCGCATGCAAATGCCGTTACCCTGGCAAACATCAGACCATACTGCTGATCTGGGGTCGATTTTTTTTCGAAGGGTTTTAGAATTTTCGAAGCGTGCCCGCTCTAGCCGCGAGAGAATTATCGTTAGGTTATCTTCGCAAGAATCCCATGGTCGCTCTACAGGGCTAAGATCTTCGGCGCTTACGGCAGCCTCAGAGCGCGACGACTCATGCAGGCTTTCGTCAAGATAATGCCGTGGTGCCAGGGGTAGCAACACGTGGCAACCGATTCCTTTTGCCTACAGTAGCGGCCGCTGGCGTGAACGATGCAATATTGTGTAACACCGAGGCACATGCCCACGTACTTCCGCTTGTAGATGCCCAGACGTCCACGCCCTGCGACAAACCTCTACAGGTCGTCTTTAGGCACTACTTCCGGCTCGCGTGGATGACAGTGCAGCACGCAACCATTACCCGAGTATTAAATGAGGTTCGATAGAGCGCTGTCAGCGTGCCTTTCGAAACGCAGTCCCTGACACGCATCTCATTTGCAGCCTGTTTCAACAGGGGCTGCACAATATCATGTGCAACGCCGATATTGAGCGTATCCCCTCACTCTTCGACTTCTGAATACCTTATCTCCACCCATATTGCCTCCGATTATTGGACTTGATATTTTCCTCGACGCATCTGGCTTCCCAGGTGGGGCTAGCAGCGCACTCTGCTCGGTGTAGAAATGTCGGTGAGACGGCGAGCGTCGGTAGACGATAAGATGGAAGAGGGTCGCGATGGGCTTCTTCGATCGTGACGGGTCACGAGCTGCTCTGGATCTTCAGGCGTTTGTGGAGACAGGACTAGACCTCGGGTCCTTCGACAAGGTGCGAACCGAAGGCAGTTCTTGTTTGCGCGCTCGTCTTGTAATAATCTAATTATAATAACTTTAGAAGGTATATTAAGTAGTTAGGTATATAATAACTATAATTTACTAATAAAGTCTAAGCTAGTACGTCTCTATATATATCTATAGTATAGTAATAAGTCTTTAAAATAACTTTAGAATAAGATAGCTTATACTATAGAACTATAGTTAAGGTTTAAGTATATAAAGTACTACTTATTCTTTATTATATTATACTATCTTTATCTAAACTCTCTATAACTATTAATATATCTACCTAGCTTAAAATTCTAGCCTTAGTTCTTAACTAAAAGTAAGTACGCTTATTACTACTACTAAAATAGCACTCTAATAGCTAGTTACTAGAAGTAATAGAAATAATTATAAGAACTAGAGCGCTTATTAAAAAATATAATAATACTAAAGTATAAAATAATAGCTAGATAATTAAGCTAATTAAGTTATATTACTAAAAGGTTAGCCTAAGTAATATAGGTAATAATAACACTTAAAGCGCTGCTAATAGTATATAGTAATTAACTATAATAAGATTAACCTTATTTAGCTAAAAATTAACGCCTTAGACTAGCTACTTATAAAGTATATTAATAGCACTCTTAGCTAATATAAAATAGAGTAGCTTAGGCGTGCGTATATAAGAAAGATAAGCATTAGTTATACTATTATTACTAGATATAGTAAGCGCTTTAATCTACCTAAACAGGCGTAGTTAGGGGCAGCTAGTAGGTATAGGTTAGTAAAAATAATAAAATACTAAGGTAGAATTAAAGGAGAAAACCTGCTTAGAGACTAGCGTCTTAGTAATAAAATTACGTTAAAACATTAGAAACATTAGAGACGAACCGAAGGCGTGATAGTGCTGACTAGTGTCTTCGTGGATGGCGGTTATCGTCAACTATAGTAGGTTGCGGCATCCCGCGGCGAGTGTCGAAAGCGAATCTCGACCCTGGTGGCTTGTGGCATCGGAAGATTTTACACGAGGATCTGTAGCCATGCAGACAATGGTGCTTCTCAACGACAGTCGCTGTCGGACGAGATCGTAAGAGTGAGGGAGTTTGTTGTTTCTGACTCGGGTCGGCGACTGCGTGGAGCGTATTCGGTTGCCTGTCGCCGAAGGACCCATCCCGCACTCGGTCTTGAATCTCCACGACGCTGTCTTGGGTAGCCTTCGTCTCGAGGAGGGATGTGCATAGTAAGAGAAGGGTCTCGCGAAATAATCTTTACTGGCGTTTCTGCGGCTCGGGTGATGCGCGCGGCGATCAGGCCCAGTTCCGGCATCCAGGTTGAGCTTCTGGGCTTTGCGGTCTAATCTCTCTGCTATTGCGAAACAAGTAAGCGGTACTGGCAGTCCTTTACCGGCTGCTTGGCTTTCCTGTCTTGGTGTACAGCGAGTGGGCAATACGGGAGAGGGGCCTCTGCGGTGTCTCCTTCTGCCGAATGTACCACCGGTGCCGACTAATGCTGTTACCGGAAAGAGAGCGGCGGTCGCAATATACCAGAGGGCGAAGGGAATTGTCCACGATACAATGTGGCTCAATGGGAGGGTGGTTGTATCAGCTGCTGGGCGAAGGCGGCAGGTGAGGAAGAAGCTCGAGGGTTGTATCAAGGCCTTGACAACATGCACATCCAGCTCAGGACACGAGGGGCACTTCGCAGGTTACTCGCAACCATATACTGAGCAGCGATGGGTAACTTTCCTTGCTGGAAAAAAACAGCTGAGGTGCTCACATTGCGTATATTGGCATGGAGAGCACAACTACATGTCGATTAGACTATAGGAACAACACGAAGCGGTCACAAGAGACTAAGACTACCGACGATCGTCTGAATTACAGAGTGTCTTGACAACTACAAGTTTACCAAAATGACGCTCTCACATGCACTTTTAGATTACCCAGCGATCCTGTCCGAATCGTGAGCGGCCAAATAGAATTAACGTCCTCTTCAAACTAACCCTTGCGAACAATTACATGCGCGGGTAAAGGTGGCCATAGCCGTCAATCAGTATGGTAGGGTCTATTGAGGTCAGCACTTAGCTGCATTCATGTCGTACTGTGTGCCACTTACAAGGTTGATACATGTCTGGTGTGAGTACCGGGTATGCCATAGTGCTTGGTGGGTACGGGTCGCTAGGATATCCATAAACACCAGTGGGCTGACTGTTCTGGACAGGTTGGTGAAACCCCAACGAAGTATGCGGCGGTGAAGGATACACGGCTGTTTGGTAGCCATATTGGTGTGGCAATGGCGGGTATCCCACGTTGCCATGCTGGGTTTGTGGAACTCCGTTGCGGAAGGGGTTTGTCGGCCCTACAGATGACCACCGTGGAGTCGTCTGCAACTTGAAGCGCGCTCCTACGGATGAGCTATAGCTACGAAGTTCAACCATCGACTGGGATTGAATGACTACCGGTGGCCAGCACCAGGTCTTACACATGTCGAAAGTGGTTGTACTGGGAGCCGAGTATACCTCAACATAAGACGACTCCCGCATCTCAGGGGAATCACACTCGACCAACATGACTGGTGTGCCATCATGTCCCCATTTTGGGTACTTGCAGATTTCCAAGCACCGATGACGAGGTGGTCCAACAGCGCGCCGTGATGCTGGGTTGAAGTGAGGGTTCTCGCTAAAGGCTTTGATGCGCAGATAGCGGAGGCAAGGGTACTGGTTTTCCACTATGAGGACAGGGGCGCCAAGAGTCGATGACTGCGGATTATTCAACAACATGACGACTGTTCCAGGCTGCAACAAACTCATGTCTCGTGGAAGCGGCTTGTAGAGGAAACGATTCTGGCGTGCCTCCAGTTGCTGTACGCGCCTCCACAGCTTCCACAAATTAACCGTATCGATACGAACATCAATCGCCCAATCATTCAAGTTCTCACACTCGATGTAGAAGCGCTGTTCAAGGTTCACCCATGTCTCGGTCTGCATGGGGAGTGAGCCATTCGCCAGTCTTAATGTGTAGACACCTTCATCTGCTGTACTATTGCCCATGCGTAGGCACATTGCCATCTCTCCAATGGCAGCTGGTGGGGATTTAGTAAGAGCATAGAAGTACGCGAAGTCATGATCTACATCAGTGACAAGTACTGGATGTTTGAAGAAGCCTTCTTGCTGTTTCTGCATGTGAATGACTGAGGCAGGAAAGTAACCACCATCAGGGATGTAGTAAACCTTACCAACAACGGGTGTGCTGGTAATGGGATGGTGAGTCCGTCGAATGGGTGGGGTCTTGTCCTGGAGAGGGTTAAACAAAGACACAGAAGATCCTATAGTGGAGAAAGGCTTCTGACTTGTCCCATCAGGAGACGTAACATGCCGTCGCTGTGGCGGTGAGTGGTACGTTGGAGTTGTAGATTTCATCGTGTTCTCGGTCAGCGCACTCGAGTTTGAGTGCATCGCTTCCGTCGCTGAAGACAACTCCGTCTTCAGACTTGGTATCAGGGGCGCCTCGGCACTAAGTGGCAGCTTTGGTATGCGCTCCGTGAGCTCATTGGAGATGGCGGTCTCGTGACTGCGTTGTTCCAATTCTAGCTCTTGGACCGGCTCCTCCAGTTTGTGCATCATGGTGTCGTACTCTGACTCATGTAAGATTTTCGGCAGACTACTGGAAGCTCTCCCCATGTCTACGCTGAAGAGTGCGCCGGCTCCATGCTCAGTCACATTGCAAGCTCGGTTGACAGCGCTGTTCACGGTATCAGAATAGCGATCAGCTCCCACATCGTCGTGGACCTGCTCCTCCTGACTTGCGATGGTAGTGTGTACTAATCCGCGGGGGTGAGAACCGTTAAGTTCGTATACGCCCGTGAAAGGACGCATTGTATGATCGCAAGCGTCTGAGACATATTCAAGGTTTGATTGAGAAGCAGATGGTTCGTGTAGTCGCTCGTGTGACTGGGCGACTATGTGCTTAGAGTCAAGACCTGAGAACAAGTCTCCGGTATCTCCTTCCATCGACTCGTCAGCGGCCAGGCCAGGAGAATTTCGCAGTTGACACTGTAAGCCGCTCGTAGGTGGTGAGCGTTGACTCTGTAATACAGGGAGAGAAGAGGGTGTAGGAGCTATATAGCAGCTCAAATCCAGGCGTGCACGTGTTCAGAGCAGAAGGTGGGGATAATGTGACCAAGGCGCGGTGAATGTCGGGTGTAAGGTGGTTTGAATAGGGCGTGCTAACGGGCTGAAGGGCGCTGTGGTTGCGGAAGTATGGTAGCAGATACAGGAAAATCCAGCGCCCAAGTTACTTCGGATAGCGTGTATCAAAGAGAAGGAGACCCTGCGCGGTTGTTAGAACGATATGATGGGACTGCTGCAAAAGGGGGTCGCACGAGGTTTCAGCGAGACCAGACCCTGGAAGCGAGCAAGAGTTGGGTGTGAGCAAAGTAGTGGACGAGGAACTTGCTAGGAGTTGAAGAGTGCATGCACTTTTGGAATGCGCTTTTGAGAGTACTCCGGGTGCGTTAGTAATGAATGGCTTGTGCGTAAGGATATACCAAGAGGCCCAGAGAGAGGCGGCCAAGGCACGCAAGTGAACGTCATAGAACTACCAGTTCTATAGCTCTTGTAGTTTCTGATGTCATCTCGCCACTACCTTCGCTGTCATGTTTGTATTCACTGGTACAATGTCCATGAACGGATGAAAGGGAGGCTTTTCGTAGGCCATCAGTCGACCAGCTTCGTGGCTAGTGGTACAGTCGCTATGGGTAGGATAAAGGGGTAGTGACGGATAAAAATATCAAAGGGAAGAGCATCGCAACAGCGATACAAAGCCGTAGATAGTGAGAGACCATTTGATGTGGTGAAAACTGTCCCCTCCAGCGAGTTGCGAGAAAGAAAAGTATTGTCCAGTCTCTGGAACGAGGACAAACAGTAGTAGACCGAGAACAAGTGAGTATATTGTAGTTTGAGATCGAAATAATATGTCGTCAGTAGCCATCGCCTTTGTCGGTTGCGCTACACAAGACACTACCCGAGTATGGGTCATAACTGAGCTCAGGACGAGGAAACGCTGTAGATACGGTTGCGTGTACGGCTGAGATGATCAAAAGGCTAGGTAGCCTCAGAAAGGTGTTTGCATCAACAACGAGCGAAGTTCAGGTCGATGTTGTGTGTACGCACAGATAATAGTGGGACCGCGCAACCGTGGTTAGTGCGGGATGACGTACTTACGTCCCCTCACAAATCTCGCACACAACATATCCATCCCCGACACATTTATTATCCGATATTTGCGATCACGCAGCGATCACGCAGCAACAACGAAGCGAGCATGCAGAGATCTAACGAATGAGACATTAATTATTATAGTACTACAGCGGCGCAAGCAGACGTTATGAACTCCAACAATCCAACCGCGTCCGCACCATCCTTCGATCACCCAGCTACAGTGGCCCGGTAGAAGACTACATGAGACTGTGACTTGTAGTTCTGTCAGCACATGATGCAGCCTGGAGGTCGTCGATGCGTCCCTCGGATCCGTACGACTTCGCAAGGCGTACCGGGAAGACGACAACCCTTTCGGGATTCGGACCTTGACGCTGGGGTGGGTGCCGGGGACCTTCAGGCATAAGCCATCGGTGGCGTTCGGCATTGTCGATATAAGGGTGCTGGGGACCTTCAGGCGTAAGCCATCGGTGGCGATCAGCATTGTCGAGAGAAAAGAGCCGGGGACCTTCAGGCATGAGCCATCGGTGGCGTTCGGCATTGTCGGAAGAGGAATTTAGGTGTCGGATCATGCGCTCTTGATATATGAGACTGACCTGGCGTCAAGCCTCCGCAGTGGATCCTTTCCAAAGGCCTCGAGATACTCGTATTCTACTTCGAACCGAGAATTACGCGAGAGGTTGACGTAGCTCCGTCTCTTCAACGCATTGAAACCTGGAGCCATTTTGGCTACCGGGTTGATCGTGGAGTTAACCATATCTTGATGGTTCTCAACCATCATAAACCACTCTCTTTGATGTTCTCGACCGCCCTGTCTCTTCTCCTCAACTGTGTGGCCGTCGAAGGTGGTAAGCAGCCTGAAACTAACGATCATAGTGCCATTTCGTCTCTTCTTTCCCAGGACGACTATAGGGTGATTTTCAAAGCCGCTCTGATTCTTGTGCCTCCTAATGATGGAGGAGTCTGGGATTGTCTTCGGGGTCAGGTAAACGATATCCCCTTCCATCAGCTCATCAGGTGATGGTAGTCCTGCCTGATTGCGGATGGGTCGAGGTGGTGACCCCGTCCTCCAGTTGGACGAAGAGGAAGAGGAAGAGGAATCTGAGGATGATCGGCTTCGCGAAGCATCTGATGGCGACCGCCATGATGGCGTAGTGGGGCGTGTGGTGGGGGGAGAAGGGGAAGTCGGAGGAGAGGTCCTGTTTGGCTGCCTCCAATCTTGCAAGAATCTGGATTCCTGCCTTTTGGCGCCGGCAGTGTGTGTCTTCATCATCATGATGACGGTGGTGTGATGAGAAATGATAAGTTGTGGTGAGGGCGTACTGTGGCCTTCAAACGATAGTGGAATGATGGGTAATGATGGTGAAGATCAGAAAGCTTTTGGTATCTGGGATGGCTCGATGTGATGATGATGATACGAAAGAGGAGGAGAGGGAAGAGGGGACAGCCGTTTAAAAGAGGGAGTCCCAGACAGTCTGGGAAGGAAGAGATTGAACCGCTTTCCAATACCAGAGGGCTTCCATGTTACCTTCATGAACGAAACTTCCTACTCCACTACGATACGACGGGAGCCCCAACGATATGGAGGAAGGATATGCTGGGCACGCGCACAAGTGAGGCCAATTGAGGGCACGCCTTCTTTCAAAACACCGAGATGAAAATATCTCAAGCTTGACACTGGTCAGAACTCATCGTCGGACTTGTGGTTGACGAGACGCACCAGCGTAGAGCCTACCACAGCTGAACTGATTACGGCACAACAGTATGGTACGGAAAGATAGCTATGTATAGCAGTCAGGAGGACATTTTCGCACCTGTCAACAGTGGAACGGAGCCAGCTTCACGGACTGGATAAGCAAATGGTTGCATCGCTGACAAGTTATGACGCAGGTTTCCTAGAAACCGAGACCTGAGAGACGCACTCAATGTGCAGGAGCCGCTTCGCGAGCGGATTTGTAACCCAGCGCCTGCCATAAGCACCGGAACATGACTTCCGAGAAAACGCCATCGATGAAGAGAAGGAGCGAGATGGAATCACGAAGAAGGCACAGAGTCACAACACTCTGGGATGCGTGAACGGCGGACCTCGAGATAGGCAGATTTGCACAACCAAACTTGCCAGCAGCCATTATGAATCACAGCACCACTGGAATGAGGTCCTGGCGTTGAGCTGAATATCCTTCGTACCCTACCAGCTCGTCGCAACATTTCGAGAAAGCGGGTTCACATGTCATGATCGAACCGCAGGGACACGGGACTACAGCACGAAAAACCTACAGACCTATCGAATTCATTTGTGAGCTAGTTGATGGAACCGTGGTCGTCTATTGTATGACGATGGGCGTTATCAAGATGCTAGAGCGGATAGATACGCGAGCGCACAACTCGAATATACTACAACTGATAACGGTGGCTGTGCGAGGAAAGCACTAGCGGTTCGTTGTTGGATGGCCAATGGACGTTAGTTCCACCCAAGGCGTCTTTACTCGCGCGCAGCCAACTGCACCTCCCCCAAATATTAAGCCAATGTTTACGATGAGTTGGGTGTCGGCGCTAAGCGGAACGGTGCAAACGCGATTTCCCTGCTGCAGACTCCCGTTGTTCCCTCTCCAGGATCAAAGGGTAAGAGATACCATTGCGCGAGAGATGTGCATTTGGTGGGGGTTTTCCACCTAGAGCAACAGATCTAGGTCACTACACAGGGTCTCTCGAAGAGACAGGGGCTGATCCGAGTGCAGTAATATACGTGTGCAGTTGCGTTCGCACTCGTGATTCGACCTCACTAGACCAGAAGGACGGCCATCAACAAACCTCTAAGCACCGAAGATGGAACGTCTACCGAGCCTGGAGGTTCACTAAAGCAGAATTCGCAGATCCATATGCCAGCAAAGCGACTGGCCTTCTGCCAGTCTTGATTTCGGCGGGCTTATATGGATGCGCATGATGTTGCCGTGACTGAGATCGTACACCCACTCGATATTCAACGCGAATGTGCGGCTGAATGCTCTGAATTACACCATCACCTGTCAGAATATCAGTCTACATCACAATGCATATTGTGCATCATACAGGCACGAGAACGTGTCGAGTGCGCTAGAATTGAGAGGAGCGAACGGGATTGCCTATATTACAGGCTACCCGGAGCGTAGGGCACCTGTAGTCTTATATCAGATCACCGCGGGGAAGGCGCTACAGGACCGGAAAGATGCACATGAAGAAAGCGAAGTGGTTGTTTGGCTTGAATACGGCATGTTCTATTATGAATTTCTCTATCCGTGTTGTAGCAGAATGCTATGTACTCCGTACAAACATTACTCGATTGCCTATCGCTTTGTGTCTTTTATTACACATCTACTCTTCTTTTCTGTACAGTCTACTGTGCTTAGGCTACTAATCTGTACACGTAGCTTCCGAAGTATAAAGTTATTCTCTACTACATATCTAGCGTATCCCTATTATTTAATTTAAGGAACTGGCCGCATACTTCTAAAAATACGCTGAGTGAAGTAGTCGTTGTCAATCGAAGTCAACATAGCACATGCGGAAGAGCTAATTAGTACTTCAAAGCGCACGCAGAAACGCAACATCGTTTATTGTTATGTAGTCTACTAAATCACAGCGCAGTTCTACAGCGCGCATGTTGCAAGCAATTAAAAAAAAAGCATCGGCTCCTTACCGGCTTATAGTATCCTGTAGTGTTCAAAAGAGCAAAAAGAGAGGATGTTGACAGAAGTGGGATTCGAACCCACGCAGATTGCTCTACTAGCACCTGAAGCTAGCGCCTTAGACCGCTCGGCCATTCTGCCGGAAAGATACGGGTTGTACCTGTTGTATGACTAAGCCGAAAAATTGACGCAACATAACCACGGCAAAAGCAGTCGACGCAGAGGGCTTGGGTACGGATGACTGGAGTTTCCAGCAGTATCCTGCTTGGAATGAGATTCCATGGCGCAAAGTATGACTCAAAGGAAGGTGGGGTTGAGGAGGGGCACGTAGCCAGCGGTTCACACATCTACTTTCTCTGTCTAGTATCCACAGCAATGGACGGCTTCCGTGAAACGGCTGAACGCATAGATTTGGTAGCAATGCGCGCATTGTTTGGGTCCCAACATATGACCATGCAGTTAGGTAATGTCTGTTGTTGGAGAAAGTGGTGGAAGTTGTTTGTGGTGGCCGTAGAACCGCGGCCCCCGGATATCGGGCATCGTTCGCTGTGGTCTAGAATCGCTACTGAGTTCAACGCTTCCGGGTAAGATTGCGGTAGGAGGATAGCCCCATGTAGATTGTTGTTGTGGCTTGCTAGGTAGAGCGAGTTTGCTTTCATCCTTTCATGTCGAAACTTTAGTAAGATTCGAAGCATCGCATGCTGCATATGCACTTAGCAGAAGTAACGCACGAGGAAGGTAACTTTGAGTAGCACGATGTGCAACATCCTTCCCGTTTATGCAATTACGCCTCTATTCCATTTTCGATATACAGCCCAATGTTCCACATCTATTCCATATCTGCAGACCATCTCCCTCGCAGCATGTGTCATTCTTCCATTTACAAAGCGGCGACCATCAAACCAGCAACAACAGCGGCAAGGCCAAACTCGACCTTGCCAGCAGCACCGGTGGCCTCGGGGAGACCGCCAGAGCCAGTCGCGCTGCCAGAGGGCTTGGGTCCTCCAGTGGCAGCGGGGACAGTGCCGTTGCTGCTTCCTTGTCCGCTCGGGCCGGTGGGGTACATAGAGACGAGGGTAGAGCCCGAGGTGCCGGTGGGCTTGTGGGATGAACCGGTAGCGGTCTTTGAGCCGGAGGCGGAGGAAATGGCAGTTGCTATTACATGTCTTGTCAGCATGCGATCATGGAAAGTCGAGTTTGCTGTGCTTGATATTTTCATCCGGTGTATAGCACCGCATCCGCTGCGAAAGACCGCACTTACAAACATCAACATCCACGTCGTTGCAAATGTCCGCGATCGCCTCCATGGCAGCCTCGGCATCGTTACCGCAGAGCTCCGCCACCTTTGAGCTCAGGTCCTTGGACTTGCAGACAGCCTTGATGTCGGACGGGTCCTCGTACTGGTTGACAGCGCCGAGGAGGCAGCCAGGAGGGCTAGCCATGGCGAACTGAGCGAGCGCGAAGAAGGTCGCGGCGAAAACGGTACGTCCGAGCATAGTTGCGGTTGAAGTGGGAGGGTTGGGTGGTTGAAAAGGTGAACGGAGACGTGGTAGAAACGGCGACTTTGTATTAACGATAGTGTTGTCTAAAGAGTGACTGTAAGAGACCGGTTACAAAAGAATGAATGTACAACGAAGGCTGTTGATGAAGAGAGAAAGAAGAGCAGAGCGGCTCTATGAGTCTCGACCTGATCCCCAAGGCAAGGGGCTCGGCACACGCGGACGCTTGCCAAGCTTAGCGACGCTTGCCCCAGAAGGGGTGAGCTAAAACGCTAGTCAGGAACAGCAAGAATAGAAACACGTGCGTGATTGGACGGGTTCCTGCATCCTGTGGCAGTGCTAGAAACGTGGTACGCGTTGTTTCGAATCGCGTGGGCGATAACAGAGTTTCGCGGGATGAGGACTTTCTAAGGGATGACTTTTGTTCAGCATTCCATGCTGTAGTAAACTTTGTCCATTACTTGGATTCTTTCTTCCACTGCTCATGTTATGCTTAATGCAATAATATACAAAAGAATCTCGCCGCTTCCTAGCCATTTGCTGCCAAAACATCTTGAATGTGGCAGGCAAAAACCAATAGAATATGCCAATCTGGGGCGAGAGGGCAGAAAACGCATTACAAAGGTATACTCGCATAAAGACCAAATGCTTCTTTTGCGCCGCCCAGTATACAGCCGAGAGAGAATACGCACTGAGTCGGAATCCAAATCGATCCGCGCAAAAAGCATTTCCAAACCACCCCATGTAATGCAAGATGGTTTCAGAGATGACATTCTATCCTTCCATCAGATATCCAATCTGAGAAACAAGCACCGGCCAGCGGACTATCGAGGTCCACTCGCAATGCCGTGGTGCGCCGAAAACTCCGTCGCTAGGTATGTTACATGTGGTACAATGATGAGACGGAAAGATGAGAGGTTGTGACGAAGGAGGGAGAGGCATGGAGGTCGGGTTCGTCGTTATAGAGAGCGTAAGGTTTTGGTGTAGAGATCATGAGGTATGAATTTGTGGCGGGCTGTCGCCATTAGGCCCAAGCATGGATGGAATGGGCTTGCGGCGGGCTTTCCCTTGAGGGACGCGTGGCACGCCTTGAATGACACGCGGTTCTTTCATGAGTGTGGGATCGAGCTTCGCGGGGACTGCGATTATGTTAGCAGGGTCTGGCTAAGGGAGTGTAGATAACGTACTTCGGCTGATCACAGAACGATAGTCGCCCGGGAAGCGAGAGTTCGGTGGAGTTGCAGACGCAGTGCGCCAAAGATGGTCCGTTGTATCGGACAAGAAGTCGACCTTCGACTTGTAAAAGAATGATGATTTTCCGCGGTTGCGCTTCGCCAAGATAACTTCGTCAAAGAGTTTGATGGTGGGATCGTCTGCAGGCTTGCTCTCGCGCTCATGAATGAATTCATTGAAAGCTACTGTTTGTTAGTATGTGGTTAAAAAACTGTAGTAGCAATACTGACCTTGTGTCTGCTGCAGCGTTTCGATATACTGCACGTTCTCGGCTGGCAAGCTCTTGACAAACTCATCCATTTTGAATTGGTAGGTCATACCAGACTTCTTGCGCTCACCACTAGCGGGCACAAGATAGCGTCTGTATGTGTAGAACAGGCTAGCAAAGCATCGTACAAACGACGCGCGCACTTGGTCAGGTCGAAAGGCTGTGGGGCAGACGATGCAGATCGTGTCGACGCACCTACCATGGGCGTATGTGCTACAACCTACTCATTGTTAGAAAAGTAAGTTGCACTAAGCGGATCTGAAACTCACCGGTGCAACGATACAACCCGTCATCAGACTTTTCCTCGCATATTGAACACATGGCTTTGTCCTCGTGCGGTCTCCACTGCAAGCAATGGCCTTCTTGCCATTGTGTTGTTGCAGTGTTGCGCACTTGGTGCGTAGCCATACCGGGCATGATAGTGGATGCAGCCAATGTCGACTGAGCATACACTGATGGCGCATACGAGGACCCCGCCTTGTATTCATGGCTCAGAGATGATGTTGATGCGCTCGGTGCATGGCCAAGGAACGGCTGAGAGGGGCGCCGGATTTGAGGGACACGTTCGAAACCAAACTAGCCACATTAGTCAATGAGCTATCAGAGTGTACAGAGTAGAGCAAACCTACCGATGAACTTCGCCGACTTGAGGTCTCGAAGTGAGCGGATCGTTTCTCACGCAGGTTGGCCTGGAGAGCATAGCCGGAATCGCTCCGCGAGATGGGAGTACTGGGCATGGGTGGGAAGACCGTCGACACAGGAGAAACCTTGGGCGAAGGCGGAGATTGATACGTCTTTATGGTAGTGGCTGTGGAAGGACGGTCGTTTCCGCGGCTCGACGCACTTGATTGTAAGAAGGCGTTGTAGATTAGAGGTCGGGAGCTGGGGGATCCGACCATTGTGCCAAAAGACGTCGAGTTCAGCCCGACGTAATTTTGGACAGTCGAAGGGTGTGCTCGGTACGAGAATACCCCAGGATTCTCAGAGGCGAAGGTATCGTATGGGAAGGCTTCTATCGCATAAGCAGGGGGGCCAGTAGGAACACCGTAGCGCATATGATGCGGTGCAGATTGCTGAAGGAGAGACATGAGTTTCCGTCGCTGTTGACGTGGTAGTGGTGGTGGCGGTGGTCCGTTAGAGACTATTGAATCAGCATCCAGGTCGACGAGCACATAGTCGTCGTCGGGGTAATCGGCGGGCTCGTAACGACGCTCGATTCCCACGATATATGGGCATGGCGCTTCTATCGTTTGCACCAAACGAGCAGGCAAGACTGGAATGAAGACACCAGCCCACTGGAAGGGATACAGCAGGTTCGTTATCGCCATACTGGCCAGATGCAGCATGGCCGTGTGTGAGGAGAGGAGAATGATCCTGGCTTCCGAGAGCACATACTCGAATAGCGTAATGATGTTGGGGATGGACATGCATCGGAAGAGGGCATATATGTCGATGTTCCGGGATCCAGGCAGCTCATTGACTGCCTCTTTGCGGGCGTACATGCGAAGCTCACGGACTGCTAGTTCAACCTGCGTAATCGAGGTAATCGGACTAAGAGCCTCTGCACACAGATTGACCACGTACCGCTCGAGCGGCTGCCACATGCCTACTCGCGGTGAGCTGGCGGGGACTCGCAGGATGGCGCCGGTAGTCATGGGAACAACAACGGCCTTGAGCCACTCTTTCCAGAAAGGCGTCAAACTCGCATCTCGACCCATGACACCATAGGCACGAGGGATCCAGAGTCCAGTCTCTCCATCGGTCAATCCCTCGATCTTGGAGGCGGCACCGTGCCTTACGGGACGAAGTAAGTCGGTCATGAGCTGAATCTTCTCTTCAACGGCTCCGATCTGATCGTCCAAGTCGTCACGCTCCTCCGAGTCGGGGGCCACAGACGGAAGCTTAGTCAGTAGTTGCGATAGTTTTGCGCGCTCCAATGCTAGGCGCTCGCCCAAACTGCTTGCCAGCTCGCGCTCCTCTGGATTCATGTGCAAGTTTCGCCATTCCTCACATTGGCGCTCGAGGCCCTCTGCAGCTGTGGCGTTCAATGGCAGCCAGACGATGATGGTGATGCCATAAAGCTTGGAGCCATCTCCATTGGTCATGGCAAAACCGTGCCATTGGCTCTTTGGGCGCTCGTCAGATGAGACGACACTAACATCATTAGGAAATGCAAACATGGGCACGTAGTCGGGAAAGGGATTGCGCCTCTTGAGTTCCTCGACCATGTTCCGTGGCGGGTAGCGATCTAGGAGAACAGGTTCGTAGCGGCGTAGCAGAGGATGCATGTCGGGCTCGGGGTTGAAGGGCTGCGGTGCCGGTATGACAGAATTGTACCCGGACATGCGCTTCGACGTTCGGATTGAGGCTGCATGCACGTCAGTATGCGTCGATCAAAAAGTAAATAATCCATGTCAAAGCCAAAGGCCAGGGCCTAGCCCTGTAGTGATCCTGGTCGGACACGGTGTGGAGGGCAACTTACATTGTCTTGCTGTTGACGACTGGCGCTTCAGACTGCTCTGCATGGTCGAGATGCGCCGGCGAATGCTTCCAACGCCGGACCTGAGATTGCCGACGCCATCGTCATTGTTAGCTTGTGACACGCGCTGTGGCCTGGGTCGCGGCCTCGTGGGGGTGGAGCGCGCCTGTTGCGCAACACCAGCAGTAAACTGAATTTCCTCGAGAAAGGTATCACGCTCAGAAGCGAACTTGCGCAGTGCAATGTCAAAGTCCTGGTCGCTGAGGCCGGAGCCGCCAAGCTGTACGCCCTTGATGGTGGCGCTGCTCCGATTGCTCGCAGTCTGCTTGGGATCTGGGCCAATCATGGTGCAATTGGACTGGCGGTTCTCGCTGAATCGATTCGCAGAGCGCCGGCGCGTGGAGTCGCCGTTGGAGAGGCCATCCTGGGACGTTGGGCGGATCGAATCGGTCTCGAGGGCGCGGTCCTCTTCAATGGTCTCATCGACCGGGGGCTGGGCGAGCGGGGAGGTGACTATGCCATTGCTCTGGGTGCGCTCGTCGTAGACCTGCGACGACTCGATGCCGGAGATGAAGAAATAGTCGGCGAGCGGGGTGGACGACTGCTCGGCGGTGGACGAGGGAGCGGGCGCCATGTTAGATGGTGGGCATAGGATATCCAAAAAGATGGGCGATTAAAGAGCGTCGTGGGGTTGCGCGGTCACGGCGTGTGGGACGTCGAGTCGCCTTGTACTCTAGGTCATTGGAGACTGGGGGTCCGCAGCAACGGGTGGTGGTGAGGCTTATGCACGGGAAGGGCAGAGCGAGTGCGACGGTGACAGAGAGCGCGGTTGCACGGGCGACGGGCGGGGCGGGACAGCGGCGCTGCGTGTAGACAGAATGGTTGCTCTGTGGTGTGGCGGCGCGAGAGGGAGCTGCAGCTGCTGTCGGTCGGTGGATTGCGGGCGAAAAGAGTGAATGGGGAGAGGGTTGGCGGAGAAGGGTTCAGTGCTCTGCGCTCGGTCGCAGGCCAATTCATAGGGACAGACTCCGGCCTGTTCGAGCAGCTAACCCACAAACACTCTTATCGCTGGCGGAAGACAGTCTAGCGCTTAACCGCTCCCGCGTCGAGCATTCGACTGCCCCTCGGCCTGGACCGGACTGCTGCACTCTCGTGCAGCGCAGCCTGTCAGCGAGGCCGGCCGCGAGGCGACGCGAGCCTGTCCATGCAAGGCACCCGCGCGCAGCACCTTCATCTGCCCGCAGAGTTTGGCGTAGACACAGCGTCCCACGGTACGCCCTCCATCGCCCAGCGTGGCCATGTCGCTCCACTCGACGCACAGGCGTCTCCGCCCGTCGCTGTGCCGTCGTCCCATGTCGCGCTGCTAGACCCTGTCTTCGGAAAGCACGACCAGGGGGCGCCGCTTGGTTTGGGAAGGCACGGCCTGAGCCCAGCCTGCTTTGGGCGAAGAGGCATTGGCTGCGCTGCATTGCGCGTTCAGGGGTCGTCGACGGCCTTCACCAACACGACCGTTATTGCGCCCACAGCCATGGTGGTGTGTGTGCAATTTGCATGTGTTTCACCTTCAGCGTACAGCACGCATACACGGTATTAACTTCGCGGTACGAATAGGGGCCTGCCTGTTGTGTCCCGTACGCGACCCCATACTCTGCGCAGTGCTTGCACATCTTCAACCTCCCGAGACAAAGAAAATAGACCGCCCCACGCTGACCTGCAAACTGCCGCCCACACTCCACCCGTCCAGCATTATCTATGCACCGAACCTGTCATATGTCAGGCCAATGCCACAGCATACTGTACCTCTTGCTGCACACCCAAACTCTTACAACTGCCTTGCACATACATGCATACATGTACCTGCGGTACACTCTAGCCAGCCCGCCGTCGTATGCTCTGACCACCATCTAAACCGTTGTCGTTTCAACTCTGCTTGCCTGAATGTACAAAACGGTGCACATCGGTTCCACCAGGACATGTCACCGTATCTGTCTTGTCTTCGGTGTTGGAGCTGCATACGCCCGCCCAGAGACGCATGTAGCATATAGCCATGTCGATCCGCGGTAGGCTGCCGATTTCGACACACAAGGTCCTCAAACGGTTACTGCTTGTGCTCTCCCATGTAATCTGACAGCTGCAGCCACCTCAAAATACTCCGTCTGTGCTGCTCAATACATACGAGCACTACTTTCCATCACTCGGCGTCTGCGTATCTTGCATTCTTGGGGGCCCGACGATCAAACATCTCCAGCTCCCATATTTGACCGAGATAAAATGACTCCCCCACGATCGCCCAACCCTCGAGTAGTTCGTCAGACTGTCATGACATGTTCCCGTGTCTGTCGCCTATTCATCTGCGCCATTACGCCGGAATCATGGGGCTCCTTGCTCCTTCTGCCGCGCTTCACCAACTTTGCCATTGCTTCCACTGATTTCTCCGGATTCCCTCAGAGCTGACTGCTCTGTTGTTCGGTCTGCTGGGCGCACTATTGGTCAATGCCGTGAGACTAGACGTGCTTTTTGAGGAGAATTATTCGCGTGGCCTCAGCTGCATCCAATGTCTTGATCGTCCACGTCGACCTTGCTTTTGCGTTCGCTCCACACGTCGATCGTCCAAGAGATCCTCCTCCGCATTCCGGCTGTCTGTGTTGGGACTTAGCCATGGACTGCGTGACAACGTTCTGAGCGTGTTCGGCATTACAATTTTCCACCAAAATCTCCGCAATCCCACGCGTCTATACATGGACCTCGATATAGCCGGTGGTAGACAGAGGTACAGTCATACGCGAACAAATATAGTCAAGAGTTTGCTTTTCAATCTTCGGCGACGAAATCCGGGCTACTCAATTCATGTTGACACAGCGCACGGAGCAGGTTCCGAATGACTTCAATCAACACAAACCTACCGTGGTAGATCGACAATGCAAGACCAAGCGCTTGGAACTGCAGGTACGGGCGTCAGAACTTTCGGTCGGAGATATACAAACCGTACCGACGTTGGAGCGCGGCGCAAAGTCTATTGGATAAGACCCGCTCAGCGTCGAGCCGTAAGCCATCCGGTGCTGAGAGAGCCCCTGTCGCCCAATGCGCTCCGCCATTGGATAGCAAGCTGACCCAGCACTCTCTTATTGTCTTCCGTCATGGAACCAGCCATCTCTTCGTCCTTGTCGCCAGGCCGGTGTTCGAGAAGGAACGCGACTTGCACCACATCCCGTGGGCTCAATATCGGCGCATTGATACCTGAGGCTTGCATATCCCAATTAAGCGACGTAGATCTGAGGGGTGGTTTCGGGTTTACATTGACTGCCTGTTTGGAGTCAGTTGTGGTTCAATGCCTACTAGGGGCAGGGCTGTGGTGGTAGGCTATCTGAAGCAGCGAAATAGCGCCGGATCTACAAGACTGCCGGATCGGACTCTGCGATCGAGCTAGCGATGGAGCCGAAATCCTCAACGTAAAGGAGACGCTCTGACTCGTTGTTTGGAGTAAATGATAGTACCAGCATATGAATCGTGAGACTTAGAACGCGTCGACGTACCTCTAAGCAGACTGCAGCTTCGCCCATATTCTCAAGTTGTGCCTCCAGGAGGTATCGGGAAGATCCACTCTTCTGGCCAATCTCTCCAGCCTTGGTGCGCACACTCAATAACTGCTGGGCAACGAACTGATACAGTTTGCGAAATGTTCGGACTCTGCCGCTCGCTGCCCTCCCTTCTCCTAGTGCGGTCTCTGTATACGTGACGGTCACAGCCAAGACATGGTTGCCCTCTTCCTTGAGCTCAAATCGTAGGATGCGTTGTAATGATTCCGCTGGTCCTGGGGACGCGTTCTCTGCTTCTTCTTGTCGACCAGACAGATCTAGAGGTGACCCTGTAGGATTTGACGGTGTTTGCATATCGCCCTGTATCCTCACACCACTAATCGCCTTTGTGTTGTCGGATGGATCGAGCTCGTTGTTCGCGCATAAAGTGCAGGAGAAGGTCTCGCCGACGTAGGCACTACCAAACGCCTCAGGAAGGTTTAACACGGGACTGAGGACGAATTGGTCTTTCGTGTCTTTCGGTGTGGGGTACGCGAGCGACGCCTTGGGCGATATGCCGAGGTCTTTGGAGTTCGGGAGAGGGTGCTGCACCGCGAGAGATGGACGAGACAATCTAGAAACGACGTCAATATGCAGACTCTCCAGTTTGTTGGCATATCATGGCATATGCATAGATAGACAAGTCGGCTGGACTGTCATGAGACGATGCGACGATCAGCTTCGCGCCAGGACGCTATGCGGAAGCAGCGTAAAGGACTCGCCAACATACCGCAGGACCTTTAGGCTGACGGAGTGTGCCGTCTTGAGGGAGTCGCCCATTGCTTGCCCTCGTTGCTGAGCCATGGTGCTGGCAGTCGTGTTGCGAGGACTTGTGACGAAAGCGGCCAGCCATGAGCGAAGCTTGAGTGGGGCGCAACCCTCAGGGTCCAAGCCTTCGGACCGCGGATTTAGCGCGGTGATAATTTTTTGTGATGCAATTACCAAAAGTGATGTCGGGGGTTTGAAAGGAATGGACTGCTGACTGGTGTCCTCGTTGTATCCTTGTAATCATTCTTGCTGCTTTGCGAAGCGCCGATCATTTTGCTAGGTACCATGGGTTTCCAAACAGCGCCGGACGATATCCCACTTCAACGATGTCCAGATATTGTCCTGAAGGTTGATACGCCAAAAGGTACGTTTCTCGAGAAGATGGCAGATCAATTGTAGTGGATGACTAACAAAGCATATAGGGCGTGGTGTTTTTGCTACCAAAGACATACCAGCGGGGACCACGATAGACATATGTCCTGTATTGATCCTAGGAATAGAAGAAAACAAGAAACACATAGAGCAGACCTCGCTTTATCATTACACTTAGTACGTAGTTCTTTGTTTTTGAGCTGCTGTATTATCGCGCTACCACCTCCTCTGGACATATAGCATGCGTACGCATGTGCGGGCATCGGCAGTTATAGCAGGTTAATGGCCTTACATTTGATCAAAGTATCTGTCAGAGATGGTTGGAAGTACTCAAAATCTGACTCATGCTAGTAATTGGCCAATCGTAGATACGGACGGTAACAGCAAGGTCACACAAGCCATCATATTCGGATTGGGAAGCATGTTCAATCACTCGACCCAGGAACAAAACGTGGGATGGATGCGGGATACTCGACGTCAAATCATCACGTATCGAGCTTTGAAAGACATTGCCACAGGCGAAGAGCTTTGTAAGAGGAAGAGCCGAAGTTGATAGCCAAAGACGCTGATAATTGTAGGCATATCGTACGGAAGCCACCTAACCTTCAAGGATGCAGATGTTCCACCACCAACGCCACCAGAAGATGAAATTGAACAGCTTCGAATGATTGACCCATATTAAGTAATAGTTAGAAGTACAGAAAGTACAAGGGTTCTACACGTGTTTGCCACAAGTGAGAGAATCGCCGGAATAAGACAGGTCAGAAGAGATGTGAGTGGCCAGTTTGGGAGCGATCGTCTTACGCCGGGATGTACAGCGCCAATACAAGAGAGAGGATAAATCAGGTGCTAAGCGGCTCGGGCTTTTCGGTCGATGGCGTGACATCAGCGGAGCTGTTGTTGTCTTCGGCGTCATTCCTCAGGTCGTAGGCGAGCTCGAAACATTCTTCCAGAAGTTGTGTTACGCGCCCTTGACCATCGGGTATTTCGTCGCCCACCATGAACTTGCCATCTACCCGCATGTTGTCAATTGAGTTCAGCTATATATGAGTCAGTAGACGTATCGATGTATTTATGACGTGGTGCACCAACCTTCATACTGTATGGGTACAGCTCTCTTGGTGAGGATACACCTCCCAGCTTCTTGACCTCGAGTAAGCATTTTCGAAGTGTGGTCAGCTGGTTGTATATTGGTAGTAATGCCTCTGACACAGGCTCTGAAGTTAGAAGCAGTTGGTAGATGAGAGCGTAGCTCTTTCTGAGAAGATATAGCAGTGTCTAAATCACGTTATCCCGTGGGCATACAGATAATCACATCTGTGAAAACATACCCTCTGCTCGTAAATCTCAGATGGCCGTCCAAGTGCATCAACGAAATTACCGTCAACGCGTGCCTCGTCTATGCGATCAAGCTGGCGCTGGAAGTCCCAAAGATCAGTCTCACGAAGGGACCATGCCTGTGTTAGGGTGAGCTTCTCGAGTTTGTTCCGGATAGCAAGAAGCTTGTCGTATGTGTCTTTGAAAGCGGGCGCTATGCGTCCTTGCCTGCTCAGATGTTAGTCCGGATCGTAAGGTTAGTGTGCAATACACAAACTTTTGCTTGATCAACGTGACCCAGAGCAGATTACGGCGTAACAGCGTGCCGATAAGAGTCTTCGCGTCTGGTGCGGCCTCGGGGTGTTCGCTGGCTAGTTGCATCTTGTCGACCATCTCGGCCAGCTTCTCCTCAGTGGTTCCCTCCGTCTCATACGCGCGAATTCCGTGTTCTTTCAGCTCTTCGTCGAGTTTGTTGAGCTCCTCTGAGTACTCCTCAACCTCTTCAAGTGGGAACTACAGTTCCGGTCAGTACACGTTAACGGACTATTCGGAGTTTGCTAACCTTGGATCTTGCATTGCAGCCGCAAAGGGATCTTAGTATCGAGACAAGCTTCTCCCACTTCGGTGTCAGTTCGGGTGTTAGTCCGGATAGGTTCAGCTTCAGTTCTGCTAGTGTCTCTTCGCAAACTTTGATACGAGCATCGAGGAGAGTAAGCAGGTGCGGGCTGTGTCCTTCTTGCCCCCTTTCAACATAACGCCGGCAGTCTTGCAAGTTCTTGTCCAGGGCTTCCAGATCCTTTTGCGAGTAGAAGGTTGCTTCTTTGAGATGATCCAAGAGGCGCTGTGAGATGTCAGACATTGCCGTGCGTATGAAGCTCAGACATGTATTAATACCTTGATCGTCGAGATGTATGAGTAGCTTGAACACTGTCAGCAATTCCATACATAGCACATGACATCGCCGAATACTAACACTGCTGGTGGTTCGTGGTTCTTTCCGACTGTTAGATACGCAAGTGAGATGAGCTGGAAGCAATCATCGAGCATGTAATCGACTATGCGACCATGTCAGCATCAACAACCCACATTGGGCAGGTGGCAACGTGACATACCTTTGTTTTGCTCCAGGCGCTTGGTTTCCCGTATCTCATTGAGAATTATGACCTGCTCGATGACTTGGTCGTATAGCTTCAAGACATCTTGGCTCTTGACATAGGTGGACCGGTCGCGCTTCAGTAGTTCCAGCTCTGTCCGTATGGACTGTAGCTTGTCGAGGATGGGCTGCTCTTTCGGATCCAGCGGGATCCGTGGGAGTGGGGAGTCGGTCATTGTGTGCTGCAGACGCTGATCGGCGCTGGTTGGGGAATCTTTCGGTGGGGTTGAGGCTAATCCGAACGGTGGTGAAAGCTGGAACTCTGCAATATGCGAACTTGGAAGTAGCCGGTCGGGAAGCCAAGATGCAGCTTGATAGCGGGGAAAGTGCCCGGACGTCACCGAGGGGCAAGGCAACCTCGCCCAACGCGCTAACGCCAGATGCAGCTAGACGTCGCTAAGCGAAAGCCACGATTAGCGCCGTCCACACCATCAATTCAATTCACCAGCGCCGACACTCTCAACATCTCGACTCACGACAGTATCACGATCACATCCGTCGCAATGTCTACCTCCGAGCTCGCCACCTCTTACGCCGCTCTCATCCTCGCTGATGACGGTGTCGACATCACTGTACGACTCCCGAGGTACAATTCGCAATTGCGGACACGAAGGCTAATTTGAACAGGCCGACAAGCTCCAATCTCTCATCAAGGCCGCAAAGATCGAGGAGGTCGAGCCCATCTGGACAACTCTGTTCGCCAAGGTGCGCATACACGGATACGCTGGAGCAGAACACGGAATTGATATGTGAATAGGCTCTTGAGGGCAAGGATGTCAAGGACCTGCTCCTGAACGTCGGTTCAGGCGGCGGTGCTGCCCCCGCTGCTGGAGGCGCTGCCCCTGCCGCTGGCGACGCTGCCGGTGCCGAGCCAGCTGCCGAGGAGAAGAAGGAGGAGGGTACGTCTACCAAACATCCCTCGCCGAGCATAAAACGGAGACTAACACACAACAGAGAAGGAGGAGTCAGACGACGACATGGGCTTCGGTCTTTTCGACTAAGCGTCTCGTTTCCCTTCCTTTCTTCGACATTTGCCTTTATCGGGGTTGCAAAACGGATTCATCAGCGGGCATATTCCCATTGCTGGGGTGGGACAGTCACGACTATTCGGTGACACGACTTGCATACGGGCCCTCCCGGAAGAACAAAGACGGCGTCATGAGATATGTTAGGTCGGCAGGTCAATGAATACTTCGAAAAGTGCAAAGAACGGGTACACGTCGTGATGTTTAGGAGCAGGTACTCCGGTCGCCATACCAGCCATTGTGATGTTCGGTTGCCGTGGCTGTGGAAGGAAGTTGATACAAGTGATACATTGACCTGACTCTAACCCCTAATCACGCACTAGTGTCCCTTGGTCGGATAACCTCACTCCAGAGTCGTCACCCTCTCATATGACCGCTTACCTCTCTCAACACCATGACCTAAAGTCAGTGTCTTCGTCCAACTTTAACATGAGGAAAGGATATCAAGTAAGTGCCGAAGTCACGTCTGGGATGATGTGCATAGCTTAACTTAATGGCGCTATTTGAGCAATCATCGGTATGGGAACCACTCTCAAGTTTCTTAACTCCACCTTAGTCATCTACATAGCATTACCTGTGCTAGTACTTGTAGAGTCTTCCGCAAGTATAGCGCACATCATGCATCTGCATATCTGTCCCTTTGGTTCTCCAAGTTATACTTTCCGTAGCCAAGTAGATCTTCATCAGACATTCACATAAGTGTAAAGGTTGTCGCTATCTTCGACCTCTTACACTAAAGCGCCATCTTACTCTTGAGATCAACTGATTTGGAGTCAGTCTGCCAACTTTTTTGTACTTCCAGAGCATCCATCTTGCGCTTTCTATGACTATCTATCAAAAAGCTCTTTGAGAACTCCTCGGTATGGTTGGCGCAGAGGCCGGTTACGCGCGCTAGTCTGATTGCGCAGAACATACTCACCAAGATCTGTCGCATGCCTTTGTCGTCATTAGAATAGCAACTACAATGCTCCATGAAAGGAGAAAAATCGTTATCTGGACAATGAAAGTAGTTGACGACTTCTTTCAGATCTGCCAGGTGACAAGGTTGTAGATTACTATCATTCAATCGTATCGCATAGAAACGATGCGCCAACAAATCACGCAAATCACGGTGACGGTGAATCTCAAAGTGGAAAGAGGCAAGCCCGAGAGCCTAGACCAAGACCAAATTACCACCACGTGCAGTAAGCCAGCTTCCCCAACTGCTCCTTCCATTGCAATTACGACCCCGACAACTCGTCTAGAACTACACGAAAGCAGGCCTATAGATAAAACAGAGCTCCAAGGCTACGATTTCAACGGAAAGGATCGCAAGAATGAAGCGCCCCAGGTATTTCAATGAGTAGCTGTCAAAAGTGTACGGGCTAATTATTCTCTAGTGAGGCTGCCCAAGAGGCGGGCGTCTTCGTCATTGTCGAAGTAGGCGACACCAAAACCAGGTACCACGTTCATCGCTCTCTGCTCGTTGAGCACTCCGAGTACTTCAAGAAGGCCCTGAATGGTCCCTGGAAAGAGGCGCAAGATGGTGTCGTTACACTGGAAGACGTTGAGTGCAACACTTGTGAGTGGAAAACATTTCGAAGTATGCATCACTCAACTAACGAGGTGATAGTCAGCATCTTCGTCGATTGGGTGTACTCGCAGAGGCTTCCAAAGGATGATGCCTCGTGGTGCGATGAGGAGGAAGCCGCATGGTCAAGCAGGGCACAACTTGCACGTACCAAAGCTCTCGTCTTTGGCGATCGAATGCTGTCCCCGGTGTTCCACAAGACGGTTCGCGACAGCTTGATCGAACACATTATCGAACGGGGTGCATGCTACAAGGCTGTCATCTATGCCTTTGTTAATTTCTCCAAAGATCACACGATCCTCGATCTCTTTGTGGAGATGCATTGCCAGACCTTTAATGATTCACTTGACACGGTTGAAAACGGCGAGCTTGAGCTCCGAGCCAGTCTACCACACGATTTCCTCATGCGCGTCATCATTCGTTACAGTCAAATCGCTGAGTCAGTGCTACCGGGGGACGAACTTGAGCCGTGCGATTACCACGGTCATGCGGATGAAAACGAGAAGAAGCAGTGCCAGGCGGAGGTGGATAGGGACTGAACGAGATTCTTGAGAACTTCACAGGGGAGTTTGAGGATATCTTCGAGGCCAGGCACACAATATGTGTGTCACATTCAGTACTGTGCTCCTAGTTGCATACTCAGATCCAGGATAACCTACATATCCACTCGCATACAAGCAAAATATGCACCTACTCCATATCCCTATGCAGATACAAGTGAAACCTCAAATATGGAAATGTCGAATTAGCTATAGGTCGTTGGCACGAAGCAGCTCCTCGTCGTAAGACATGCCGTTGATGCGCTTCTTGGTGAATTCGAATGCAGTAAAGAAAATGGCGTTGACTATGCAGGAACGAGACATGGAGACACCGAGGCCTTGATTGAGTCAGTAGAAGCCTTGCGAATTTGGGAAGGTGTGCTCACCTCGATACATCCGGCGACTAAAGAAATGAATCTTTGGGCGCGTGGCCTTGTCCTTGCCTCCAACGAGGCAATTTCGCTGGTAGATACTCTTTGCCGTGTCGATCGGGAAAATCTGCCATACCTGTTAGTACATGATTCAAGACCCCATAGGAAGCGAAAGCTTACGCAAGCCCAGCTAACGAGTCCACACAGTCCACCAGCCACGACTACAGCCAGTGGATGTGTAGGTGAAGTACCTCGCGCGTTGGCTAGAACCTGTTTCACACTCTCATATGTCACAAAGTATATGCCGGTGCCGATGGAATCTCTTACTGCCTCCTGTTAGCACTTGCATGTCTTCGGAGTGATATGCGGCCCACTCACGTAGATGCAAATGGAAGCCAGAGTACAGTCCTGTCCAACCCCGATGTTTGACCAGATTTTGTGCCGTCTTCCAGGTTCCAAGATTTTGGTAGCTCTTGCGGACCGCTTCGTTCTTGCCGCCACCGTCGTTGCGCTCGGCCATCAACACAGAGATTTGGGCGCTCAATTTCGTCAATTCGAAGGGACCTGACTAAATTAGCTAGCGACACATAATCGGCAGTAGATCTGTCGTACATGCGATTACCGTGATGGCGGCACCCGCGTTGACACCTGCCAGCCCGAAGCACGCAATCGTCGAAAACGTAGGCCACGCATCCCGGGTATTAGCGATAACAAGTGGGGAGCTTCCGGTCGTTTGGTAAATCCAGTTATCGAGCGCGTACTTGGATCGTTGGTATATGGAGAAGGACACGGTGCGGACGAGGGTTATGCTTGCGAGAGGAGACCAGACACCTATGACGCGTACATTAGCGGGTACTGGCTATGCAGCTGTGAGCGGTGAGGCATACCACGGTAGAAGCCATGGAAGCCTTCAGTTTTGTAGGTGTGGCGAACGCAGTCGGCGAAGGAGTTGAACTTGTAGCTATGCCATGTTAGCCGTGTTCTACGTGAGTCTGGGGGGCTGGCGTACGCTTGCAGGCGGGTCTTGACCGAGTCGAGAGGATACTGGGAGCTATCAGCACTGGCACAACTAATAGTTTCGTGTCCGATAGAGATGCACGCACAGCAGCAAACGTAGAGAGCAGACTGCTGGAGCTTGCAGCGACCTCGGTGCGGTACTTCTTGGTCCATCGCTTGGCCTGCTCGCTGCGCAGGACGGCTCTTGAAACCTCGGTCAGATCTCTGGGTCTATTTGGAATGTCCTGTTGTACATTTGGCCTCCCCTCGTCCTGCTTAGGCATACTGGCTATCGCTAGCTGTGGAAGACGGTGCAGTCTTCCTACGGCAATCGCGATCGGGCCAGCAGCCGGGCAAGCTCCATGAAGACCGCGGCGTCGTCAAGCTGGATGGAGGGAACGTGGGTGCGCGATTGGTGTCGAGTGCGGAGATTGGTGGTGGAGAGGAAGGTCGGGCGACAATGGCTGGTGTTGGCGAGAGTGTATAGATGCGGAGGGCGGCCATGGAATGGTGGGGTTAACCTCACGCTTTGTGCAGCTCGCATCCCCGAAACAGTCTAACGGCCACGGAAGGATGAAGCCATTGGCCGCAGGCGAACGATCGACGCAGCGACCTGCACATGTACCTATCTATAATATCCCTCATCCACCGCTCGGCAATCGATCCACAACTTGACACCAACACATGACTTTGCTGTTGAATCGCGCCTGCCATCACTCAACCAAATCTCGTGGCATGGCACGCGTTTGAAAGCTACCACAGCTGAATGCGGGGTTCGCTCCAGGGCTCACATGTGAAGCTTAACACATCCATGTCTATAGCTCTGGCAAATCACAGTTCATCATTACGGCAGCTAGCGTTTTCGAGCGCATGTGTTTCGCTGTGAATATATATACCAAGTCATGCTGTGCTACTTCGGCGCGCTCAACTGCTGTAGTTAAGCTTTCGCTGCCCGTGATCAAACAGACTGCATACCTAGGTAGAGGTGAATCTGCTCCGGGTGCGTGTGACAAGACACTACCGGCCGCGGACCGTGTTCGTAGATCGACTTAAGTTCTGCTGTACCCAAGCTTACCTCTCTGCTGGTGTTGGACAATGCTGAACAAACCGGTGAACGCCTTAGCCGCTAAACGTGCTCGCGTGCAGCTTCATTAGCAGCATGGTGCATTTCTGGCCTCTTCACAGCAACGAACCTGATGATAATGATATTTCGTTTAACGATCCTTGAGGTTCGTAGACACTTAGATTGCGGTGTTGATGTGTCTTTCTATAGTTTTTGTTCTTGGTCATAAAATTATGGCCTACGGAATGACACTCGTGCGTTGCTTCCATCAGAGCTTTGCCTGTCCCTCAGGAATCAGTCCTTCTTTCCCATGATCTTCCTCAGTTCAGCGTCGTTCTCGGACCTCTCTACTGGCGCTTTCTGGTTCTCCTCGACCTTCTGCTGTTTCTTCTTACGAATGTCTCCCATAAGAGCTTCGCTGAATGTCCCTCTATCATCGTCCAGCCTGTCCATTTGACCATGCCGCCTCATGCTCTCCTTGTGCCAACTGATCTGTCCACCGTCTGCTTCTCGATGTTTCTTCGCGTTGAGCTTCGCCGCGCGTATCGACGTCCGGGCATATACGAAGAGAAGGCCAGCCATGGTGAGGGCGGCTAAGGGTGCCATGACGGTCTGGGGTATGTTAGCCGACGTTGTGAGCTACGAATCTGGGAAGAAGTCTCTTACACGGCCATTGATGATGCCTCCGCCTCGTGAAAGACGCGCTCGCGCATTGGCCGACGTCGGCTTGGAGGTTTCGCTCATGCCATCGGCGGCCTTGGGCATGGAAAGCCTACCACCCATGACGAGGGTAGTTGAGTTACGTAGAAGTGGGTGTAGAGGCTTTCAGCTGAGAGTGCGACACTCGGCAATGTCGCAAGGTCTGTGGTGGGGATGGTCTGATCTCTTTGGGTGACTGTCGATGCTTCAGGATTCAGGATCCGAGAAAGTTTGAACCACTCTCATAGGCTGGCATGGTTTCCTGCCAACACCGGTCGAGCTTCAGTTGACTTGACCGACCTGAAGTTGCGTGGAGTCGTGTGTCAACTGGTCGCAGGTGGGCTGGCCTGGAAGCGATGATCGAAGTAGCTATCGGAAGCGGTTTAGCGCATGCACCTCCGGGATGTCCGCACGCGTAAGGCCGAGGTCGCGTCATCGCCGGCTGCTCCCATAATCGCAAAATCTTAAATCGCAGCATTACCAAGCGACACACATCAGTCGCTGAGATAACATTGCGTGATAGTTGCAGGCATTGTCTTATTCGTCCCCAGTCTGGAACTTCTAGCCTGCACAGAAAGCAGCCATACCGCATACCTAGGTACTGCACCTGCGTGGTTGGATTACTTAAGTCGTCCAATCCAGCCTCTGAATGCAGTAGTAGCTTTGGAATCTATTTATTCTGACGTACTCCATAAGTATCCGCCGTCGGCCGCGCTGCATCTTTAATGCAAAGAATAGCTACCTTTAGACTGCGAGCTCTCTCGACGAGTCTTCGTACCATTACCCCTCCATCTCCAGGACAAACTTCTCTACTCCGATCGCACTTCCGCCCTTCACAAACCGCAGTGGCATCCGCACGCTTATCAAACCTCTCGTCTCACTTCTCCACCTCAGGCATCAAAATGTCGTCGCAAACCAAGGAGTGCGATTACCTAGTAATCGGAATTGGCAGCGGGGGTATTGCCTCTGGACGACGAGCCGCCAAACACGGCGCAAAAGTCATCGCGATCGAATCTTCACGATACGGAGGTACCTGCGTAAACGTCGGTTGTGTACCCAAAAAAGTTACTTGGAACGCAGCAGCAATTGCCGAGACCTTCAAGGATGCGCCCGCGTACGGTTTCAAGGTTGGCGGGGTACCAGAGTTCGACTGGCCATACTTCAAGAAGAAGCGAGACGACTACGTCAAGCGATTGAACGGCATCTACGAGAACAACCTGAACAAGGACGAGATTGAGCATTTCAGAGGGCGCGCCAAGTTTGTGGCCAAGGACGAAGTCGAGGTTGCGCTTCATGATGGAGGCTCCCAGCGCATCAAGGCGAAGCATATCCTCATCGCGACCGGTGGACGACCGAAGCTACCCGACATCCCTGGCAAGGAACTCTGCATTAGCAGTGACGGCTTCTTCGATCTCGAGAAGCAGCCCAAGAGCATCGCAACGAGTGGCGCTGGATACATCGGTGTCGAGATGACTGGCATGCTTCACGCACTCGGCTCGAAAACACACTTCTTCATTCGCGGCGACAAACTCCTCCGAACCTTCGACCCCATGATCCAAGATACCGTAACTCAAGAGTACGAGCGTCAGGGCATCAACCTCTACAAGGGTACACAAATTACAAAGGTTGAGGATATCGGCAACGGCATGAAGCGCGTCACCTACCAGAACAACGAGACAAAGAACGAGTCGACCGTTGAAGTTGAGGAAGTCCTCTTCGCAACTGGGCGTGACCCCGAAATTGAAGATCTCAAGATCAAAGACTTCGGCATCAAGCTCAACGACAAGAACCACATCGTGACCGACGAGTACCAAAACACCTCTCTCCCCAACATCTACGCCATCGGTGACGTATGCGATCGCGGTTTCGAACTCACCCCCGTCGCCATCGCCGCTGGAAGACGCCTCTCCGACCGCCTATTCAACAACCAACCCAAGGCACACCTCGAATACGAGAACATTCCCTCTGTCGTCTTTGCTCACCCAGAGATCGGCTCTATCGGCTTGACTGAGCCCGAAGCCCGCGAGAAGTACGGCGACAAGATCAAGATTTACAAGACCGAATTCAAGGCTATGTACTTCGCTATGATGGACCCCGATGACAAGCAGCCCACAGCTTACAAGATCATCTGCGCGGGCGAGAACGAGAAGGTCGTCGGTCTGCATATCCTAGGACAGGGAAGCAGTGAGATCCTGCAAGGCTTCGGTGTGGCGATCAAGATGGGTGCCACTAAGAAGGACTTTGATAACTGTGTGGTAAGTACTCACCCAAGCTTCCTTTCCCGTTTCGTCGTGCATCCGTGCATGCATACGCGGCAATGCATCGGCTGTCGACTGCTGCAGCTGCCACGTTTGCGGGGGAAAGGAACGGCATTTTGCAATCGGCGTTTGAGGATATGGATGCTAACATGTGCTTCTCCCGCAGGCTATCCACCCCGTGTCGGCCGAAGAACTCGTCACCATGACTTAGACCGGTTGGCATCTTGCATAGTCGTCCGACGCATGATACTGTATAGATTAGAGGGGATAGCCTATACTGGCAAAGATCAGAGCAGTCAAAGGAATCATCTAGCTAATTACACACTCGCACTTCCAACGCATTGTCCCCCGAACCTGCTTCGCATGAGAATCTTGTATCTCACCACTGTGCCACACCGATACCGTACACCATGACGAATAAAACCCCACACCCACACCTCCCCGGAGTTCATTACCAGCATGCACCAGACCTTCTGACCCCTCTGGCATAAGTCCCTGCAGCTCCAAGACCTTGGAGAGAGCTTGTTCCCCCACCATCACAGGTTCTATCCGTCACCAACTGCCCAAGGGTCCTATCACCACCCCGACGGGAAAAATCGAACACTTACTGCCAAGACAAAACTTCTACACAAGCTGCACAACAGAACAAGAAGCCTTAGATTTTTAAAGAAGCTCTATACTATACTTTGTATAGAGTAGATTCTTTTTTATTAAGCTGTTATTCCTAAATATTGTGTTGTTGTGACGTTGTAGGGTTGTGAAAGTTAACCTCGCTTGTTAGTGTCTCGATATTCCTGTCGGGGTGGTGCTATAGTCAAACCGAAACTAATGCACACGCGATACGCTATACGTGAATCCGGGGTTTTAGCGAGCGACCGTGCGAAAAGGCTCTACTGCACATCGATGGCACATTGTAGCCGGTGGCTTTTGCAACGGGCAAATTGGCCAAACGCCCATTGCACGGTAAGCATGCACGGTGAGGATTGACTCGAGTAGCTTCTCGTCTCGTGGTGTGTGTAAAAGGCCGATTGCTACGTGTACAGTACATGTGCGTGTACCTGAGTCTTGTTCGTACGTGATCAAGACACAGAGGGTTGACGTTCGTAGCGTGATTTTACCCGAAGTGTGGCATGGAGAGGGATGATCATAGTCGATCTTCATATCGATTTTGCGACCCTGGTAAGTGGACGATACGCTTCATATTAACGTGTGGTATAGGTCAGGCTATCGCTTTCTAGAGTTGTTCTAGTCAGCGGCGTTCCTGGGTGTCGGGTGCGATATATGCTTAGACGTGTAACGACGTACACCTCATCCATCACACCTCAACGTCGTAATCCACAACGACAAGGGTTACAATTTAATCAACGTGAAGCAGCGACTAGCTACTTAAGTGAGTAGTTGGCAGACAGACAGCTTTCATTGCGTGGCTGGCGCTGGTCATCATGCGAGTTTGCCAAATCTCATCACAAGCTCATTTCCCACTTCATTTGCCGCTCAGCCCTGGCAGCCCTGCATTGACAGGAAAGGACCAACGGGTCCTCCCCGCCTTCGCTTGGAGCTTTTCGCGGGGTGGCTTCCTATCCATCATCTAGCATGCTGTCCGAATCTTCACCGTGCATTACCACCGGCACCATCAGACCCACATTTGCAACCTATCGCAACTAAGCTACTAGCTGGGCCAGCACACCTTCTACACACGAAATGACTTGTGACAGGAAATGAGCTTTGCTGACGTTCGAACAATATCATCATTCTCGTTCGTTAATGGACTCTGCAGTAGATGCCGCGATGCTGTCAAGCGGAGAATCTCGGTTCCACCACTTAGAGTTTTGCCAGCAACCTGGTCCCTAGCAGCTGTCTCCTGTGGCGCGAACGCCTTTCCGCCCATGTGAGTGGCAGTTTGTGCCTTCCAGAACGTGGTTCGGCGGTGACGACGATGAATCGTACCTAAACGTTATTTTTTGTCGGTAGGCACATTAGGCACCGGAGGCGCGTTCTCCGCGTTAACGTCACGAAGGATTCGATGCTCCCCGGATTCGCACTCTACAAGCGCACACACTTTTGCAAGCCACGGTGTGGAGACACTTGCTGTGCTGTAGTGCGGCGGAGAGGAGGGCCAAAACGGCTATGACCTGCATAGCACAGACACCTCGTGCCTGCGTCGAGCGTCCAGAATCATGCTTCGGACTCACCGCTCCGTGTCAATCAGTGTTCTAGACAGCTAGAAAGGAGGTGGTGTGTTTTGATCTGATGCTATTCATGACCATCTCGCCCAAGCAAGGCAGGTCCCTGGAGTACGAGTGTTTGGAGATCCCCCATGACAGCACCGAACCCCGGGTTACTCGTATGCGAGATACACCGCTAATGCGCATCGAACCGGGGTATATTTAGCGTCGACGCGAACACCAAGCCGTCACCATGCACGTTGACTCGATATGGCCTGCTTCCGCACTCTAGCGGCTGAGCTGCCGATAAAGGCACCGAGGCCGCTCTCCGTCATGACACTCAATACGGGCCTCCACTTCGACGCCGACACTAGGGTTCTGGTGTGGGCGTCTAAGGAAATCAACGGTACCTTGTCCGCAAGGTGGTGGAACTCGTTTGACGATTGTCTGGTCCATGTGGAGCTGACGGCACTTGCTGCTATCGATTGCTCTTGTAAGAGCACTGGCTCAATTGTTATTGATAATATTATACATTTTTACATATGGCGGCCGTGACATTCGTTTTCCGTAGATCCTAGGCTGTGAAGCTAGCCTTCTTGTATTCCGACTCCTTCTGTTTTGCGCCGCGCTGGTTTTGGTTGCAAGACCCCGGACCGGACCAAGCCGGTCGATGCTGAGCCGTAAATGATAGCTCTCGAAGCTACTACAAAATGTACTGTGAAATGAAGACACAACCAAATTTAAACCCTTGTGATGATCGTGGCACGGTCGTTCCGCGGTTCCGCTGTGATATTGCGGGAGTTCATACTTCGGCGCCTTGATTTCGGCGCAAGCGGCAGTAAGCTCAGGTGCTCTGTCCGCTCAAGAAAAAGTCCAGCTCGCTTGGACCGCCCCTGCTGACTTCGTTCTCGGCAAGTTGTTCCAGCAAGCTGAGGAAAGGGTCCTTGCTGTCAGGGTCTGTGTGCACCGATGTGCCCGATGTGCTCCCTGCGCCGGGGGTCGGGTGCTGTTCGTACGGCGTCGGCATGCTCAGCATAGGGTCGAAATGGATTGCATGGTTGTTATCCTGGTTTTGGTGGAGATTCGCTGCACGCGACACCGGTGATGGCGCCAGACTCGCAAACTGCGGCAATGGAGAAAACGAGAAGTTTGGCGAGAATGGAAGAGCAAGTCCGCCACCATTAGCATTCGGTGGATTCAGTGAGTTGTTTGGCAACGGTGGGGTGTAAGGTCGTACACCGGAGTCATTAGGATGTGTTCTGCTGTCTCCCGGGCTTGGGTTTGAGTTTGACTCCGAGGTACCAGCATCCGACGGTCGGTGAGTATGGACAGTAGGAGGATGAGTGGCTGATGTAGGTGTCGGGGGGATAGCTTGTGGCTGTGTTTGGGGTTTCGAGGATGAAGTCGTAGCTCTCCTTCTCTTGTTTGGGTGGGCGTTGGAATATTGCGGTTGTTGTGAGGGTGCTGAATGCTTTTGGTAGCCTTGAGCGTTCCCGATGACTCCGCTGGTCATATACATGTTGTTCCGTTGTTCGATGTTAAAAGTGGCAAGGCTACTAGATTATTAGCGTTATGAACATGTAGGGAAGGGCCTGGCTCTCTACCCTTCTTGAATGGATTCGACCGCAATGTCCATAAATGTAACGTGCGCTCCATCGAACACCTGGCCTGGATATCTGTCGAAGAAGTCCTCAAGTTGAAAGACTGGCGCGTAGCGCATGGGGTTGCTTGCCAAGGACTGGACTAGCTCTGTGTGACATCCGTAAATGGTTTGCAGAGTGTCGCGCTGGTGCTGGGCCCCAGCCCAAACAAAACGAAGCTCGGATAGCTGCTGCATCTCTCGAGACAGAAACTCTGCACTGACCGAGAAAACCTCTCCTTCTCTTCCTGGGTAATGTGCCCCATGTACATGAATGGTACCAGCAGTGCATATACAATAGCCGACAAAGGCTGGCCAATCTATAATGGAAGAGGCCCTTCCTATCTCGGCGAGTTCGGCAATTGCGTTGGCGTGAAGGAAGCATAAGTTGGTCGCTTCTATTTGCCAGGGTTGATGCTGCGACGTCCCAGACAGCTCAGCCAGATCCACAGGGAGGAAAGGCCGGTAGATGAGGCAATGTATGAGGTGGTAGATCAACTTGCTGAGGACAAGTATAGTGCTGTCGGGCTGGCCAAAGAGAGCTTCGATGGAGGTGAAAGTATCCTGCGTCTCCGATGCCCATATGTCGAGTTCTTGGCGAATTTTGGATAGGTTGGATAATGAGTGCCAAGGGAAATGTGAATCGCCTTTAACACCACCCGCTGCAAGGTAGCGGTTTGTTATACCCAGGATGCGAGCTATGCCAATGAGCATACCCATGCTTCCTTGTCCACCTTTTCCAGTGCCGCCCATGAACTGCAAATTGCATCCGTTTGGAAAGTAGTCTCCGTCTATTAGCATTGCGCCAGAGTGCAGCTGCCAGCTCGGTAATCGTAGCACAATCGATTCATCCGCAATTAACGAGGGTCGCTTAGAGCCGGTTGCAGCGAAGCGATCCATGAGGTAACATGACCAGAAGAGCCGGCGTCGTCCTTCGCGTTCGGCGGGCGTGACCTTGATGCCGGTCGGTAGTTCGCGATGTAGATCGAGCGCAAATGCCATGCTGATGGCAGAATCTTGAGAATGGAGTTAGTCTTGCGCAAAGTGTGGACCTTAGTGACTTCGTACTTAGCAGCATGAAGGTCTTCTTGCCTTTGCCCAACTGGAAGCTTGCTTGCGAGAGGAGCATGAGTGTCTGCAAGGTTTCGATAGAGGGCTCATCTATCTCGAGTTCCAGCCGAGCACGACGGGCATACTCTTGCCCGATGCGCACTGCAGAGCTGTATCCTCCGAAGTGGGGTGCATATCTGGGGTACATATATTAATTGTGATCAAGAATGCTCAGGATTGGCGAATCGTACCTGGCACTCACGGCGTAAATAGCATAGGCTAAGTGGCCGGGAAGCTGATTGGCCTGCAGTCGCTGTCTCGTGGTCGACTCGTCCAGGATGTAGTAGGGCTTTCCATGGATTCTGGCGAAATAGGTGTCTAGAAGTAGGTCGGGAGCCAGGGTCGGGGACTGTATACTAGATGCTGTTAGCAATGTGCAGGGGCGAGAATGGCAGGCTGCTAGTAGGTACCTTGGCTCGATGGGCGACATCAACTGGTTTGCATGGTTGGTGCCACTCGCGCGACGGGGCGAGGACGCATGCGGCGATTGTGAGGATGCGAGATCTTTTCGTTTGACGTCGGCTGAGGTGGTGCTGTCCTGGGAGGTGGGGTCGGTCTCGGTTGGGTCATCGCTCTTGCCTTCGGAAACCAAACGCTTTTCCAGGCCGTCGACACGTTTCAAGAGGGCCTCGAGAACGTCGGTCTTGGGGCCTCTCTTCTTGGGAACAGCATCTGGAAGTGACTGTCAGTCCGTGTTTCGATGCACTCGCGTAGTGTTGAGGATGGAGCATACCGTATATACACGGGCAGTTGAACACTTGACAGGCTTCACAGGTCGGGCGCGTGCGATTGCACTTGATCTTGAATTTCGATTAGCACGTGGGCACGACGAAAAAAGCAGACAAGCACTACCTTTCGCTTTCGACAGCTCTTGCAGTTCATGGCCTCGCGGGGCTCGTTGGAGACGCGGCGGGCGGGTAGTCGGTCGATGCCAATCTGCGGCCTTGCCATTGCGGCCAATGACTGGGAAACTTCGGTGGACATGGCGACGCTACAGGGCGGTGGACCAGAAGCATTCTCTGGCTGCAAGTGATGTTGACGACAGCGAACTGGACGGTAGGAAGAAGAAAGCACGCTCCCAGCACGGCGTGAGATGTAGGTTCAAATTAAGGCCTATGGCAGTGGAGACAGGCAGGGGGTGCGCGGACGGCGAGGCTTGCTCTGGCGGGAGTGCGCGCCCACTCGGCTGCGACTCAGAGTGTGCAGTGACTAGGAAGAGGTAGTGATGGAACCGCTGGGGAGCTTTGGACGCGTGACGACGATCTCGGGGTATCTAGCCATGCACGGTAGAGCAGCCCATGCAGACGAGCGAGGCTTGGAACCGTTGGGCCGAGTCGAGCAGTCAAAAACACGGCCATGATGAGGCCACTGGGGTAAGAGGCTAGCCGCACGTCAGGAAATCGCCCATCGCATGCCGTCCCAGACGGCGCCCCGTGCCTCGGTTCTCAGCCATGCAGCTACTGGCAATTTGGCACGTAGATTGCGCCCGTCGCACGCACCCAGCTCGTCTCGGCGTAGCTGCAGCCTGTAGCGCCGGACTGCACCAATGTGTTCTAGAAAATCTGGGGTATCGCCCGTCGCCCAATCACGTGCGCCGCCCTAGTGCTAGCTGCTGCCCCGTCCCCGGTTACAGCTTCCACGAGGGCCCCGTCAACGAGGGCCCGTCATCAAGAGCCACCCGCCATCCCTGGCTGCCACGGCTGCCTCGCTCCTGTCACGCCGCATGTGAAGACTTCCAAGGTTATCAATCATCAAATGTACATTGCTAATTGCTGAATTTAAAAATGTCCCCTTCCGGACGCCAGACGCACAAAGTCATAACACACGTTCTGCCCCACGAGCTTCCGAATCGTTTCAACCGTCGTCCACGCTGAGACGTCCGCAATGCCATACGCTGTCCATCCCGCCGACGTCGCGATTGCCAACGGGTCGGCCTTTCGGGGTCCACTGGCCAAGTCGACGAACACCTTGCCTGCAGCCTTCGTTCCTGTGCACCCATGTCCGTTGGGGCTTCCATTCCTTCCGCCAACCCTGTAGTGCTTCAGCAGGGGCACCACCAGTAGCGACTTCTCAGCAGGCAGAGCCGAGATGATAACGAATGGCTGCTGCAGGCGCTTCACGTCGTCTATCGATCGAACCGGTGACACGTCAGTAGATAAGGGCCCGTGGGACTTGAACCCTATGGTATATATAGGCCCGATCCCTAGATTCTTCAATGCGAATATGGACGCCGACGCATCAGCCTCGTTACTGGCGAGCAGCAATGCTGCCTGTCCGCTGTATGCCGACGGGACAAAATCGCGAGTCAGTGTCGCACGTATACCCTTCCACCGCGTGTTGTCTCCTATGAAGGAGGCGTTGCCGGTCCCTGGAGGCACTAACACTGTATCAACTTGTCCGATGGCCCGAGCAGCATTCGAAAGGGAGGGCAGGTAGGGTGCCGAGGCTGCCAACGGCGGGTTGATGTAGGCGCCGCCAAAGTTGTTGCGTCGGAGGATGTGCTCAATCGAAGCCTTCGGAGCTCTTTCTGCAAAGCCGAATGAATGCGGCAGACTAAGCTCGTTGAAACACTTCTCAAAGAACATGGCTTGCGACGTTGATCGAAAACTGCCGATGCCGTAGATGTCCTGCTTAGGCATCTGGCCCATTGTGTGGAGCGCTGCGTTAATTTCGGCTGCGCTTAGTTGGCCAGGCGCTGCAATCATGGGTAACAATGGATGAGTAATCGGAGTGAATATCTTGTTCAGGGTCCTTGATAGCTGGCCCATGGGCCCCATATTGAGACCAGAGAAGGGAGGGTGAGGATACTTGGCTTGGATAGTCGACCGGAAGTATTCCAGCTCGTAGTTCTCCTGCATCGAATTGACGAGTGCGTACATCTTGACAATGTCCCCATACACCGCTCCCATCTCGAACAGGCGCTGTGTTTCAGGCGAGGTCCACTTGAAGTTGCCCGAAAAGTCGTGGAACGCCGAGATGATCTTGGTGCACGCCTTGTTCTCGGCCAGCTTCCTCCTAATTTCCTCTGGCAGCCACAATTCCACATCAATGTATTCGCAACCCCATTGTATCGCGCGCGCAAGGTATCGGTAGAACAGAGAGGGGTCGTCCATGGGAAACCGGCCATTTTCCTTGGTGCACCTCGTAGTGAAGATGATTGGCAGCTCCGTGCGTTGGCGCAGCACCATGACTTGCTCGCCGACATACTTCAAGCTAGGTATCTTGCTAACCGTCCCATCTGGTAGAGGCTCCTCCAGCAGGTCGACTCGGATTTCGATGGCATCTGCGCCGACCGACAGAATGTCAAGATTGGGAAGTGCAGCGTGCACATCGGGGAACGTAGTCGATATCAGCGTCGTGCGCGCCTTCTTGGTGAGGTCGCGGTGGGGCCCGATCTGACCCAGGACAAAAGAGAGGTATCGCGACACGTCGCGACGGAAGAAGGGCGCTCGCGTGTAGAGGTATTCGTAGTCGCATCGGTCGGTGATGCTCTCGTCCAGTTCATGCCCACCGTCCACTCGATGTGTGTTGATCAACAGCCTAGAGCGATCCCAAGCGTCCAGTTGCGGTTTGGCCAGCCCGCTGCTCAGACCGTAAACCGTCTCCCGTGGCCCTGCCAGCGCTTCGTCCACCGATGTCGCCGACTCCCATTTCTGGCCCAGGACATCCGCAAAGATGCCTACAATGTCCTCCTCGCCTTCGTTATGCAGGATGAGCAGCGCCGGTCGGGCGCCGTTCGGGATCTCCTGCACGTCTATGACCGCGCCTTCCTTGAGACGGGAGGTGGTCACGCTCCCGGTTTGCACCATGGTGGCCATGGGTGAGTAGAGTTGTGCGCTGTTCTGCTTAGTAGTGTTAACCGTACGTGTTGAAGCCGTTGATGCGGTGCTGGATCTCGGCGAGAATGCGACGGGCGGTATACAACTGGCGGACTCCGGCAACCGTCGCTACCATTTCCGAAACGTCGAAAAGTATGAGGCGGTGGTGGGGGTTGTGTCTGGAGAAATACAGACGTCTCAGACTGAGCGCTGTAGATTCATCCGTGGGGTGGTGGGCTGCAGGACCAGGTCTGGATTTAATCGCGGTATGTGTGAGGTTTGAAGATAGTGAGATAGTACCATGTCAAGAGCAGATGGAAGCACCAAGCTTCCGTAAAACCCGCGCGTCTGTTGGCTCTAAAGCCGTCCTATGGCTGGACGGTGAATATGCCGTTAGGAAGGCCACTAGGCGTTGCTTGCTCGGGGCAGTAGGATAGTGAACGGACCAGCGCGGGCACCGTGGTGCGCTCGCCGATAGCTGGAGCTCGAATTTATCCGTAGACTTGCCATACCGTCGCAAAAGCCGCCAATTTCGCACCAATCACTTGATTTGCCATCAGTCAAGGTATTCGTGCGCCAAGTATATCACCTCCATCGCCTTCGTCTATTGCTGACGCGAATCTGTGGGGATTGGTGGAGAATGGGGGGTAGCGTCTGTCGTAGTGACCTCCAAGGCCTGAGGCGACAACCGAATACCATATCTACGCCTCGAGGCTTGAAATGCCCAGCAACAACACCACAGATACGAGCTTGGTACTCGGATAGGCGTATATCGGTATTCCCTATAGGCGCACCGCCTGTGCGAGGCTGGCTCTGGAACTGCACGAGGCTGCACCCGCAGTACAGTGGAGGCGTCGCATCGCAAACTTCAGCCCTATCGGCTTTACCATGAGCGGCATCCCGCGCTCGAGAGTAGTGGAGTAATGGGCCACCGGCGTGTCTTCTAAGGAAGCAAAAAACGCAAAAAGTAAACTAAATGTCTAAGTAAAACGTCTTATTTAATATAGGTTATTTAGCTACTAGTCTAACTAGTAATATTAAATACTAAGTTTTACTATTCTAATACTAGCTATCTACTTATTTTTTTAGTAATATTTTAATTTTAACTAAACTTTAGCTTATAGCTAAATATACTTTTTTATACTAAGTATAAAAAAAGCTAATATTTTAATATATATTTTTTTATTCTATAATAGTAGAAGTATAAGTAATACTAACTT